>CM074506.1:22446663-22478570 GCA_037389245.1 Oryzias sinensis | reverse complement strand
GGTCGTGGTGGTTGAGGTGGTTGCAGTTCCGGTTTCAATTGCTGGCACTCCTGGACACGACACATTGAGGTCACTGTCAGTTCCAGTGGAGGTGAAGGCGATAAAACCCGGCTGATTGCTGGTGATTTGGGTGTTGATCCAGGTCTGGTACTGAGACACTCTGGTGTAGACTCCTGGGTAATTAGGTTCAGCACAACCTTGTCCAAAACTCACAACTCCTCCTTGAATCCAAAGGTTGTTCTGCTTAATCACCAGTGGACCTCCAGAGTCTCCCTTCAAGAGGAAAAATATTTTAATTTAAGGAAGAATTCAGAGAAATATCTGGAAAACAAAAATTATAAAGATATCTACCTGACAAGAGTCTTTGCCTCCTGCAAGTAACCCGGCACACACCATGTTGTCAGTGATTGAGCCGGCTCCATAGCTGCACTTACATTGTCTGTTTCCCACAATCGGTACTTGTACTTCCTGGAGGGTTTGTGGGGCAGGAAGGGAGACTAAGAGAAAAAGATTTATCAACTGACAACATCTGAAGTCCATGAAAGAAAAGCTTCTGCTTGTTTGTAATGTCTCAAAAACAACTGGATTCATGGAATACTGTGAGGTGCAAACATTCTTCCTTAACAAATCAAAGGGCTTTGTCATTTGTAATGTACATTTTTCAGATTTCAGGTAAAGTGTTTGTCAAAAAATGCACCAGATTTGTTGTAATTCTTTGCTGTAAATCCTAATTTCAAATAGTTTGTACTTGTGCTGTGTCGTTTTATTCCCTGCAAGCTGAAAGTTGATGTATTTGGAAACATACCAGCTTGACATGATCAAACAGTACTTCTTATCAGCATTAAATAGAAGCTCCAAGCAGAAACAAGGTGTCAGGACATTGGCATAATAACCTATCTTGCTCTGCTTTCTTTTTTTATATGTTCTTATTAATCCTAATGTTGATTGGGATAAGCAATGTTGTGATTTCAGTTGATGACAACTGGTGCCTATAGAGCCAAGACTCATCCTCATCTAGGCTCTAGGTTTTTTTTTATCTGTGGCCCGAGCTTAGTCCACCAACATGAAAGATGTCATTGACAAATTTCATGCAATTTTTTGTACAACAAATCAGGCTTTATTCTATTAGAATTAATAAAATCTCTACTTATTGAACTTCAAAACATTGTTGTATCATGTGGGATAGAGCTTTAAGTCTTTGGCAGATCATGTGACTAGAAAGCACACATGGGAACTCCACACATAGTCAAAATTCAAACCAGGAGGTCCTCGCTGTGATGTCCTAACCACCATGAAGGTCTATAAATATAACTGTAATAAAATATGCCTTAATAAAAGTAAATCAACATGTTTTTCACTGACTAATCTACCTCCACTTCCAATGTTGCCCCAGCCGGTGACCCAGGTGTTGACGCCTCTGTAGAAGGTGCTGTTGGTGGAAGCCAGACAGACTGGAGTGATGTAGTTGTTGAAGGTTACTGGTGAGGAGAGCTGCAGGAGGGCGATGTCGTTATCATTTGTGTTTGAGTTGTAGTTCGGATGAACGATTACAGTTGTCACTGTTTGAGACACACTGTTGGGGTTGGATCCCTGCAGACTCTGAAGACCCAGAACTACAGTCACATCCGATGCACTGACACTGAGAAAGAAAACAGAAACGTTTTGTGACGTTTGATTGGAGACATTGTTCTCAAATGTTTCTTTCATTAAATTACAGAAGAAAACTGTAGGGAATCAAAGACAAAGCCTTCAGAAAATAATGTTATTGAAAGTTAAATGTAGATAATCAGCTCTATTGTTTCTTATAAAGTTTTTTTTCTCCTCTGGATTGTTTTAATCTTAGTTATGAATCAAAACAAGAATAGACCTCAATAATCAACTAGACTTCTGATGATGATTGATCAGTTCTATTGGTGTTGATTACCTTGGAAAGCAGTGAGCTGCCGTCAGCACCCACTGGTTGTTGATGAGGGATCCTCCACAGAAGTGTCTAGATCTCTGCAGACTGACCTGCCAAGGCCAGAACCCTGCAGGAGCATCTTGTCCTCCAACAATCCTGTTGTTCAGATTTGCCAGACCACAAACTGCAAAGAAAAGTACTGGTTTGGTTTTTGTGGACTCAGAAACTGCAATTATGTAATAAAATAAATTTTGTCAGGAAATGTCGCCAGACAGCAAGAGACATTAAAGTTTAAAATTAAGTGACAGGAAATAAACATTTTAAATTTCATAACAAAGTATTTTATGAAATTTATAGTTACACATTTGCAGTTACTCAGTAAATAAAAAAAAACTTTATTAAAATTAGCAAATTTAGTTAGGAGTATAAAACTAAGGGGCATCAACAATTTAAACTTAATGATTGATTTGCATAATTTCAAGCAATTTCAGCAAAAAAAAAAAAGGCAATCAATTATAAAAAATAATGCATAGACATATCAAATCTAATTAGGATATTAATCCATAAATTAAGAAAAACTAAAGATACCAAAAGAAGATGATGCTGTCTTCTTGACAACTGTCCACGTATATGGAAGCATATCTGTCTCATAATTCAAAATAAAAGTCAATACCCGAAACGCTTTTTCATTTCCACAATAAAGCTGCGTTCGTTGAAAATGAAAAATCAATCCACTAGAAGCACGCTTCGCTCGCATGGAGCAGCCATCCGGTCCTTTCCGCGCTCCAAAGCCTTCCCTGGATCGCCACACTGACTGAGGACTGACATCATTGCCCCGCCTCCAACCTGGAGCTCCTGACTAGAAATGAAATGAGGGACACTTTTTGCATGGTGGGTGTGAAAACAAAAATCCAATCCCCTCTTCTCATAATCACTTTAATCATGTCACAAAATACATGATGTTTAAGAAGAAAAAGAAAAAAATCGTTTGGTGGACAGATTTTCATTTTATTTTTGAGTCAACAAACTCAGCTTTATTGTGATAATGAAAAAGCATTTCGGGTATTGACTTTTATTTTGAATATTGAGACAGATATGCTTCCATACATTTATACATACAGTACACACATAGGACAGACTAAATCCATTAAATATAATCACTGACAAATATAGTTTGATTAATGGCTTAAAAACTATTTTCAACTGCTATAAATTCAAAATAAAATAAGTAAATGTATAATATATTGTTTTAACATTTTGAAGCACTTTGTGAGTCGCTCTCTGTGAAAAGTGCTATATAAATAAAGATTACTTATTTACTTACTTACTTACTATAATGTAATATAGTATATGTAATATTAATTAAGCAAAAGAAATGCATTTGGTATTTCAACATTTAAAGGCCTTTAGTAGTTTTCTGCTCTACCACGAAATCAAAATTTAAAAAGTGGAAAACATGGCTTTTGAAACAGAAAATGTAATAATTATGTTTACTTACCCGCTAACTGTGAGACACACTCTGAAAAAACAGAAAACTAACGATTAATTAAACAATCAATTAAGATTTAATGCACTTGTTTTTTTAAGCACAGTGAAAATACATCATCTATTTAGTTCTGAACATTGTTCATTTAGACTCAGCATAACTCGTCATCTTACATTTTTTGAATGTCAAAGGTTCGTGCAGACCAAACTATGTTTTTCTCACAAATAGTTTAATATGAAAGCTGCAGACGCTACAAATAAATGATGTTTAACTAGTTTAAAACTGATAAATGATGTTTTTTATTTATTATTATTATTTTATTTTATTTTACCAGGAAGTTCCATTGAGACTGCATCTCTTTTTCAAGGAAGACCTGGGCCAAAAGGCATCAATACAAAATAAATTTCTGCTTAAAGAGGAAAGTTTTGAAGCTTTTGCCACCTGACGCTGAAAGTAGTAAATAAATAGAAGTGTTAAATAGAAGCTTTGGTCAGGGGTTCAACTCCAAGCTTTGACACTGTGTCCTCAGGCCAAACATTTAATCCACATAAGTCTGAGCTGTGGAAAAATGTTTTCTCTTTGGATGAAGGCCTAAGCTGCTGCTGCTGCTGCTGAAACTAATCATTGAAACTTTCTAGAAAATGTATTTTCTGCTGCTTCCTTTAGAGGGCGCCATCCATGGTGGATCATCCGTCTCTCCTTTGCATTCAACTACCTCATCGTTTTTGGTCTTCCTGAACCCTTGTGCTATCCTAGGCACTTTAACATTGGGAGTGGGGTCATCTAGACCCACTAGACAGTGCACTGAACCTTTTTTCTTCAATGATTTGTGATCTTCAGTGGTGTCCATGGATTACATGAAACCTTTCCACCTTTATCCACCTTTGTCATGGTAGGGAGAACACCTCAATGTAAGGGTGGGGTCATCTAAGGTAGCACAAGGGTTAAACCAACAACATGACGGCTCTCACCACAGTCTTCTGCACCTTTCCTTTCATCCAGGTGTCACAGATCTCACCTGAAACCTTTGTGCACCTGTTCCCACCTGCTTATGCATGCCTCAGGACCCTCAGTCCTCCACCTTCTCCCCTCACGTTCCACTAGAGTTCCTCTAATTTACATATAGATATTTCTTGCTGCAGCTGATCTTCCTCCAACTCCTCCCTGTTTTCACTACAGAACACAACATCATCTGCAAACATCATGGTCCAGAGATTCCTGTCTAACCTCATCTGTCAGTCTGTCCATCACCACAGCAGACAAGATGGAGCTGAAAGTTGATCTTTGGTGCAGTCCCACCTCCACCTGTCATAGTCTTACTCTAGATCTGCAAAGAAACAGTGCAGCTCCTCCTGATCTTCTCTGTTGTTCTCCAGAAACATCCTGAAAGCACATATTGCCCCTGATGTTCTCTTTCTCTCCATGAAACTAAACTGTTGCTCCAAAATGTTTACTTCTGACTTCAGCGTAGCTTTCACGAACTTCACAATGAAATTCGTTAGCTTTTTCCACAACATCTCCTTCTTCCTAAAAATGCAACCAGGACACCTCTCCTCCATTCCTCAGACATCCTCTCACTCTCCAAGATCTTGTTTAACTGCCTTACCTGCACAGGTGTGTTGCAGGTGCATCCTTCTGGAAAATATTTGATCTATTTTTTGTCAATCAACATACATTTCTTAGGTTTTTGAATTCAGCCCGTCTCCATGGCACTCTGCTTGACTCACAGCATTAAGCTAAAGTTTAAATCCACTTCAAAACACTGGCCTCCTTCCTGCCAAGATGTAAATGGTGAAAAAGTACCAGCATTCATGTCAAAGCTGAGAATCATGCCTTCCACTGGATGAAGGAAAAACTTCCATTGCTGCCTGTCAGCTCTCTGAAGGGCAGATCTTCCAGTACTCCAACTCAATGAGCAGCTTCTTACCTTGTGTCAGCAGAGTCAGCACAGCTGCTGTGAGGATCACCCTGAAAGCCATAACTAGAATTGTTCAACACCAGCTGAGCTGCAGAATAAATAATCTTCCTGTCATTCAAACATGCCCTGTTCTCCTCTTAGCTACCTCTAAGCCACGCCCCCAACCCTCACATGTTCCTCTTCTTTTTAAGAGGCTGTTTTCAAAGATCCAAAAAAAATTTTGTTAATAGTTCCAATGGTACATTTAACAATTATTTTGTTAAATTTTCAAATAATTTGAGTGGCAAACTATGGAGCCCCAAATGAATATGACCTTGTGCAATAACAAAATCACCCAATAAATCTCTCATAAATATATAAAAAGATAATGAAATTGGGAAATACCTACACACAGATTTTAAATTAGCCATTATATTATTAAATATATTTCTTTTTGCTTTACAAAACTGTTCATTATTTTAAAACAGCATTTATAAAATAGTTGTTTTAATCATGTTGAATAATGTTATAATTCTATGGCTGTTTATAGAAACTGAGATTTCAAAATCAATATTTTCCAAAGTAGCTTTGTTTTTGTTTCACTTTTATTTCATAATGAGCTTTTTAAGCAGAATTAGTCTGTCTGTCAATCAGTGAAAGTGGGTGGGATCTAAACCCACATCGTTTCGTATGGCCTCGATTACAAAAGGGCTTTATTCAGACATACCTCTGGTGTGTCAGAAGATTCATAACACCTATTGTTAAAGTAAAATATGTCCAACACAAGAGGTCTTCACCTCTCATCTGTCTGCCCAGCTGGACAGGGCAAGTTTAAAAAAAAAAAGGCTCTTCATGAAATAAATAAGTCATTCAAAAAAAAACACAAATGTGAAGTAAAATTCCTCAATACGATTGATGAATGTAAAATTGCTCAATAGGATTGGGGGGTGGGGTTGTGTGAAATTGATGGGAAGATGGGTGGAGCCAAATACAGGGCCAATCTGGAAGGAAACCTGATGGAGTCTGCAAAAGACTTGCAACTTGGATGGAGATTTGTCTTCCAAGACAACAATCCAAAACATAAAGCAAAATCTACAATAGTATTGTTCACAAATAAACATATCCAGATGTTAGAATGAACAAGTCAATTATTCATTGATTAGGTCGATTGTACTACAGGTATAAAGTTTAAGTTGCAGATGATCCATTATCTTGTGTCCTGTTTTGCAGCGATTCCCTTTCAAACTTCTTGTGACCGATGCGAGCTGAGTGATTATTCTTTAACAGTTACACAGGGTGCTTAATTCCAACAAACTCTGCAACATTATGCAACACTTTGTGTATGTAAAATGTTGAATAATAAAGAAGCCATTGTGTTATTTAACCATTGACGTCTTTGATGTTAAACTATTCAAAGCTTCCATCAGATATTTTAATGCTCAGGTAACTCTGCTGAATCTATTGAATCATTTTGGACATCCTAGCTGATCATTGAGCCCATCTCAGATTTTTGTGGTAATTCATCATTTCCACCATTCCACCATGGATTGTGCAGCTCTCTGCCTCTGCTACTGACAAAAAAAAACTAAAACACAGAGAAAAAACTCTTCAGCTCTAAAAAACATCACTGTTTGCTGTGAGAATATGCCGTACCACGAGAGGTCTCACATTTACATTCATTCACATTTCCGAAATTCAGCTAACACTCTTATGCAAAGTGGATTACTATATATGGAGAGTGGAGTCATTTCAAAAAGCTGAAATGCAAATACTCAATATATACCACAAATACTGTCTTCAGCAAAGGCTGAAGACAGAAAGACACAAAAAAGCTGCAGATCCAGAGAGAAAAATAATTCACATCCAATGCTTTTGTTTAGCACCAGTGAAGTCAGAATCTGCTGTAAAAAAAACTGGATGCCCGCTCTATCTGATCCAGAGATCCAAAGTCAAGGTCGTGTCAGCCACTAGGTACAAGCTGCACATTTTCCATCAGACGTTGTAGAAAATGTTCAGTTTCTACATTTTTTCCCTGATATCTTGATACATGTTGTTGATAACTGTTTTTTGCATTCGTCATTTGTCAATGTGCGCAGACGTCTGTTGAGGGTTTCTTAAAATATATGAAATATATTTGGGCCTGTGTCAGATCCATGGTTCATTCAAGTTGAATCAAATTTTTTCTTTTTTCAGTGTACATCTGTGAAAATGTCACGCAAAGAACCAAAACTGCTTGCAGTTTGTGCAAAATATACGTAGCAGCTGCGTGACGCAAAATATACGTAGCAGCTGCGTGACGCAAAATATACGTAGCAGCTGCGTGACGCGGCCTAAAGAGAGGAAGGTCAGGAGATCAGAGCAGAGAAACCAGAGGTCTGTTTAAAGATACCGGTTGCAGGAGGAGCTTGATCACCTCCAGGGACACCCCTACCACCCTATCGCACCTCTTCAAGTTTGCCAAGCGAGAAAGGAGGTTAGAAGTTTGTTGACAGATCTCTGCTGCATCATGGATGTGCGTATAAATACAGAAATAAAAAAGTTTGGCGGCTTTTTCCCTCTTTTCTCTGTAAATGGCTTCACCTCTACAGGCCTGAGGACAACATCCCTTTGTGTTTTACTGCTAAAAGTCCCATCGAAACCTTCTTCTGGAATCTAAACCTGAGTTTTCAGGATTGCAGATTAAATTTGAGTCTGAATGTCACTGCCTTTGTACAAGATTTCTACAAAATAAAATAATAAACCATTAAATCTCCAGTGTCAAGTTTGAGGCATGACAGCAAAAAAAATAACATTTCAGATATGAAAATGACTTTTCAACAGTCCAACAGGCATAAAGCCTTAAATGCTACATGATTATTTGATATCTACACAATAGTCGTGAACATTTCTCTTCAGGAATACCTTTCTACTAAAAGTAATATTCCTTTTCTCTTCAGACTCTTCCAAATCTTTGCACATTTCAGAACATATTTTTTTTAAAAACATTATTGTATTATTTACTCACCCAAAGAAATAGGCAGCAGAAAAAAACAAATTTTCAATATTTGTTTAATCTTGGTGGGGTTTTAAAGGGTTAAAGATTCAAATGTAAACAAAATAAGCTGAATAAGGCTGAACTGTTCCATAAAGCTGCAGTCTTTAATGCAAAATTGGCACAAAAAAAACATTCAAATGAGATCAAAAGGATGTCGTCATTTACATGAATGTCAAAATTTGTGTTTTGCTGCTGACACAGCTCCACAACATTCTGGATTTTTTTTAATTTTACTTTCAAACAGCTTTAATTGAAACAGGTTTGGCTGAAATAAACACGAACAAAAAAGGCAACAAACATCTGGATTGTGATTCTTTAGACGCGTGCATCCTGAAGGAAGCGGATCCCTGCAGCTTTTTTTAAATTTTACATTCAAACAACTTTATTTAAAACGGGTTTAGCTGAAAAAAAATACCACAACTAAAAAGGCATCATTTTTCTAGAATTCGCTTCCAATCATCTGGATTTTGTCTGCATCCCTGTTTCTCTGTGTACCCTGTCAGTTTGTTTTCTGTACGGCAGCGCTTTTTGTTTCTAATTAAACCACATGTTTTTTTTAACCCCCTGCCTCCCGTCTCTGCATTTGGGTCCTTCATTAACCCCCCCAACATTACAGAATGGGCCAGCCACACCTTTTTTTGGACCCAGTAGAGCGGGACATGATGCTTCTGGAGGCCTACTTCCTGGAAGCAGAAAGAACCTGGTCTTACTGGACTGTGGACCTACCCCATTCTTACCTTAAGGAGGAGTCGTCGCCGCCGCCACCCCCACCCTCTCCGACCCATATCTATTCCGGTGGTGGTCCTGGACGCACCATTGCCCATATATGTTTTGGAGGGGGTCCCGACCGACCCTGGTTCCTCCATGCTGGCTGAATGCTGGCCTGAAGCACCAGCAGCACCAACAACAGGCCCGACCCACCGCTGCACCCTGCCCTCTCAGTTCTCCCGGTCGTCCCCTGAACCCGGCTCACCGGACAGTCCGGCCTCCCTTCGGACTCATCTCATTTGTCTCGCCGGTGTGCTCGGCCTCAATGGACTTTGTTGCTCGTCGGGATCATCGTCAGTGCTCCTTCCTCCCTTCCGTGGATGACTTTTTGGAACTGCTGAGCAGTTCCTTGGGGGGGGGGGGGGGGCTGTTTTGGTTTAGGTTCTGTTTTCCTTTGATTCAACTTACTGACTTATTTTGAAGGTTCTCCCTGCCTGTCTTAGTTTGAGTGTTCTTTCCCTTGTCCCACTCTCCCCTGATCATTTGCACCTATGTCTCGTCAGTCCTGTGAGTATATTTGTCTTGTCACTACCTTCCTCTTTTGCTGGTCCATACTGTCTGCTGCCCTGTATCTCATTAAACCCCTTGTTTTTTGGAACCGCCTGCCTCCCGTTTCTGCATTTGGGTCCTTCACCAAACCCCCTACATAACAAATTCCAACAAACTCTGGGCCATTACGCAACACTTTGTGTCTGTAAAATGTTCCATAACCAAGACGCAATTGTGTTATTTAGCCATTGACGTCTTTGATGTTAAACTATTCAAAGCTTCCATCAGATATTTTAACGCTCAGGTAACTCTGCTGCATCATTTTGGACATCCTAGCTGATCATTGAGCCCATCTCAGATTTTTGTGGTAATTCATCCTTTCCACCATTCCACCATGAATGGAGCAGCTCTCTGCCTCTGCTACTGACAACAACAACAAAAACAGAAGAAAAAAAACCTTCAGCTCTGATAAAACATCACTGTATGCTATGAGAACATAATAGGTCTCACATTTACATTCATTCATATTTCCAACATTCAGCTGACACTCTAATCCAAAGTGGATTACTATATATGGAGAGTGGAGTCATTTCAAAAAGCTAAAATGCAAATACTTCAAACCGCAGAGTGCCAAGGCTAAATTCTGAATGGCTGAAGACAGAAAGACACAATAAAGCAGCAGATCTAGAGAGAAAAAAGGATTCACAGCCGATGCTTTTATGATCAGGTACAAATTTAGCACCAGTGAAGTCAGAATCTGCTACAATTCTACAATGTTTGGTGGAAAATGTGCAGATTCTACATTTTCTGTCTTTCCTGATACATGCTTGATACATATTATTGATAACTGTTTCTTGCGTTCGTCATTCGTCGATGTGCGCAGACGTCTGTTGAGGGTTTCTTCAAATATATGAAATATATTTGGGCCTGTGTCAGATCCATGGTTCATTCAAGTTGGATCAAATTTCTTATTTTTTCAGTGTTGCAGGAGGAGCTTGATCTATGAGGTTCCATTTGAGCAAAAAATCTGTTTTTGTGTCCACTGTCTATGTCTTTGGTCGTCTCACTTTGTCGTCAGGACTTAGCAACCGTTGCTATTGTCGATAGCTACTGTCGTTAGCTACTGTCGATAGCTACTGTCGTTAGCTACTGTCGTTAGCTACTGTCGATAGCTATTGTCGTTAGCTACGTTGTTTGCTACTGTCGTTAGCTACGACGTTTCCCCGTGTTTTGTCGTTAGATGTTCTCGTTTTTCAAATTTTGCCAAAGTCGTCAGAAAAGTCCTTTGTACGGCCGGTAAATCTTTTCCTGTACTACCACGGAACGAAAAAGAAACGTTTATCAAAGCAGACGTCAGGGTTAACCATGACAACACGTTTTTAAGATGAACTTTATTTTGATATTCCCTCAAACGCGTATTGCCGGAAAGGGTGGTGGTGGTGGTGGGGGGGGGGGCATGCATACAACGCTTGACACGAAAACAAAGTGGCGCATTACCGCCACCACCTGGTCTGGAGGCGAACTAGTATTTAACGCGGAGAATGACACATAATAAATATGAACATTTTACGAAGACTATTTATGAATGTGCTGTGTTCTGATCATGAAAGACATGGCTGATTTATTAATAATAAAATTAAAAACACATTGGTGTTGATTTAATGTATTTGTTCAGAAATAAACCCTCAAGTCATTAGTCCGTGGCAATATTTATTTTTTTTGCCGCGGAACGATTAACGGGGGCCTTGCAAGGAGGCCTTTAAAATATCTTCGATGAGTTACCTTCTCAAATTTTAGTGGGTCGAGTCACTAATTATGAATTTAACAGTCGAAAACTGACTGGTTTTCTTTTTAATCCATTTATGTGACCATGAGATGGCGCACTCGGGACCAGTATAAGGCTCTAATTAGCCCGTCTGATCCTCATTTATCCATCAGATTTGTAACAACATATTTTATAAAGATCAGTCATTTTTCAAAATAATTTGAAATAATAGTTTCAGCACAATATTAATTAAAGCCATACTTTAAATACTTTAAACGGGAACGTGAAACCGTTGTACGCATGCACCCACCCCCCTTTCTGGCAGTGCGCGTTTGCAGGATTGTCAATAAAGTTTTTTTTTAAGTGTTTTGTTCCGTGATGATAGGGGAAACAATTTATCGACCGTACAAAAGACTTCTCTGACAACCTTTGCAAAATTTGAAATACAACAAGATCTAAGGACACAACATGGTGAGAGAACGTAGCAAACGACACTAGCAACTGTTGCTAAGGATCTTCCTGACGACATGGTGAGACGACGTAGCAAACGACACTAGCAACTGTTGCTAAGGATCTTCCTGACGACATGGTGAGACGACGTAGCAAACGACACTAGCAACGGTTGCTAAGGATCTTCCTGACGACATGGTGAGACGACGTAGCAAAAGACACTAGCAACGGTTGCTAAGGATCTTCCTGACGCCGTAGTTAGACGACATGGGATAAGGAAAATGACAAATATATAGAAAAATAGAAAAAAAAAAATGACAAAGATAAAGTTTAAGGATAAAGCAAGCATATACATCACAAAGTTAATACAAAGTAATAATCAAAGAATCATGGGCATGCAGAAGATATTGCTTAGTAATACATAGACATGAACCAATGTAAAATGCAATGTAAAATGAACTCGTTCAATAGACATAGACAATGAGCCCAAAGCATAGACAGTGGACGCAAAAGCACGATCAGTAGACATAGACAATGGACCAAAGACATAACAGTAGACGCAAAAACACATTTTGATATTTTTGGCACAAATGGAACCTCATATTGATCATCTCCAGGGACACCCCCCCACACCCCCGTTCCTCTTTAAGTTTGCCAAGTGAGAAGGAGCTCAGAAGTTTGTTGACAGATCTCTGCTGCATCATGGATGTGCGTATAAATACAGAAATAAAAAAGTTTGGCGGTTTCTTCCCTCTTTTTTCTGAAAATGACTTCACCTCTACAGGCCTCTGCGGCGACATCCCTTTGTGTTTTACTGCTAAAGGTCCCATCGAAACCTTCTTCTGGGAACTAAACCGTGGTTTTCAGGCTTACAGATTCAGTCTGCAGTCCAACAGGCATAAAGCCTTAAATGCTACATGATTATTTGATATCTACACTAAAGTCGTGAACATTTCTCTTCAGGAATACCTTTTTACTAAAAGTAATACAGTAAACCCTTGTTTTTCGCGGGGGTTACGTTCCAAAAAGAACCCGTGATAGGCAAAATCCGTGTAGTAGAAACCTTTGTTTTTTCTTACAATTAATATACAATTAAATACTCTATTATACATTGAAAAGCAAGAACAAACCGTTTTACAGGCTCAAGCATTTGTTTCACAAATAAAAGTACTTTAGAAAAAGTTTTTCAACAAATATCTCCTGTACTGTACTGTCAAATAATAATTTTAATCATCGATTTTAACAGAAGGCTTCAAATCGCGGAGATAAGCCCCGCCCACCGCGACCCGAGAGTAATTGGATTAAACGGGAGAAAATTTAAAATGATTATTAAAAAAATACAAAGTACGGTCAGACAAATAGTGACTCAGGTGTATTTCACTGCTCTTGAGCCGCTGCATCCTGACTCTGCAGTGTTTTCTCCCTTTGAAGCCCGCGGTGCAGCTGTGTTTGTTCAGGAGAAGAACACAGTGATTGACAGCTGTTGTCGCTCTTTTTTCCATGGGTTATAGAGAAACTCGAAATTGCAAGATGATTTGCACGTACGTGTTGTAAATTTGGCAAGCTGTTTTACCTACGTGTACATATTAAACTGCAACGTTATTGGCGCACAGGTAGAGAAGTGGAGTGACTTTTTAGCCAATCAGAATGCAGAACACAATGCACAATGCAAATCCGTGAAATAGCGAAACCGTGAAAAGTAAACCGTGTTATAGCAAGGGATCACTGTATTCCTTTTCTCTCCAGACTCTTCCAAATCTTTTCACATTTCTAAACATATTTTCATAATATTGCTAGTATTATTTACTCACCCTAAGAAATAAGCAGCAGAAGAAACACATTTTCAATATTTGTTTAATCTTGGTGGGGTTTTAAAGGGTTAAAGATTCAAATGTAAACAAAATAAGCTGAATAAGGCTGATCTGTTCCATAAAGCTGCAGTCTTTAATGCAAAATTGGCACAAAAAAAAACATTCAAATGAGATGAAAAGGATGTCATCATTTACATTAATGTCAAAATTTGTGTTTTGCTGCTGACACAGCTCCACAACATTCTGTATTTTTTTTTATTTTACTTTCAAACAACTTTAATTAAAACGGGTTTGGCTGAAATAAACACGAACAAAAAAGGTAACAAACATCTGGATTGTGATTCTTTAGACGCATGCGTCCTGAAGGAAGCGGATCCCTGCAGCTCGCCGAAGACATGATGATGAATATGGCCAGCGTCGACTAGAGCTGGAATCATGCATCCGCGCGCCCGGGCGAGACTTGGAGGAGTTTCCTGAGGAGCGCCGTGGGTTTCCAGGCCTCGGTGAAAGCCGGATGGATGGATGAGACTGCACGAGTGTGTGTTCAGCTCGGCGGCTGCTGGGCTCCACAGGTACGCAGGCCATCGATCACATGGTGGGACCATTACACACAGGCGGGGGTGGAGGTGGGTAATGCTCCCGCCGCCACCTCCACTGCTTGAGGTCAAGCGTTTGGCCGGTCGACGGTAATCAAAGCGACTGCGGGCTGTCTGTGTGCGTGACGGGGAACAAGACACCCATCTGCACGCTAAGGTGCACGCCACCACGACCACACAGCCCGAGAGGAAGCAGCAAAGACACAAACTTCCCGGTGAGTTATTTGTGCAACAGGACTGTAACCTAATTAAAGCGGTAAAACAAACCTCTGTTGGAGGACTGGCTGAGAAGTGAAGCCCCAAAATGGGTGAGTTAAATATAAAACTGCTGCGCCTGGTTCATCAGTGACAGCTCCACCTGTTCAACACCTCCACCTCCACTACTAAAATCTAAATAATCGCTTCCATCCAGCTGCTTTTTCCTGTCATCAACACAAGGATCTGAAGCTGTGAGGGTTTCTCCAACCCAATTAAGCGGAAGGATCCAAAACGGAGGTAGAGATCTGCACGTTCCTCCGTACACTAAACCAGAACGTGTGTGCTAAACGTCTGATTTGCTAAAAGAACTCCATGCCAACTGGATATCAAAACATCTGCTAAACCCTGGAGAGTCTCAGTGGATCACATGTTTTTACACTTTAGCAGCTGTATTTATTTGATATTTATTTATTTAATATGAATGTTGTTTTTGATGTCCTTTTTTTATTATTATTATTATGTTATATTATATATATTATTTCTGAATGTCGTTGATGCTGCCACAGAAAAATGAATTTCCCCATCGTAGGATTAATAAAGTCATCTAATCTAATCTAATCTAATCTAATCTAATCTAATCTAATCTAATCTAATTTTATATAATCCAATTTAATCTAATCTAATCTACTACAGCCACCAGGATCCCCACAAGACAGGCTGCCCTGAGAGGACCAGGCAGGTGAAACTCCAGTCTCCAGTGTCTACTGCTGTGCCAAGCAGTAGAGCCCCCCCCACTCCGGGGTCCCTCTGTGTGTGGTGTGTATTTGCTGTGTGTGTGGTGCTAACATGCAGTGTGTTTGTCTAAAGTGTAAGTTAAAATTGTGGGGCGGAACAGTGAAAGATGAGCACGGATGTTTCGCCGTGCCCCCCTCCACCAGACCATCCCCACAAAGCCCTAAATGAATCAAGGTGTCTTCTATGCGAGTAAAAGTGGAATGGAGGGCGGGCGCCGACGCGAACCCAGAGAGAGACACCCCCAGCGAGCTCCGCCAGCATGTCCCACCCAGCCAGTTCCCGGAGCCCTATGTGCCTGTGTGCAATATTGGTTTGGGTGGGAGAAGGGAGGAGCAGGTGGATGGGCACAACCCCGTCAATCATGCCCTGACATAAGGGACAAGTCCCCCCCCCCCCCCCCAGGGCAGCCCCCTCCTCTTAAAAATTAATGATCCCGCCCACAATCCTTGCAAAGGTAAAATTATTGATTGGCAAGGATTGTACAACAAACTCAGTAGAATACAAGTGTTGACGTGTTCGAAACGCACACTTGAGTGACAGGTCAGGTTTTTCATGTAACCTTTGATTCTCTTGAAGACAGAATGAAGCTTGATGGCGAGCCATCCATTCAGACATTGATGGCCAAGCAGCCATGTTAAAGGAAGATGGAGCGTTAAAGAACAGTGGAGTGTTGTTCATGGATGCAGAAATTCATAATTTTATTTTTGAGTTTTATATATCCATATTTATTAGGATTAGCTATGACAAAACAAGGCAGAGTATTACCAAGCAAATGTCTAAGCAAATGATTAAACTTAAGCATATAACTACATCAGAAATGTTTTAAAACAAAATGAAAAAACATACATCTTTACCATTATTTTAAAATAGATCATCACAATGTTCTATTTCCTATAAATATGTGCATCAGTTGTAATATTTACTAAAGAAAAAAAAACAGTCAGTAAATCTTGCTAAACAAAAGATGAAAGTTACATTCATAATAATTTCAGTCCATCCATTTTATAATTACCATCAGAAAACAGTTGTGATTTAAATTGCAATTTGCACTTATAAAAGTAATTTCATTACTAAAAAAATTTTTTTTCATTTGAAATGTCCGTTTAATCATGCAGGGCTCCTAAAGAGGAGTTTTTTTAGAAGATAGACATGTTTGCCAACATTCTGAGTCCTTCCATAGGAAATAAATTAATTTTAAGATAGGACGGATTAAATCAACTCATAATTTGTATTGTGACACAGGACTGGTTTAAAGTAGATAAAAAGAATCACAGCGCCCCCCAGAGGATGTGCAACATTCTAGCATTTGGGTCCTTTGACCACAAACAAAACCAACTCAACCAAACGGGTCACAGACTTCCTTATTCTGTCAAATCAAACATGTCGACTGATTCATTGGATGTAAGCCTGAATAACTGGGGTTTGATGGAAGACGAAGGGTGAAAGTTTTTACAGATAAACCCCAGAATGTCTGATTCAGCACCCAAACAAACAGCCCCACTTGATTTTTACATGTTAACAAAAATGTAGTCAACCAGGAAACGCCTGTCTGGGTTTCAAAATGAACTACTTACATTCATTGGTAACACTTTATATTAATATTCCTTAACAAGCTTTGTTAACACATTAACAAGCATTATAATAAAAAAAATTAGGGTGTTAGTAAGAAATTTATTAGTACAATAAGTCTAATAAGGGAAATTAAATTACTTATTTAACACATTTACAAGCATTATTATTAGGATGTTTTTAAGATTCTAATGATACATTTATTGGCATAATAGATGCGTAACAAATTTGTCAGTGTTAATAAGCTTAATAAGATTTATTAACAACCGTTGTCAACAAAATTGGAAGTATTATTATTGTTGTTTAGAGTTCTAGTAAGACATTTATTAGCAATATATGTCTCACACAAGCCTTAGAGGTAATAAACTTTATTAACTAACTTAACAAATAAATAGGCAGTATTAATGTGTAATGTGTAATATGCTACAATATTTATTAGCATTTTAGATGTTTTGCAAATACCTAAACGTGTTAATAAGATTTGTTAACATCTAAAGTCAGACCATTGTCTTCGTAGTCCATATTAATAAACTGCTTACAAGCTTAACAAATGTATTACTTAACTTTTTTAGCTATTTATTAAATTACATAAATGATATATTCAATGTTTTAAAATTATTTACTGATGACACAAATATATTTTATTCTACAGACAATCATAGGGAACATATCATTGTGGTGAACACAGAGTTAAAAAATATAAAATCAATAATAGATTACAACAAGTTATCTTTGAACCTAGATAAAACCAAAGTGATGTTTTTTGGTAACTACAACAACAATTAAAAAACTTATTCATTCATTCATTCATTCATTCATTCATTCATTCATCTTCTTCCGTTTTATTCCTTTCGGGGTCACGGGGCTGCCGGAGCCTATCCCGGCCACTTATGGGCGAAGGCAGGGGACACCCTGGACAGGTCGCCAGTCTGTGCCAGGGTCACAATCACACACCCATGCACACCTATGGACAATTTGAAGTGACCAATTAAACCACGCATGCACTGGGAGAACATGCAAACTCCACCCAGAAAGGACCCCCAGCCGCGACTCAAACCCGGGGGCCTTCTTGCTGTGAGACAAGAGCGCTAACCGCTGTGCCACCATGCAGCCAATAGAGAGCTCTTAATTGAATTCTCAATTGAAAGTATTGAAAATTATTTAAATCATAAAATAAATATAAACATAGATTATGACATTTAATATGTATTGTACTGCTCCTTGACATTTCCACATTTCACCTCCTGAGTTCACTACATCCTCTCTTTTTACTTCTAAAAGCCGTCAGAATTGTACATAAAGCCATTAAATCTTGATCAAACAATTTATTTGATCTATCCAGACTTTTAAAACTGTATGACCTTGTTGATTTTTACACTAACTTCTATACAGAGCCAGTGGGAAATCGTTACCATTCAATCTCCAGAAACAGTTCTTAGAAAATGAAGGAGGAACAAACTGAGGAGATGTAGGAACTTCGAGATCAAACTGATAAGAACCGCAAAGAAAAGTTTCTATCTGTGGCACTAAACTTTGGAACGGGTTCAGTAATGAGCTCAAACAATGTTCAAATGTCCAAATATTCAAGAGAATGTAGAAAGAAACTCTGATTTCAGGATGTGAAGATAGCAGGAGTTAAGGATCAACAGGAGTTTGAATAATCCCAAATACATGTGTGAACTTGTGTTACCCCCATTTGCATCTAGGGGTACCTCGAGGGGCATAAGATAAAAGTAAATTGCTCTGGCTACTAAATTGACTGAAACAAACACCAAACAAATGTCTCCATACAAAATATAACATTTATTTACAAATTAATAAACAACAATCAACATTAACTAAAAGTGAAGCAAAAAGTCTTCAGGGTGAACCAAGGCCAAAATAACAAACAACCCCCCCCCCCCCCCAACTGAAACATGTAACCGTACCTGTAAATGAAAGAAAAGGGAGATCAATGACAAAACACTAACCTCCCTGGACTAACAAAAACGTGTACTAAAGAAAATGGCAGTTCACCCCTACAGTTTCACTTAACATAACTACAAACCAAAAAACTAAACAGAGTGCACAAAACCACAAAAACTACAAAATACTAAAACACAACACTAAAGTACAACACAACTAAAATGGTGGTGAAGTCCAAAACAAAATGGAGACGAAGGCCAAGCTGCAGTGGAGACTATTGCTGCAAGGCTCCCTTCTCAAAGACCGGAGGTCCATGTGGTGCTTTTAAAGGCTGCTTCCATCAGGTTGGGTCCAATGGGAGGCCACACCCTTTCCAGCACACCTGAAAATAATCACACATGGACATACAAACAAAAAGATTCACAAAAACCACAGAAGTCCGACTCTGATACAAATCAAAACACAAAACAGAACTAAACAAAACCAAATACGGCCACAGCCGTGACACCCCCCTACCCCAAAATAAAACTTCTTCCCCAAGAAGCATTTATCCTAAGTGGAGCACATATACGAAGCGGTTCCTCTCACAGAGCACACCACACAAATTCAAGATGCCACAAAAAATGTACCACACAAGATGCATCACACAAACTCAGGTCTAGTCCTCTCGAGACACACACCCATCCACTCAGGAGGCGTACCCCTCGAGGCACACGACCGTCAAGACTAGTCACCAAAGACTAGTCTAGTCACCAAAGTCTAGTCACACAAAACAAACTAACCACAATTAACTAGACAAACGAATGTGTTGCACCGAACAGAATTCAACACAAAGTTTGGTTAACAGTTTTCTTCCACTTACAAAAACTTGGTAGTGTGCTGAAAGCACCAACTTCAAATGTTTAGGCCAGGCCACACAGGCCACAATGCACTTAAGTAATGTCAAAAATTCTGCAGAATCAGTGACTTAAACAAGAGCGCTGTGTTTACTCACAACTGATGAGCAGTGAACATCCTCTGTGGCAACCCCAGTCTGGAGCAATGCAATTGGGTCTGCCCTTGCACTGGCTACGGCTGCAGGAACTTGCTCACCTGCCTCCGCCAAATCTGGGTTAGTGGCATTGACAACACCTGCAGCAGCCTTAACTCCTACACTGTCGCCTACAACACCTCCAACTGATGTCTCCAGCCAAGGTCTGCCTGAGGGTTGGAGCACTCCTGCTCAGACAACTGCTCTTCTCAAGCTGCTCTTGGTCTCAAAAACCCAACAGGTCACTGACTTTAAATGCCAATATTGTGGCCTAAAAGAAACCAAACTGTTAACCAAAGTCTCCAAGCACAATCAAAACCCACAAAAATCAAATAACAAATCACGAATGGTTAACATATCCCGGATGAGCCCCCAACTATGTTGCGCACCCTTTGCATCTAGGGGTACCTCGAGGGGCATTGCATAAAAGTAAATTGTTTTGGCTACTAAATTGACTGTAACACCAACACCAAAAAAATGTCTCCATACAAAATATAGCAAATTTATTTGCAAATTAATAAGCAATCAACATTAACTAAAAGTGAAGCAAAAAGGCCTCAGGGTGAACCAAGGCCAAGATCCATCCATCCATCCATCTTCCTCTGCTTATCCGAAACCGGGACACTCCACCCACCGAGAGATGGCAAATTACTTTTCTCCGGTCAAGGACCATGACCTCAGACTTAGCGGTGCTGACCCTCATCCCAGCCGCTTCACACTCAGCCACAAACCGCCCCAATGCACGCTGGAGGTCCTGGCTCGATGAAGGCAACAGGACAACATCATCTGCAAAAAGCAGAGAGGAAATCCTGTGGTCCCCAAACCAGATCCCCTCTGGCCCCTGGCTGGGCCTAGAAAATCTGTCCATAAAAATTATGAACAGAACCGGTGATAAAGGGCAACCCTGCCGGAGTCCAACGTGGACCGGGAACAGGTCTGACTTACTGCCAGCTATGTGAACCAAACTCTTACTCCGGTCATACAGTGACCGGACAGCCCTCAGTAAGGCTCCCCGGACCCCATACTCCCAGAGCACCCTCCACAGGACACCACGGGGGACGCGGTCGAACGCCTTCTCCAAATCGACAAAACAAATATGGACTGAGTAAGCGAACTCCCACAATCCCTCCAGCACCCTAGATAGGGTGTAGAGCTAGTCCACTGTTTCACGACCAGGACGGAAACCGCACTTTTGTTCCTGGATCTGAGGTTCGACTATCGGACGGACAATCCTCTCCAAGGCCAAGATAACAAACAAAACCCCCTAACTGAAACATGTAATCGTACCTGTAAATGAAAGAAAAGGGAAATCAATGACAAAACACTAACCTCCCTGGACTAACAAAAACAGGAGAAAACATGTACTAAAGAAAATGGCAGTTCACCCCGACAGCTTTACTTAACATAACTACAAACCAAAAGACTAAACAGAGTGGGCACAAAACCACAAAAACTACAAAATACTAAAACAGATCAATAAAGTACAACACAACTAAACAGGTGGTGAAGTCCAAAACAAAATGGAGAAAAAGGCCAAGCTGCAGTGGAGACTTGTTGCTTCAAGGCTCCCTTCTAACAGACTGCTTCTTCTGATTCTTTTTGTGGTTTTATTGGCGGGAGGCACCAACCTGAAGGTACATTAACGCCACCTACTCTGTTTGAGTGTGGGTCAGAGTGGGGACTACCTAACCAATAAATAAATAAAAACAGAAAAACAACTTCTAATTTCCCCTCAATAACGTGGTCCTGCTCAAAAAACCTATAATCACACCATATAAATTCTCCTCCCCTCCCAAAAGCTTCTTTAATCTCAGCTGTCTTCTTTCTTCCCCATACAGTTCACAATGGCATAGAACGTGCTCCACTGACCCTTTGCGCACTCACACAAACCAGTTGGGTGTTTACCTATCAGATGCAATGTATTATTTAAACCAGTGTGTCCCATCCTCAACTGTGATATCATTCCGTGATCTCTGGTGTTTAGTCTGACATTCATACCTCTACCTACTTTGTGTTGAATACTAAATAAATGTCGACCTTTCTTCTCCCTTTTCTATTGTTTCTGCCATTCTTCCACAATACGCCTATTAATAATCACCCTAATTTCCATTCTACCTAAAGGAATATCCATCTCTATACCCCGTTTCAACGCCCTTTTTGCCAGAAAATCAACCATTTCATTTCCCTCCACACCCCTATGTGCTGGTACCCACATAAATCTGATGCTTATTTTCAATGTTTCCAACCTGAACAAACTCTTATACAATATATCTGATCAGAAGAATAAGATTTCAGAGACATCAAAGCTGATAATGAATGTGAACAAATTATACCATCTCCAATTCTATTCTATTCTAACCAGTTTAAACTATATGATATTACCAACATTTCAACTGCAAAAACTGAAAGATCCTTTGACGTCTTAATTCCGACATATTTCCCCAATGTAGGGATAAAGAAAGAAAAAACAGTTCTCATTGTGTCTGGGTCTTTAGATCCATCTGTATATATGGGAATAAATGAAGCATGGACTGTGTCTAACCTGTCTGCTGTTATTTCATCCCAGTTTCTATTCCCTTTGCTATCCTCCATCTTCCTGTGGAGATACAAATCCACTTGTAAGGTTGGAAAAACCCAGAAAGGAGTGACCGGGTACAAAAACGTCTAAACCAGGGGTTTACAATGAATGTTTGTTTCTCTCGCTAATTTACCTAATTTCCAAGCAACACTTTCATTTGCCCCACTACCACTTTCCCAACAAGGAGCAATAGCTCTCCTAACCGTGTGTTCTACATCTACACAACCCTGTATTTTCACCCAATAATTAAGCAGCAGTTGTTTAATTCGGAGATTCAACGTTAGATCCCCCATTTTAACTTGTAATGACACAGCAGGAGTTGACCTCATAGCCCCAGTACATATTCTCAACGGCTGATTTTGGACGTCCTCTATCTTATGTAACAGCGTTTCACAAGCTGTATTGTAAACAATAATTCCATAATCTGTGACTGATCTAATTATTGTAAAATATGTTTGTTTTAAAGCCTGTGCACTTGCTCCCCACCCATTGCCTTTCAAGCATCTCATTATATTTATGACTTTCTTACATCTCCCTACTATACTATCAATATTCTCTCTCCATCTCAACTTTGTATCAGATATAACTCACAGATACCTAAAACTATGCACTTTCTCCATTACTTCACCATATAATTTTGAGTTCAAAACAGTTTCACATTTCCCAGTAAAAACTATGCATTTTGTTTCAGTCACTGAAAAATTGAAGCCCCAATCATATGACCAGTTTTCCCCCACCGTAATAGCTTCTTGTATCTTTCTCTCCACATGACGAATATTCCGTCCCTCACAGACTGGAGGTCCATGTGGCGCTTTTAAAGGCTGCCTCCATCAGGTTGGGTCCAATCGGAGGCCACATCCTTTCCAGCACACATAGACATACACACACAAAGATCCACAAAAACCACAGAAGTCCCACTCTGATAGAAATAATTGCACAAAACACAGAACAAACAGAACTAAACAAAACCAAATATGGCCGTATTTGGTTTTGTTTAGTTTAGTTTGGTTTTATTTTTTTGGTTTTGTAGTAAAATACTCAAAGCTCTTTCATCATAAGCCATGTCATATTCTTTTTTTCTATCTGTCCCTGCAATAAAAAATACGAACAAATCTACCTGATGTCCTGATACACAAAACTAGATCATGTGTTTGAGTAAACACAAAGACTGTTGGACCACTAAAAAAATATGACTAAACCCTAAAGAGTCAATCAAACCAGTTGAAAAGTCTTGCAACTTCTAAAAATAAAAGAAACACCAGACAGTTTTCATTGATTTATTTTTCCCAACCTTGAATACAACTGTAATTTCATTTCATTGTGATTTATGTCTCTATACATAACAAACACGTAAAATTGTTGTGTCTCTATCCTTTAATTGAACCTAAATTTACAAACAAACCTAAAGAAAGCCCAGCATGCAGAAAATATGAACTGAACTAAAAACAATTAAGCAATGGGCAGCACTCTTGGACAAGACACACTGAGGTCACTGTCAGTTCCAGTGGAGGTGAAGGTGATAAAGCCCGGCTTATTGGTGGTGATTTGGGTATTGATCCAGGTCTGGTACCGGGACACTCTGGTGTAGACTCCTGGAAAATTAGGTTCAGCACAACCATTTCCAAAACTCACAACTCCTGCCTGGATCCAGCGGTTGTACTGCTTAATCACCAGCGGACCTCCAGAGTCTCCCTTCAAGATGAAAACATTTTATGTTAAGGAAGAATTCAGATGAATATCTGGAAAACAACAATTATGAAGATGTCTACCTGACAAGAGTCTTTGCCTCCTGCAAGTAACCCGGCACACAACATGTTGTCAGTGATTGAGCTGGCTCCATAGCTGCACCTACACCGTCTGTTTCCCACAATCGGTATTTGAACTTCCTGAAGGATTTCGGGGGCAGGAAGGGACACTAAGAGAAAAAAAAAGATTGATTAATTGACAACATCTGAAGTCCATGAAAGAACAGCTTCTGATTGTTTGTAAAATCTCCAAAACAGCTGGAGTCACTGATCACTGTCTGTCCCCATCAGATCCAAATAACTTTGTCAAGATCATTTAGATTTAAGGTCTATAGAATTGCACATACAGTTTATAAAGCCTTTCAATGACTGACTAACCTCCATTTCCAATGTCGCCCCAGCCGGTGACCCAGGTTTTTACACCGCTGTAGAAGGCGCTGCCGGTGGAAGGCAGACAGACTGGAGTGATGTAGTTGTTGAAGGTTACTGGTGAGGAGAGCTGCAGGAGGGCGATGTCGTTATTCTGTGTTGCTGAGTTGTAGTTCGGATGAACGATAACAGTTTTTATTGTTCGAGACACTCTGTTGGGGTTTGATCCCTGCAGACTCTGAAGACCCAGAACTGCGTTCACACCAGATGCACTGCGGCTAAGAAAGAAAACAGAAACGTTTTGTGAGGTTTGATTGGAGACATTGTTCTCAACTGTTTCTTTCATTAAATTACAAACAAAATCAATAGGATTCTAAGCTGATTAGCTTTAAACTAATATGTGTTTGTTAATGCCGTGTCGCACAGACACTAAGTTCACTTTGCACATGTTGCATGGAGGAAAATTGGTCACATGTGAACATATGTGCAAAAGGAGAGAAAAGTTGCTAATTTTTTGTAGGTTAACATTTAAAGCTTAATAACATTTATGCTAGATCTGTTGGCCTCCTCTGCATCCAGGTGCCCTCCGGCACCCTCTGACACCAGAAGGGATAGGCGAGGCCAGCGTCTTGACCCCCAGGCCACAGGACAGGCGCGCTCCTTTACCGGGCCGCAGCCAGTGGGGCCACTGGGGGCTGGACACCGAGACGGGGACCAAGGACGGAGCCGGAACCCAGAGGCCCCAGGAGCCGCCCAAAACCTAGCCGGAGCCTCGTCTCACCCAACCCCATCAGCCCCATCACCCATAAATTGTGTATACATTACATAAAATACACGTAACTGCATTCTTCTCAACCAACCGAAAACTTTGAACAGCTCAAAATCAAATTCACATAAAGACCCATTGGCAGACATCTGTGCACATCGACGAATGACGAACGCAAGAAATACCTTAAGTATTTCACACATGTATCATGAAAGAACGACATTTTATCCGTGGAAAATGTTTGTAGTGTCTGTATGACACGGCATTTTTTCTGCTTTTCTTCTCATGACTATCAAAACAAGTGGAGACCCCAATAATCAGCCCCAAATTCTGATCATGACTGATCACTTCCACTATTGTTGATTACCTTGGAAAGCAGTGAGCTGCCGTCAGCACCCACTGGTTGTTGATGAGGGATCCTCCACAGAAGTGGTAAGATTCCTGCAGACTGACCTGCCAAGGCCAGAACCCTGCAGGAGCATTTTGTCCTCCAACAATCCTGGAGTTCAGATTTGCCAGACCACAAACTGCAGAGAAAGTTTTTGGTTTTTGTGGACTCAGAAATTGCTGGATTTCATAAATCTCTCACAAATTATAGGAAGCTTTTTTTTTCTCCTAAAGGGAGGTTTTTGTGTTTAATTTGCTTTTTAACTCTTGAAAGTTACTCTCCAGAGAATTAACATGTCATTTAATTTCTTCATATTTTCGTTTCTTTATTAAATGTTTACATGTTTTCTTTAAAATACAGAATGCTAAAGGAAATATTTAATGAATTAGTTATCAAAAATAAAAACTATGGTAATAAAAATTTGGAAAGACCGCCTTTATAAAGCATTTAAGGTTTGAATTATATGATATTTCTGATATTTTTTTAACTGTTATATGTTCCTTCTGTATTTCCGACTGTGTCAGATAAATAGTTTGATTATAGACACGTCATGAAAAGGCCTGACTTTGCCAGTTGTGATCTCTCCTGGAGGTCCTTCCCCTTCCTGGGGTCTCCTGTGAGAGTCACAGGTGTTCTCACTATGTTAATTATGTTCATGTCTACTGTGGCTGCTCTAGACTCTGTGTCGGAGCATCTTCCTTTCTATGCTCAAGGTTTTCTTTGTGCTTTGGCATTAAAGCCTTGTTTGTTTGGAAACTGGATCCGTGTCTTCCCTTCCTGCTCTTGGGTTTTCTCCCTCGCCTCTCCGTTACAAACAAAGTTAGCTTTTCTGCTCGGAAACTTACCAGAAAGCTGTGACACCGACTCTGAAAATAAAAGCAAAAGAAAAACACGTTAAACTGGAAACTTTATCTCTTTGGTTTGAGAATTTGATCCTTTTTGGAACCAATACTTTGCTTTCAAGCTGAGCCTATTAGTAACTTTTAAAACAAATTTGATCTAAAAACCACTTAAACCCCTTAGATTATATACAGTTTTAAATGTTCAAAATCAAGACACATTATTTTATCAAATGTCAGTTTTTCTCAATAAAACATTTTTTTCCTATAGTTAAGATGTGGTGGTTAATTTCAATGTATTCATCTGTAAATTCTGATTTATACAAATTCTTTAATGAAATCGGTGTAAACATCCATTAGAACAGAAGACAGAATTATCATAAAAATCAGAACTCAGGAAAGACACACATTAAAACTTAAAGTCATTTTTTGAACTAATAAACACAAACATCATGTCAGGAGAAAAAGTTGAATTTGTCATGAGATGTCAGGAGGATTAAAACATTCGGAAACAAAAGTTGGTTTCATAAAAAGTGCAAATCTAATAACTGCTGTCAGGAATGTACATTCAAATATGTTGAATTGGGAATACAATATTTTACAGTTTATTCGGCTCACATTGCTTTGTGTTTTTCAGTTCTGTTCTGTTTTCCTGTTTACTTTCCTGTCAGCTTCATCTGATTTCATTTGATAGACTTAGAACTGGTGCTGATCAGGGGAATCCATCTGACTGTTCAATGAATACAAAGCATTGTTGGAGCTGACCATGGTGCTGACGTGATTTCTGTTTAGTGCTCTGAATGTGAAGTGAAAAATTCAATGAAGTGCAGATTTATGTGTAGTGGTTTATTCGTACTTCTGTGGTTTTAATGTGGTTCATTCATTAGACATCCGTGAAAATTTCACATAAAGACCGCAACTTTTCTCACTTATTCAAAAATATTCATGTGTGACCAGCTTTCATCTGTGTAAAAAGTGCAAACTGTATATAGTGGCAGTTGGAAAGATCCACGAGAAGGGCCTGGCGTGTCCCAGAGTCGCATGCCCCCCCCCCCCCCCATCCCAGCCTTCCCCGGGGTGCCAGAAGGCAGTCAGTGCGCTCCGGCCACTGTATGTGATTCTTCTTGGTCACCTGCCGTATTTTACTTCGCATTTTCTAAGTTTCCTTGTGCAATATTGCCACTTACCGGATTGGGTAGTGTGCCCTAAGATAATTAAACTAAGGCTCGCCATGAACATTTTTCAATTTAGGAAGTGAAAGAGTTTTTTCTTTTTAGAAAAAAACAACCCTTTTTATTTATGGCTACAGGAACAAAAAGGACAGACTGAACAAAACTGTGATGTGTTGTGGAGAATAAGTGGATAAATCTGAATAAATGACTGAATAAATCAGTCAAAAACTGATAACATTCTCCATACCGGTCTTCACACACCTTCCATAGTAAACTGATCATTGTTTAATGTCCCTTTTGATTGATTGTAGACTAATTCCACCATCAGTCTGAGCTGATGGTGGAATTAATCTACATGGTGAATGGCGGATGGCGGATGGTTGCACGCTGCCCGCGTGCAACTTTGCACTCTTACTGTGAGCAGACTTCTGAAATTGGGGCCTGAGAGTGAACTCATTTCTCTAATATTGATTGCTTTCGGATGTTGGTGAAAGTTTTCATTCATCCAGGTGACGCTGTCTTGAAGTTGATTCATCTGGACTAAAAATCTTTTCTTTAAGATTTGAAGTTAAGATGAATCAACATCCAGACAAAAGAGTCAGATAGAAAATATTATCCTTCAATGCATCTTTCTCCATTTCTGATTGAAGACCTAATTAAATCATCTCAGATTTGGCTTCTACTAGATATCATTATTTTATATTCAAGTGATTAAGTTTTATTTTTATTTAGATTTGTCAACATCACTGGATATTCCTATTTTAGGTAATAAAGTGAGCTCTGACTGAGGTTCTTACCTTTTATGAAGAGAGTCTGCAGAGCCACCACGAAGATCAGCTTCAGAGCCATGCCTGCAGTCTTTAGTCGAATAACTATCTGGTCTTTGTGAGAACTTTATATACACTCTGTGTTTCCTCATATTTTAGACACGCCCAGAAAGCATCTTTAACACCTGTTACCTGTCAGACTGGTTCTTTTTATGTCAACCTAATAATGGGTCACCTCTATTGTCTATTTTTCTGTGGTTTGTTACCAGTTTAACTAAAGTGTCATTTCCTTGCATCTCATATCATATTTATGAAGAACTGTTTGTGTTGTGGGACCCCCCCACACAAAGGTTATATTAGATCAGAAACTGTTATGATGGACACATTAGAATCACTTTTGTGAATAATAACAGGAAGGAAACAATGAAACATGAGTTTAGTTCAGTGTTTTTCAACCTTTTTTGAGCCAAAGAAGACTTTCTCTTTGACAAAAATCCCGTGGCACACCAACATCCAAAAATTAAAAAAATGAGAAAACTCTGTATTGATCTACAGTCCTTCTGCAATCTCACGGGCATTTTTGTGATAATTGTGGCAGAAAAAGCTGGAAGTTGTAGCTGTTTTTTTTAATAGTTGAAATAAATGTAAATTAGTTTTCAGTAATAATTTTCAACTAAATTTTTTGAAATTTTACCCCTGTAGTTGTTTTTTCCTCCGGGTATATTAAAATGCACTTTTATGTAACCTCACAAAAACAAAAAAATCTTTCATAATGGTAAATTATTTATTTTTTTACGTTGGTGCAAAGGAAACTGTAATTTTTGAAAAATATGATCACAATGTGTTTGATACATTTTACACAAAAAATTATTAATTTAAATGTGTCTAAAATGTGTTTTCAAGTTTATTGTGTTTGTTGGCCACTTCACCTTAATCCTGTGTCTTAAGTGTTGTTATTGGTTGAATGCTGTAAAGTATCAGGTTGAATGCAAACAATGGGTTGAATGCCGTAACGCATTCAACCCATTGAAAACTTTTGTTTTTTTTCAACCCATTGAAAACCTTTGTTTCTTTTAAACCATTGAAAACTTTTGTTTCTTTCAAGCCATTGTTTTCCTGTTTGTCTTTATTTCTTTATTCAAGTCTCTACCGCTGTTTTTCGCCATTTGACTCCTTCTACAATTTTTCACCTATTTTAACCATTCAACTTTTAAAATGTTCAGCTCTTTGAGCGTATTCCAGCTATGACTTTTGGTCCTTCAAATCCTTGAACTTTTCAATATTTTCTAGGATTTTCCAGGATTTTTGCTCCATTGGGCACACCTTGAAAACCTTTGTTTATTTCAGCCATTATAACTTTAACATACTTTTAGCTACAGACACCATTCAATGATTGAAATACTCACAAGGCTTTGGACTTTAACATATATTTTGAAATCATTATGGGATCGCAACACAACATACGGTTTGGCAGCCATTTTGTGCCAAAATGTGAGGTGATTTTAAACTCCTTCAATTTTTCACCTATTTTAACCATTCTACTATTAAATGTTTAACTCTTTCAGCTCATTCCAGCTATGACTTTTGGTTCTTCAACTTTTTAATATATTTCAGGATTTTCCAGAATTTTTGCTCCATTAAAATACATGGGGAATCCTCGGGAACCTTTGTTTCTTTCAACCATTGTAACTTAAAACATACTTTTAGCCAGAGACTACGTTTGGGAATTATTATGGGATGATGACAGTTTGGCAGCCATTTTTGTTCTTCAAATTTTCAATAGTCCGGCCATTTCTTCAGCAAATTCAGCTTTCATTCAGAAATACAGCATTCAACCCTGCATTTTCATCTGGAAATGCAGCTCCTAGTTACTGCTTAAATTTAACATATAAAAGAATCTAGACGTTATTAGAAGAGTGATTCAGTTAGAAAGATGACTTGGACCAAACTCTGGGATGTTTGGCTGTTAATAAACACAAAACTTGAAGGAGAAACTAAACTGTTGACCTCTGATCTCATCAAGAAGATTTAAATACTGTTGAATGTGTGTTCGTTGTAGATTCAAAACTGCTTTTAACAGGGAAGACTCATTTTACGCTGAGAAGCTGTCACTTTAACACAGTGCATCATGGGAGATGTAGTGCCAACTGCCACGGATGGCAGACTTGCTTCTCTGAGCTTCATTGTTTTGTTCACTTGTTCCACGGTCTGACACCGGATCCCGCAGAAAGCTTCACGAGACGAGCTACAAAGATGAGCTTTAGCTGTTATTTTTATTGGAACTGAGAGATGTTGTGAGCAGAATTGGAACAATGAGGTGAAGACTTTAACCACTTCTGATTGGTCAGACTGATGACGTGTGACCACCATACACCTGACCATCTACCAGGGCACACTATGCCACGGCACACCGGTTGAAAAACATTGGTTCAGAGCAGAACAGATGTTTGTAAGTTTATGATATAAGCTGGGCTTCCTGTTTGCTCTCAAGCTATGACTAGCTTTTTAAAACTACTCTTGTCGATCTGAAATCAAAAACTGGTTCACTTTAAACCTTCTCAAACTCAATAGTGATAGAAACCGAGCTACTTCTCATCGGTTCCAAATCCACCATATCCAAAGCCACAAGTCTTACTCTTTCCATCGAGTCGTCTTCTGTCTCCCCCTCCCCTCAGGTGATAACATTACTCGGTCAGCCCATTTCCATTTAAGTAACAGTATTTGTCTACACCCCTCCCTCACTGTCCGCTCTGCTTTTATCCTGGTCCACAGTCTGGTCACTTCCCGTCTAGGCAACTGTAATTCCCTCCTCTTTTGTCTCCCTCAAAAAACCCTCAATAAGCTCCAGCTGGTCCAGAACTCAGCTGAACTCAGAACTCACCCTCCTTCAGCCATATCACCCCGGTTCTCCACCAGCTGCACTGGCTCCCCATAACCTCCAGGATCCAATTCAAACTCCTCCTGTTCACCTTTAAGGCCCTCCATAACCTGGCCCCTCCTTATCTCTCCGACCTCCTCCATATCAAAACCCCCTCTCGTTCTCTTCGGTCCTCCTCTGTTCAGCTCTCTGTCCCTCCGACCCGCCTCGTCACCATTGGAAGCCGAACCTTCAGCTGCTCGGTTCCCAAACTCTGGAATTCCCTCCTGATCTCCGTAATATAGACTCTCTTCCTGCTTTCAGATCTAAACTAAAAACTCATCTGTTTATTTCTGCCTTCCCATCCTGATTCACTTTTGATTTTGTCTTTTATATTTATTGTGCTTTTAATGTCTATTTATAACCTTTGTTTTGTAAAGTGTCCTCGGGTTTCATGAAAGGCGCTATAAATAAAATGGATTATTACTAACCTGGATCATGTGATTCCTTGTTAGGATAGACTGACACCTGATCCAGGAAATGTCTTATAGGGAGTGGACCTGTGGGTTTTACAGGTTATAGAGTTGTCCTGGTTCATGGGGGGTCGTGTAGAGGAGGAAGCACGGATGGCCACCTTAAGAAGTGTAATGAAAATGGAACGTATCATGCCATACCATACGTTTTCTTTTACTGCTGCAGTTTAGTCATAAAAACGTTATTAACATTGAAAATA
>CM074506.1:22433279-22446163 GCA_037389245.1 Oryzias sinensis | reverse complement strand
GCACCACTGTCACCTTCACTTTCCAGGCTTTCTCCAGTTCTTCTCTTAGTCTCTGGTATTTCTCCAGTTTCTCATGTTCCTTCTTTCTGATGTTTCCATCTCTTGGCACTGCCACATCCACCACAACGGCTTTCCTCTGTTCTTTATCCACCACTACAATGTCTGGTTGGTTCTCCATTACCATCCTATCAGTCTGGATCTGGAAGTCCCACAGGTTCTTTGCCCTTTCATTCTCTACCACCTTCAGGGGTGTTTCCCATTTTGTTCAGTCTGTCTTTCTTGTTCATATATATATATATATATATATACATATATGAACAGCGGCGGACAAGCCATCATTAGTAGGAACTGGGCCGTCTACTCACAATTGACCACCACGATTGACCTCATAATTAAAAAGAAAATGACAGACACTGGAAAAAGAAGCTAAATCCCGAACCACTTTACTTAATAATAGAACTACTAAGTAGAATCTACTCAATAATAGAATAATAGAATATAGAGTCTGCAACTGTTCTATCTAGAACTGGCTCCACAATAAACGTGCATCTATAAACAGGGAGAACCTTCTTGACAGGGCTGATCATTACTGACAGAAGAAACCAGATCAGCTTCACAAAGGTCAGATACTCTGTATCTTTGAATGCCAACCATTACTGTGACAAAAAAAAACAACTCACAAAACGCGTTGCACTCCACCCACTCAAAGTGGTCTGTGGATTGGCCACAGACTGAGCCAGTTCCACCCCAGTTGTGGGGACGGAGGCACGGAGTAAGCGTGCTCCAATTTCCTGTCATCTGTTTGTTTTCTCTCTAATTTACAGCCCTTCACAATCCCAAGCTAACATTAGCAGTGCTAGAAAAATAACGAGCAAAATCCATACGTACAATCAAGATCCAGATTCCAGCTCTAACTAGGAAAACAAAGACGTTCATGGACCTAATTGTGTGCATTAGAATGGAATGGATCAGTCTATCATTTCAGTCCAATGTGTAGAAACACTTTGAATTTAGCAATGACATATGACCATCCAGTGTGCTAGAATGTTCTAAGAATGTTCCCTTTCATAGGTTAATTGGTCAACCTAAATTGTCCCTAGGTGTCAATGTGACAGTGCATGGATGTATGATTGCGGACACTCGACCCTGCGACAGACTGGCAACCTGTCCAGGATGTCCTCTCGTCCACAAGTGGCCGGGATAAGCTCCAGCAGCCCCATGACCCCGAAAGGGAAAAACGTATTAGAAGATGAATGAATGAATGTTCCCTTTGAATTCTTGGGATGTGTAAAAAACAACAGTGGGCTGAATTTTAGGAAACAAAAATGTGAATGGATTTGGCATTCATTCTTGTTTAATTGCTTGGTAGTACATGTTGTATAGCCACAGGAGATGTTGCCATTCAGGCCGCGAGGGGGCAGTATTGAGCCACGCCGGGGGTTGAGCAGTGAAGCTGGACGGGGAGCTGCCAGCAGTTTGTACACGGTGCAAGCCGGCCATTGTTGGAGAATAAAGTTATACTTGAAGAGAACCCCGATCTTGTCATTCATTCCTACAAGGTACTACATATGGCGACGAGGATAAAAGTAAACAATCAGGGGGTCGACGTGTGCAAGGGGTGGTAGCTGCTACAGTTAACCAGGCGGCGGCGGAGAGGCAAGGAAACACGTGGCTATCAAGCTAGCAGAGAGGTCGGTGAGGACACTGGGGGAGACGATGGCAGCCACAGCGGGTTCGTTGGTCCAGTTTGACAGCAAGGAGCAGTCCTGGGAAGAGTACTGCGAAATTCTGGACCATTTTTTCATCGCAAATGGGATTGACGATGCGGATAAAAAGCGGGCGGTGTTGCTGAGCAGCGTGGGAGCGCAGACCTACGCGCTGATGAGGAACCTGCTTAGCCCGGTGAAGCCCGGAGAGCGATCCTACCAGGAGTTGGTGAGGCTGTTGAAGGACCATTTTCACCCCAAACCAAGCGAGATAACCCAGAGGTGGAAATTTAATACGAGGGACAGAAAGCACGTCGAAAGTGTGGGGGATTACGTGGCTGAACTGAGGAAGCTGGCGCAGGACTGTAACTTTGGAGACACCTTGACCGTGATGTTGAGGGATCGGCTGGTCTGCGGCATCAATGACGACAGGATTCAGCGGAAGCTACTGACCGAAGAAGGATTGACCTTCGACAGGGCGTTTAAGATGGCTGTGGCCATGGAGGCTGCCAGAGGCTGGATTAAAGCTCTCAAGATAGTTTGGGAAAAGGTGAACAGAGTGCAGGAGGGGGAGGAGGCACTTCAGGAAGTGTTGGTAAAACATGAAACAGTTTTTAAAGAGGAGCTTGGGAAGTTGAAAGGGGTTTCAGCAAAAATATGTGTGAAAGAGGAAGCAAATCCTCAGTTCTACAAACCATGCTCTGTTCCATTTGCTATGAGACACAAGGTGGAGCAAGAATTAGAGAGGCTCTTAAAGGAGAAGATAATTGAGCCAGTGAAATTTTCTGATTGGGCTGCACCTATCGTTCCCATTTTAAAGCCTGATGGTACTGTGAGGATTTGTGGGGACTATAAGTTAACAGTCAACAAAGTATCTGCATTAGAACAGTACCCTATTCCTAGGATGGAGGACTTGATTGCATGCCTGTCAGGAGGAGAAAAATACACCAAGTTAGACATGAGTCATGCATATCAGCAGATAGTGTTAGATGAGGAGGCCAGGAAGTATGTTACAGTGAACACACCTAAAGGTTTGTTCACTTATACAAGGCTTCCTTTTGGAGTGAGTTCTAGCCCTGCCATTTTTCAGAGGACCATGGAGAATGTGTTAAAGGGCATTCCAAATGTAGCCGTATATCTGGATGATATTATTTTGACAGGTAGAAGTGAAAAAGAACATATTCAGATTTTGGATCAAGTGCTCCAAAGACTTAAGGAGTCGGGTCTGCGTTTAAAAAGGAGCAAGTGTCAGTTCTTGGAGAAGGAAGTCATTTTTCTGCTTCACAAAGTAGATAAAACAGGGCTTCACCCTCTCCCAGCTAAAGTGAAAGCAGTTCAAGAAGCTCCTTCACCCACGTCAGTGACAGAGCTAAAAGCTTATTTGGGATTGCTATATTTTTACAATCGGTTTTTACCTAATCTGTCTACTCTGTTGGCACCCCTACATAAGCTGCTCAGGAAAGATGAAAAGTGGGTGTGGGGTCCTGACCAAGAACGAGTGTTCAAGCTATCCAAAGAACTGCTGCAGTCAGATCGTGTTTTGGTGCATTATGATGAATGGAAAGAGCTGATTCTGTCTTGTGATGCGTCTCCATATGGGGTGGGGGCAGTATTAGCTCACATCATGCCTGATGGGCAGGAAAAACCTATTGGGTTTGCGTCTCGCACCCTTGGGGCAGCTGAACAAAATTACTCTCAGCTGGATAAGGAAGGGTTGGCTGTAATTTTCGGAGTACAGTATTTCCACAAGTATCTCTACGGGAGGAAGTTTATTATTTGCACAGATCATAAGCCCTTGGTCAGTCTGTTAAATGAGATGAAAGCGGTCCCTCAGATGGCCTCACAGAGGATAATGAGATGGGCAGTTCTGCTGAGGGCATATGAATATGTCATATTGTACCAAGAAGGTAAGAAAAATGCTAATGCAGATGGGTTGAGTCGCCTCCCCATATCAGAAGAGTCAGACAAAGAAACACCTAAAGAACATGTATTGATGATGGAGGAAATGCAAGGGCCGTTATTAAGGTCAGAACAAATAAAAAAGTGGACAACCAAAGATCCAACCCTTGCTAAAGTACGAGAATACATTCAGAGGGGATGGCCCAACCACAAACACAGTGAGTTAAAGCCTTTTGAAGTTCGAAAAGAGGAGTTGAGTGTGCAAAACGGTTGTGTTTTGTGGGGAGCAAGAACTATAATGCCTGCCAGGGCCCAACCTTACAGGTTAGAGCAGCTACATCAGGCTCATCCTGGGATGAGCCGGATGAAAGCATTGGCTAGGAGTTATGTGTGGGGGCCTCATATGGACTTGGATATAGAAAATAAAGTTAAAACGTGCACGGTGTGTCAGGAACAAAGGAAGGCACCTGAACACGCTCCACTCCATCCTTGGGAGTGGCCTGATAAACCCTGGAGGAGACTTCACATTGATTATGCGGGTCCATTCATGGGAAAAATGTTTTTGATCATTGTGGATGCACATTCCAAGTGGTTAGATGTGCATCCTGTGGCATCCGCTACCGCTGCAGCTACAGTGGAGAGTTTGAGAAGCAGTTTTAGTACCCATGGCACTCCGGAGACGATCGTATCGGACAATGCTCAATGTTTTGTGAGTGAACAGTTTCAATAGTTTGTTAGTCGCAATGGCATCACTCATGTGACAGCAGCACCGTATCACCCTTCATCCAACGGGTTGGCTGAAAGAGCAGTAAAGACATTTAAAGAACTCATGAAGAAAAGCAAAGGAGAGACGTTGGAGACCAAAGTAAACAGGGCTCTGTTTTCTTATCGCATCACACCTCAAACTACTACGGGGAGGTCTCCAGCAGAGCTGATGATAGGCAGAAAATTGAGGTGTCTGCTGGATTTTTTACATCCAGACTTGAAAGATAGAGTGGCCAGAAGGCAAGCAAAACAGAAAGAACACCATGATAAACATTGCAGACAGCGCACCTTTGAAGCGGGAGATCTGGTGTACACAAGAAACTACGCCAGTGGTCCACGGTGGATTCCTGGTTTGATTGAGGAGATGACAGGACCTGTGTCCTGCAGAGTTGTCCTGGGCAATAGACAGGTGGTCAGACGCCATGTGGATCAGTTGTTCCGGCGGATGGAGTCAGAAAGTCCTGGGGTGGTGACAGAAGCTGAGATAGAGGATGAGGAATTGCTTCCATCAAGTGTGGGGGAAGGTTTGAGTGTGGAAAAAAGTTCAGAGGGTGAGGGGGAAGTCATTGAGAGTGAAGGATGCAGCCGGTCAGAACAGAGCCACGACCTAGACGTGAGGCGTTCACAGAGACCCAGGAAGCCTCCAGCGTATATGAAAGATTATGTAACGTGATTTTTTTTTTTGTTTTTGGGTTATTTGTTTTGGAGTTTATATTAAAAAAATGTGAATGTAACAGCGTTCTGTATGATGTTATTGTATGTTTTTGGGCCTTCTTTACTTAAGTTGAAGGGGTCCCCTTGAAAGGTGTATTTTTAGTCTAAGGGGGGAGAGATGTCGTATAGCCACAGGAGATGTTGCCAGCAGTTTGTACACGGCGCGAGCCGGCCATTGTTGGAGAATAAAGTTACACTTGAAGAGAACCCCGATCTTGTCATTCATTGCTACAAGCTACTACAGTACATATATTTAATTTAAACATTTGATGATCTTGAAAAAACTTAACAAGGAATCTGGAAAACTTCACCTGTTTAGGTTTTTCTCTCTAAGTCACACTGGTTAAAGTTTTAGCTAAAGACGTCCTGGATCCATTTTAAGTCAGTGAATTGGATCGTATTGTCAACCACAAATTACACCATTGTTAAAATGAATTGTTACACCCCTGATACCTTTGGCTCGCTTCACCGTCTGTGTTTTGACTGAAACTCCACCCACCCTTAGAGCCTAAACCATTCTTCAATGAGCCCACCCACAATCCTGGCAGAGGTAAAATGATTGATTGGCTAGAATTGTACAACAAAACTCAGTAGAATACAGGTAATTGACATGTTCAAAGTGAACCACCAAAATGAAGAACCAAAATCCGCGTTTGACACTTTACTGGTACTGACTTGACACCAAGTTTGGATACCCATTCCTATGTGAGGCTGGTTTGAGTTTGGACACTGATCATGCTTTTATGACATATCTTAAATTTCCAAACAATCTTTACTTCTCTCCCAACTCTCACCAACCATAACTCTCCATCAAACAAATTTTAAACTGAACCAGAGGGATTCATATCTGTCAGAACTCGTGGCACCATCCAAACCACTTCATGAATCAGTCACATGGTACAGCCTGGCAGCGGCTTTGGACGACATCATTTTCCACACCTCCCTTAAATAAAGGAAGCCTCAATACACACATAGAGGAAACGCCCCCTCCACCACTTGGCACACGCCTCAATGGCTCAGTACACAATGTCCCATCAACAGAAAACCTTGTTTGTTTTGTTTATGTTGCACTTGAGTGACAGGTCAGGTTTTTCACGTACCCTTTGATTCTCTTGAAGAGAGAATGAAGCTTGATGGCGAGCCATCCATTCAGACATTGATGGCCAAGCAGCCATGTTAAAGGAAGATGGAGCGTTAAAGAACAGCAGTGAAGTGTTGTTCATGGATGCAGAAATTCATAATTTTCTTTTTTAGTTTTAGATATCGAAATTTTTTAAGATTAATTATAACAAAACATGGTAAAGTTAACCAAGCCAATGTTTTTTTTTTTTTTAGATTTGAATAAACTTAAGCATATAACTAAATAAGAAATGTTTTAAAACTAAGTGAAAAACATAACTCCTTACCATTATTTTAAAATAGATCATCACAATGTTCTATCTCTTCTAAATATTTCATCAGTTGTAATATTTACTAAAGAAAAAAAAGTCAGCAAATCTTGCTAAACAAAAGATGTAATCAAAGAAGCATTCATAATAATTTTAGGCCATTTATTACTTCATCTTTTTATTAACATCGAAAAACAGTTGAGGAGAGTGATTTAAATGGCACTTTGCACTTACAAAAGTAACTTCATTACTAAAGAAGATTTATTTTTCATTTAAAATGTCCATTTAATCATGCAGGGCTCCTAAAAAAGGAGTTTTTTTTAGAGGATAGACATGTTTGCCAACATTCTGAGTCCTTCCTTAGAAAATAAATTTATTTTAGGCTAGTATGGATTAAATCAATTAATAATTTGTACTGTGACACAGCACAGGTTAGAAGAAGATAAAAAGAATCACAGCGCCCCCCAGAGGATGTGCAACATTCTAGCATTTGGGTCCTTTGACTACATTTGACAAACAAAACAGCTGAACCAAAAGGGTCACAGACTTCCTTATTCTGTCAAATCAAACATGTCGACCGGTTCATTGGGTGTAAACCTGAATAACTGGCGTTTGATGGAAGATGAAGGGTCAAAGTTTTTGCAGATATACCCCAGAATGTCTGATTCAGCACCCAAACAAACAGCCCCACTTGATTTTTACATGTTAACAAAAATGTAGTCAACCAGAAAACGCCTGTCTGGGTTTCAAAATGAGTTACTTACACTCATTTGTGGATTTCACATCATGTAATTCTGGAAAAAACTTCAACTTCTATGTGAGAAGAACAGCAGACAGAAAGAGAGGATAAAGAGGTGGAAGCTGAAGTAAAAGGGAGTTCCCTCTGTGGCGCTTGAAGCCAGAGGATTTGAAGTGGTGTTGGTAGATGATGTGTTGGTGGAGGGTGGACTCAGAAATGTCCCCAGTGTGCGCAAAAGGAAGTCCTGAAAGTTGGACACTTTTTCAAAAGTCATCATCTGGGTAGCTCGCTTTGTCCTGGATGTGCTGTTCACATTTGACAGCACAACCGTCTGGAACCAATACCCATCCAGCTTACACATGAGCGGACCTCCAGAGTCACCCTGAGGAAACAGACGGTAAACAGAGGAAAGTTTGCTTAGTGATGTCATCAAAGTGAACTGACAGGGGTGGGAATATATACGTTCTCTTCCTTCCACTCCCTTTCAAGCAATATTTATTTAATATGTCTAATTATCCAAAGTTTGATTAGTTATTGTACGAATGTATAACTCAGTGGTTCCTAAACTTTTTCTGCAGGGCCCCACTTTCTGAAGATTAGAATATTTTTGAGCCCCTCCACACTGACACAAACGTACAAATTCTTTTGTTTCTAAACTCCACCGCGCCCCCCCTGTAATACCCCCAATTTGGGAACCACTGGTATAACTGATGATTGTATTGTTTTTGTGTATTCTTATTTGATTGCTTGAAATAAACCATTTCAAATCAAATCAAATCAAATACTGATCAGATTCCTACTGTTGTCCAGATGAACAGCAGAAATCATGCACCTGTATCTGGTTACAAGTTGCTTTTTAAAGTAAGAACTGCTGCTCCTGACCTAAGAATGACCTTTTTTGGTCCCAACTTCTTCAATTTGGCTTCAAACATAACATTTTTAGGGGTTTACACTATGGACTCATTTAGGCAAAAATGTGCCAACAGATCTGGACCTTACTAGCTGTTTTTCCATTAGAAATATGAGCAAAACTTTACAAAACTTACATATCCACTGCACATGTTGTATATCACCTACTTCCCCATTACTTACCCTCACGTATTTAAATGTTTGCTAACATGCTACGGGTTCACTCAGTGATGTATGACCTTGATTTTATAAAAATATCATAAATGACCATTATTCCAGCCACAGACAGCCCATATTTACCCATAAGGGCAGTTGAGAGTAAGACTTTAGACAAATTAAAAACAAACAACAGTGAGAATATTGTAGTCTACTATTGCTTACATATATTAGTTTAAAAAAATTTTTTTTATTGTTTTACTAACATTTTGTCATGGTGCCTCTGTCAGACTCCTCCCCCTCCCAGCTCTGCTCTGCTGCTCATTCATCTCAGCTGTGACTACTCAACTCATCAAGCCACCTGCTACATAAGGAGACCCAGACCCAGGTTTATCATTCTTCGCCAGTTCGTTAACCCTGATGGTGCCTAGTCTCTTTGAGATCCACGTCTGACTCCCCTTGTCTTGTGCCTTGCTAATCTTGTCTTGTCTTCTGTGCCTCAGGTTCATCTCATGCCACGAGAGTCATCTGAGTCTGATACCACCTCGAACAGCAGCAGCCTCATTTCACTCACGCTGACGCCTTCCACCTTCAAGAGCCACAGTCTCTGTGCTCCGCAAGAACTCCAGCCACGCCACTCACCAAGAACTCCAGCCTCGCCTCTTTCCAGACCCACAACCACGCTCCTTGTCTAGAGCGCCAGCCACGCTCTGCGCCAGGATCTCCTGCCAAGATCTACAGCCACGTTTACCCCCAGTCCTGCCTGGATCAGTAAAAATAAATCATCTTACTTACCTACCACTTACCTGTCTCCTCCTTCCGGGTTTCAGCATCTGGGTCCGTTTTCCAGTTCCAGTTACCTACCACCACCGAGACTGCAGACCTCCTAGTCCACCATGTTTTTTGCCACTATGGAATACCTACTGACATCGTCTCCGACAGAGGCCCACAATTCATATCCCAAGTGTGGAAGGCTTTCTGTTCGGCTCTGGGCGCTACAGTCAGCCTAGCCTCAGGTTACCACCCCCAATCTAATGGTCAAGCGGAACGGGCTAACTAGAGGCTAGAAGCAACACTTCGCTGTCTGGCTGCTCAAAATCCTGCAGACTGAGCCAAGTATGTTGTGTGGATTGAGTATGCTCATAACTCCCACATTTCATCTGCCACAGGGGTCTCTCCTTTTGAAGCCTCCCTTGGGTACTCACCACCTCTGTTCCCTTCTCAGGAGCTCGATTTGGCAGTGCCCTCGGTACAACACCATCTCCGACGCTGTCAGCGCGTGTGGAACTACACCACGGCTGCTCTCCTCCGCACCAAGGAGAGCAACTGCCGCGCTGCCAATCGACACAGGGTGGTGGGACCCACGTACCAGGTCGGACAGAAGGTGTGGCTTTCTGCCAAAAACATTCCACTACAATCCACTTCACACAAGCTGGCTCCCAGGTTCATCGGCCCATACGTTATCGACCGCATCGTCAATCCACCCTGCATTTGTCTTCGCCTCCCTGCAGCCCTCAAGGTACACCCCACGTTCCATGTATCTCATTTAAAGCCTGTTCTGGACAGCCCTTTGTGCCCGCCTTCCGTCTCCCCTCCACCCACCCGTATCATCAATGACGCTCCGGCGTTCACGGTTTCACGCATCTTGGATGTTCGTCGTCGTGGCCATGGTCACCAGTATCTGGTGGATTGGGAAGGGTACGGTCCTGAGGAACGCTCCTGGGTCTCCCGTTCACTCATCCTCGACCCTTCCCTCATCACGGACTAATACCGTGCCCACCCTGGATCAGCGTCCTGGACCGCCTGGAGGTGGTCGTTGAGGGGGGAGTACTGTCATGGTGCCTCTGTCAGACTCTTCCCCGTTCCAGCTCTACTCTGCTGCTCATTCATCTCAGCTGTGACTACTCAACTCATCAAGCCACCTGCTAGATAAGGAAACCCAGCTTCATCATTCTTCGCCAGTTCGTTAACCCTGATGGTGCCTAGTCTCTTTGAGATCCATGTCTGGCTCCCCTTGTCTCGTGCCTCGCTAATCTTGTCTTGTTTTCTGTTCCTCAGGTTCAACTCATGCCACGAGAGTCGCCTTCCACCTTCAAGAGCCACTGTCTCTGTGCTCCGCAAGAACTCCAGCCATGCCTCTTTCAAGACCCACAGCCACGCTCCTCATCTAGAGCGCCAGCCACGCTCTGCGCCAGGATCACCTAACAAGATCTACAGCCACGTTTACCCCCAGTCCTGCCTGGATCAGTAAAAATAAATCATCTTACTTACCTACCACTTACCTGTCTCCTCCTTCCGGGTTTCAGCATCTGGGTCCGTTTCGTGTTCTGATCATGACACATTTAGCTTTTAGCTTTGTAAAATCAATCATTTCAGTTTTGGAGGCAGACGCTCTTTTTTGGTTGTATGAAGACATGTTGTAAAACATTTTCAGGCAGTAAATTAGTTTAATTTAATGCCTCATCATTTACCTGCTCCAGTGTAAATATTTCTGTGCAAATGCTGTTACTTGTAGAACTTGTCCCACAGTCTAACACAGACGTCTGGAACTCCTGCAAAAGTTGCTCATCTAGAAGAGTAGAAAAAAAGTATATTTAGAACTGTGGTGCTTTTGACATTAGTGGGAACGTCTGAATCTCTCCTGTATGCGTGCTAGTGACTCACCTCCTCCCTGTCCAGAACTCCAGCCTGCAGCCCAGCATGTTGTTCCCACAGGAAAAGTTCTTCCGTTCTCCAGACAGATGGGCTGGATGTAATTATTCAGGGGGGGCCGGGTGGAGAGTTGCATCACAGCAACATTGGACCCTGTCTGGTTGCTCAGAGTGATATTTGTCACATTCAGTGACACCTCAAAGGGGTTTGATCCATTCTGCTTCAGACGACCCAACACAACCGTCCACTCAGATGCCAAAGGAGAACTGTGGAAGACACGATGGAGTCAACCAGAATGAAAATATTTGTTTGGTTTCATAACAAAGTTTCAAATGTTGTCCTTGTGTGATCCTTATGTTATCTGAACACTACCGCTGAAAAGTTTCTTTACATCTTAATCATCCCAAGTGTTTCATCCAGTTCACAGTGGTAAAGTCCAATGATCAGCTTGAGGTGGTACAATGGTAAGTCAGGAACTAACAGAGGTGTCAAAAGAACAGGTTTGCTACAACTGACACATTTTACAATGTTGACAATTCTTGAGCATCAGAGTAGGACTAACAACCCAGAAGGATGACAGCTCAGAAACGAAATATTACATTTGATCAAAGTTAATGCCAAAAATTCAAGCAATATCCTATATTCACCAATACGCAGATAATACCAGCCTGTTCTCAGGTGATTGTTAAAAATATCAATGCATCTGGCTGAACAACTTCTTTTTATTTGACAGAAATACATGATAGATTTGCAAATGCAAAATCTAGACTTAAATTTCTTTATAGTAAAAAGTCTTTATATATAATTTTTTGACCCCCATCACCAGCTTTGTGGCTGGGGCCCCCTTTAACACCTCCATACTGCCACCTCTATTTTCTTATTAAACCGGCTTTCTCTCCACTCCTGTAGACATTTTCTTTGGGTTTAAATAATAAACCTAAATTAAACTTAATATGTGAGATACCTGCTTAAAGTCCAAAACTGTAGTTGTTACCTATATATCAGCAGTCTTGTTTTTCTAAAAGGCCACACCTTAGTTGGCCCCTCCTCTTTGCAGTTCTCTGTTGCTAAAGGCTGAAGTAATTTGCTATAAACTCTACGAGTGTCCACTTTTGAGAATTCCTTACAAGCTGTCATCTCATTTTTCTAAACATTAAAAACTACGCTCCTGGCAAATTTGTAGTCATGGCTGTAGGTGTACATCTTGTCTGTTCTTTTTCCAAATATTGTTTGCATAATGTTTTACTGTTGTTGTTATGCCTGTCCTTGTGCCGCCTCTGGGCCAGGTCGTCATTCTACGTGGGAGTTGGATCTCAGTAAATTTACCCGATTAAAAAAATGTTATTTTTATTTAAACCCCATTGAGCAGATTTAGAATGAAATGGACAGAAGAATGAAACTATAGAAAATTACAAGAGGCAAACATTCCCAGAAACTTTTGCAGGAGACTTGGAGAGAACTTTATGGGGAATAATTTATTTCAGTTGCCAAAAGAAGCCCTAACCCTAACACGGGCTGTGTTCCTCTGTTAAATCTTTCAACTGTGCTGCTTTAATTATATTGGTCTATGATTTAATTCCATCTTTGTGTAACTCCAATTGTTAGTTTGTACAATCTGGGGTTTTTTCAGAGTGCTTCAACACTTTACTCTGAATACTTCTTAAAAACTGGAAACATTGAAGTATTCTAAAACTTTACAGTGTTTCAGCATTTATTACATCTATGAAAGTGGTAGAACACCTGCAGAACAGAGTCAATATAAAGTTAATAATTTTTGTAAATGTAAGATTTTTAATCTGTAGCCATTTACGATTTCATGGTGCCTAAACACTGAACTGTAAATAGACTTTGTTTTTTTAAGGTCATGTCAGGTCATGATGACATGGTCTGCATAAGCCCATCATTTTCAGCTGTAACTCACCTTGAGAAGCATTCAGCATTGCTCAGCACAGCGTT
>CM074506.1:22402062-22432957 GCA_037389245.1 Oryzias sinensis | reverse complement strand
GTGTGTATTGAGGCTTCCTTTATTTAAGGGAGGAGTGGAAAATGATGTCGTCCAAAGCCGCTGCCAGGCTGTACCATGTGACTGATTCATGAAGTGGTTTGGATGGTGCCGTGAGTTCTGACAGATATGAATCCCTCTGGTTCAGTTTAAACTGTGATTGATGGAGAGTTACGGTCGGTGAGAGTTGAGAGAGAAGTAAAGATAGTTTGTAAATTTAAGAGATGTCACAAAAGCCTGATCAGTGTCCAAACTCAAACCAGCTTCACATAGGAATGGGTATCCAAACTTGGTGTCAAGTCAGTACCAGTACAGTGTCAAACGCGGATTTTGGTGCTTCATTTCGGTGGTTCACTTTGAACATGTCAATTACTTGTATTCTACTTAGTTTTGTTGTACAATTCTAGCCAATCAATCATTTTACCTCTGCAAGGATTGTGGGCGGGCTCATTGAAGAATGGTTTAGGCTCTAAGGGTGGGTGGAGTTTCAGTCAAAACACAGACGGTGAAGCGAGCCAAAGGTATCAGGGGTGTAACGATTCATTTTAACAATGGTGTAATTTGTGGTTGACAATACGATCCAATTCACTGACTTAAAATGGATCCAGGACGTCTTTAGCTAAAACTTCAATCAGTGTGACTTAGAGAGAAAAACCTAAACAGGTGAAGTTTTCCAGATTCCTTGTAAAGTTTTTTTTAAGATCATCAAATGTTTAAATTAAATATATGTAATACCAAGCAATTAAACAAGAATGAATGCCAAATCCATTCACATTTTTGTTTCCTAAAATTCAGCCCACTGTTGTTTTTTACATATCCCAAGAATTCAAAGGGAACATTCATTCATTCATCTTCTAATACGTTTTTCCCTTTCGGGGTCATGGGGCTGCTGGAGATTATCCCGGCCACTTGTGGGCGAGGGGACATCCTGGACAGGTTGCCAGTCTGTCGCAGGGTCGAGTGTCCGCAATCACACATCCATGCACTGTCACATTCACACCTAGGGACAATTTAGGTTGACCAATTAACCTATGAAAGGGAACATTCTTAGAACATTCTAGCACACTGGATGGTCATATGTCATTGCTAAATTCAAAGTGTTTCTACACATTGGACTGAAATGATAGACCGATCCATTCCATTCTAATGCACACAATTAGATCCATGAACGTCTTTGTTTTCCTAGTTAGAGCTGGAATCTGGATCTTGATTGTACGGATGGATTTTGCTCGTTATTTTTCTAGCACCGCTAATGTTAGCTTGGGATTGTGAAGGGCTGTAAATAAGAGAAAAAACAAACAGATGACAGGAAATTGGAGCACGCTTACTCCATGCCAACAGTTCCACCCACAACTGGGGTGGAACTGGCTCAGTCTGTGGCCAATCCACAGACCACTTTGAGTGGGTGGAGTGCAATGCGTTTTGTGAGTTGTTTTTTTTTTGTCACAGTAATGGTTGGCAATCAAATATACTGAGTGTCTCACCTTTGTGAAGCTTATCTGTTTTTTTCTGTCAGTAATGATCAGCCCTGTCAAGAAGATTCTCCCTGTTTATAGATGCAGGTTTATTGTGGAGCCAGTTCCAGATAGAACAGTTGCAGACTCTATATTCTCTTATTCTATTATTGAGGTAAAGTGGTTCGGGATTTTGCTTTTTTTTCCAGTGTCTCTCATTTTCTTTTTAATTATGAGGTCAATCGTGGTGGTCAATTGTGAGTAGACGGTCCAGCTCCTACTAATGCTGGCTTGTCCGCCGCTGTTCATATATGTATGTATGTATAAAAAAAAAAAAACTTGCCCCTTTCACCCTTTCGTGGGTGGTTTCTCACTCAAGCTCGGGTCCTCTACCAGAGGCCTGGGAGCTTGAGGGTTCTGCGCAGTATCTTAGCTGTTCCTAGCACTGCGCTTTTCTGGATTGAGATGTATATCTCATATATATATATATATATACCAACCAGACATTGTAGTGGTGGATAAAGAACAGAGGAAAGCCGTTGTGGTGGATGTGGCAGTGCCAAGCGATGGGAACATCAGGAAGAAGGAACATGAGAAACTGGAGAAATACCAGGGACTCAGAGAAGAACTGGAGAAAGCCTGGAAAATGAAGGTGACAGTGGTGCCTGTGGTAATTGGAGCACTCGGGGCAGTAACCCCCAAGCTGGAGGAGTGGCTACAACAGATACCTGGAAAGACCTCAGACCTCTCAGTCCAGAAAAGAACAGGAACAGCTAAGATACTGCAGGACCCTCAAGCTCCCAGGCCTCTGGTAGAGGACCCCAGCTTGGAGGAGAAACCACCCGCGGAGGGTGAGAGGGGCTTTTTTTTTTCTTTTCAGTTTATAATCCTAAAGATTGAGTGTACATACCCTAAAATCAAAATAACAAATCTACTCCCAAACTATAAAAAAAATGTATGTGGCAAGCCAAACTTAATCTTCTCAGGAAACACTCCTGAATCTGGTAAGTGGTAATTTTGCATATAGAAACTTCTAAAATGTGAAGAAGAAAACGTCAATTACTGCGACTAAGGAGGAGGAAGCAGGATCACATGGGCCTCAGTCTTCACAAATCAGCCAGTGGTAGTTGGATAGTTTAACCCCAATACAATTACCTTCCTATCCAAAAACATCTGTGTAGTGAAACAAACGGTGTTAACGCCATCCACTGAGTTTTTCCCCAATGTTTCTGAGTTCTGTATTTTCAGTGTCTGATGTTTCTATTACCTAACACTTTTTCAATCGTTGAAGGTTCACACAGGTTCATGTTTACCAGGCTGTGTTTCCAGTTCAGAAATATTTGGTCAAATTCAAAGAAGAAATTTGAGCATGTCGGTGTGTTTTTATTTTAAGAAAAAGGAACACGGAAAGGAATTTCAAAAAAATAACCCTGGTCATCCTGAGCATTTCCATACCAATTGAATTCATCCTAAACATGTAGTCAAACTCTGATTTTTAATAGAAGCTTGAGTCACTTTGGGTTTAAGATGAATAATCTAAATACAGATTAAAATCTAAAAAGGATTTCAATTGAAATATGAAACAAACTTAACAGTAAACTAGTTTGACGGGGAAAACCTAAACTATTGCTGTATAACAGAAACTAAGAGCTAACTGGTTTTGTAGCTGTTAGGCATTTTCCCCTTTGCTCTTACAAACTATTAGCACTGAATGTCTGTCTTCTTTCTGCAAGGCTGGTTCTTAAGATCTATCCCTCTGTCTTGTTTCCAGCTGCCTGTTCCATGTTCTATGGCTTAGTTACAACTGCCCTAAGGGGTGGATATGGGCTGCCTGTGGGGGAAAATGTGGCAAACCTGTATGGGGCACATTGGACATTTCTAGACAACCAATGAGCCCTTAAGGCAAAATTGCTGCTGCACATTTAACTATGGGTGTGCTGCTGGTGACAGCTTGTAGTAATTACAGAACACGTGAGGGCAAGTAAGGGCGAAGTAGGTGAGATGCTGGCATGTTTTACATATTTTTCATTTTTATACCCCCCCACCCGATCCTGCATTCTGCACCCAAATCCTGTCCAAAGAGCCCCTTAAGTGCTGTTCATCTGATAAGTGCACATTCTTTGCTGCAGCCTGTTAGAAACGAGGAAATTCAACAATCACAGTGTAGCCTGTGTAGACATCCAATGGGTGTCCTACAGAGACTTTATATATTAAGCGCACACCCCGTATGTGCAGCATTTGTATGCGGTCAATAAAGAGAACTCACTCTTTACTAATTAATGACTGGAGTGTCAGTCTTACAAATACTTTTCTGATGTATGCCACACACACAACAATGGTACGTTCCATATTCACTACATTTCTTAAGGTGGCCATCCGTGCTTCCTCCTCTCTACGACCCCCCATAAACCCGGACAACTCAAAAACCTCTAAAACCCACAGGTCCACTCCCCATAAGACATTTTCTGGATCAGGTGTGGTCCGTCTATCATAACAAGCAATCACATAATCCAGGTCAGTAGTTTTAAAAAGCGAATCACAGCTTGAGAGCAAACAGGAAGCCCAGCTTTAATCATTAACTTAACATCTGTTCTGCTCTAAACTCATGTTTTCATTGTTTCCTTCCTGTTATTATTCACAAAAGAGATTCTAATGTGTCCATCATAAGAGTTTTCTGATCTAATCTAATAACCTTTGTGTAAAAACAGGTCTTCATAAATATAATATGAGATGCAAGGAAATGTCGCTTTAGTTAAACTGTTAATAAACCACAGAAAAATAGACAAACCAAATGATTCACTTTGTCACATTTTGACAATACAAATGCTTAAAAAGTAGCAATAATTTTGGTAGTTCTATATAGAATATGTCAGGGGTGACTCACTTCTAGGTTGATGTAAGGAGGACCAGTCTGACAGGTAACAGGTGATGAAGATGCTTTTTGGTTGTGTCTAAAATATGAGGAAACATTCAGTGTATATAAAGTTCTCACAAAGACCAGATAGTTATTCGACTAAAGACTGCAAACATGGCTCTGAAGCTGATCTTTGTGGTGGCTCTGCAGACTCTCTTCATAAAAGGTAAGAACCTCAGTCTGAGCTCACTTTATTACCTAAAATAGGAATATCCAGTGACGTTGATGTATATAAATAAAAATAAAACTTAATCACTTGAATATAGAATAATGATATCTAGTAGAAGCCAAATCTGAGATGATTTTATTAGGTCTTCAATCAGAAATGGAGACAGATGCATTGAAGGATAATATTTTCTATCTGACTCTTTTGTCTGGATGTTGATTCATCTGGACTTCAAATCTTAAAAAGAAGATTTTTTTCCAGATAAATCTACTTCAAGACAGCGTCACGTTGATGAATTAAAACTTTCACCAACATCTGAAACCAATGAATATGAGGGAAATGACTTCACTCATAGGGCCCAATTTGAGAAGTCCGCTCACATTAAGAGCGCAAATTTGCGCATGCGCTAAATTAGTGTTTTGCAGCAGATCAGCACAGACTGATGGTGGAATTATTCTACAATCACAGGCAGAAGTAAATAAGGATCAGTGAAGGAGGTGAAGGTGTGTAAAGACCAGTATGGACAATCTAATCAGTTTTTGAAGATATAATTTTTTTTTCTTTTTTCTTTTTATTTGGGTAGTGAAAAAACAGTCAAACAGGAAAAATGAAACATCAAGATGTTTACAAACCCTTTTTTAACATCACAACCTAACATAAATAGGCAGCAGTTTAAAAAATAAAATAATAAAAATAATTAAATAAATAAAAAGAACAAATCACCAATCAACGTTCATCACCAGCGGCAAAAGACTATTACAGGTTTTTTTTTTTTTTTGTATTTTTTTCACTATTCTCCAGAACAGAGTTCAATCCAAAGAGAGATAAGTCTTATCCAGAACTGGTTGCCAGACTTTGTTGAACTCCTCAATGTTGTCATGAAGGGTATGCGTTAATCTTTCCAGAGGAAGAATCCTCAGTACCTCTGTGTACCAGTCCTCCATGGTCGGAACGTCCTTGGAAATCCAGAATTTCAGAATGGTTTTTCTTGCTACAAACAAGAATTTCAACCAGCTTGGCGTTTTGTTTGTACCTAGTGCCATTCACTTTAGTGCCAAGTACACACTGAAAGGTTGAGAGTTCCACACCATATCCCAACAGTATTTTCACCTCCTTCTTAATTTCAGTCCAGTATTTTTGTATCCCACTACATTTCCACAGCATGTGTGCATATGTACCTATTTCACTGTTACACTTGCAGCAGTAGGGAGAGTCTAAGCCCAGCTTGCTCCTCAACAATGCTGTAAAATGGAGTCTGTGTAATATTTTAAATTGTGTTTCTCTATGTGAGTTTGAAGTTAGGAGTTTTAGCGTGTTCTCTATCAGATGGGTCCACTCATTGTCACTTATTTCTTCTCCTAAGTCAGTCTGCCACTGTCCTTGAGGTAATCTGTAGAATGTGTAATGTTCAAAGAAAAGTTTCTGTAAATGTGGGAGATAAATCTTGTAGGTTGGGGTTGTGTAAGAATACGTTCTAAAAATGTTAGTTTGGGGGGATGTTTTGGTTTGGGTATGTAATATCTGTGAAGATATAATTTTAATGTATTTTACGCACAAGAGATGCGCTGCTTTCTGTGACGTTCAGGGCATCACAGAGCACTCTGCAGCTGGTCAGTACGGTGGCCTGGGCGTCACAGAAAGATGCACATCTCTTGTGATGTATTATAATGAATTCAGTGATGTATTATAATTTCTTGTGATGTATATATAATGTATTAAAACATTTTTAAACTTAATTGCCCGGAAGTCTCCTGTTTTTTACACACCTTCCGCCGCAAACTGATCTTTATTCTATGTTGCTCTAGACCAGTGGTTCCCAAACTTTTTCTGCAGGGCCCCCCTTTCTGAAGATTAGAATATTTTGAGCCCCCCCACACTGACACAAACATACAAATCCTTTGTTTCTAAACTCCACCGCGCCTTATAACATGTGGTTAATGAGAGAGCTTTCTCTGAACGGTAGAATTCTGTTATCTAAAGCTGAAGGAATCTCTAGATCTGTCTATGTGTCTCTGTCTATAGAAATGCCAAAACACATCTGTAACCTATTAAACAAAACATTATTTGATTTTATTTGGAGGAAAAATGTCATTACTTAAGGAAAAATGTTTTGTGTAACCCCAGAAAACATGGGGGCATGGATGTATTAACCTTTGAAACTTTGAACAACTCTTTTAAAATAAAGTAATTTATTGAAAGGTGAAGACAATATCTGGAAAGCATTTCCCAAATATATATTTGACACAATGGGAGGCATTAAATTCTTGCTAAAATGTATTTGTAAAGTTGAAAAATTACCCACAAAACTTTCAAACTTTTACAAAGAAGCCCTGCTGGCCTGGAAACTCCTTTATAAACATATTTTTTCTCCAACAACTTGTTTTATTTGGAATAACAGTAATGTACAATACAAGAATAAATCACTTTTTTCCCTAGATGGTAATGATAATGATATTGTTTTAATCAGACAACTTTTCAGTTCTCATGGACATCTTCTGACGTCTGAAGAATTTCTTTTAAAATTCGGTATTCCTGTTCCACCCAGAGAATATCCATAGTGTTAGATGCCGTTCCAACCAGTCTACTTCAACTGTTTAAAGGGATTTATAACACAAGTCAATTAAGAACCCAGACAATTTTTTTGGACAATGTGGATATTTGTGTTCATTCAGTTTCCAATAAACAAATAAATCTTTTTCAGACCACAACCTTACCTGCTGGGAGGTTTTATTGAGAATCCAAATTTGTGGACATAAAATGGAGTTATGCTTGGCCTATTAGTAATAAATACTGACTAAATAACAAAATAAAAGAGGTGTCCTTCAAAATATTGCATTGTATATATCCTACCAAAAAAACTTTGAGTAGATTTGTTGTGGACATGGACCTGTTTTGTTCATTCTGTGGACCTCAGGAGGAAACTATTTATCATCTGTTTGTGGACTGCAGACACACAAATAAGGTTTGGATTGAAGTGGGAAACTATATTGGAAATATAACTAAACAAACTGTTACATTTTTAGATAAAGACATTATTCTGGGTTACCTTAATGTCAAAGTAGACAAAGTTTGTATCTTCATTACACAATTGTTATTATTGGCAACATTCCATATCCATAAAGCCAAATGGTCAAACTCCAAACCTAAATTCCAGCAGTTTTTGAGTGAAATCAATCAGTAATGTACCATTATCAAACATCTGCAAAACCAAAAAGCAATTTGAAACTAATTTCATTTTTGAAAGTTTTCAAATTTATTAAACCCCAAAGATTTTTGAAGTAATAATTCTTTTTGTCTTATGTTGTATATGTATGTGTATATATTTATATACTTTTTGTTTTATTTCTAATATTTTTCTGCAATATGTACACATTTCAATTCCCCCTGAGACATTCACATTGTTGTTGTATTATGTTGTTTGTCAATAAAGTATGAAAAAAAAACCTCCACCGCGCCCCCCCTGCAATACCTTGCGCGCCCCCCAGTTTGGGAACCACTGCTCTAGACAGAGGAACAATTCCACCATCAGTCTGTGCTGATCACTTGCCGTGTCACACTGCCTTTATGAAAAAAAGAGGCAAATTGCATTCTGGAGCAAAATATGAAATACATTTAAATGAGATAAAAGCAGTTTCGTTCTAGAAAACACATCAGTTTTGTTCAGTCTGTCCTTTTTGTTCCTGAAGCCATAAATAAAAAGGGATGTTTTTTTCCCTAAATAAATAAATAAAGCTCCTAAAGCAGGAGTGTTCATATCCTACAATTAAAATTACCTATCTTTTCCTTAATTCAAAAAATGTTCATGGCGAGCCTTAGTTTAATTATCTTAGGGCACACTCCCAAATCGGCAAAATTGCACAAGGAAACTTATAAAATGCAAAGAAAAAACGGCAGGTGACGAAGAAGAATCACATACTGTGGGCGGAGCGCACTGACCGCCTTCTGGCACCTCAGGGAAAGAGGGGGTTGGTGTGGCAGGCCCAGGTGTGGATTTCCCCAACTGCGGCCCTGTCCAGAGGCCCGTCTAGGTCATATGTAGAGTTTGCACTTTTTGCACAGAGGAATACTGGTCATACGTGAATATTTTTGGAAAAGTGAGAAAAGTTGCGGTCTTACTGACATTTTCACGGATGTGTCATGAATGAACCACATTAATACACTGGAAGATTATATTTAATTCAGTTCAAATCAATTTAATTCAATTCATTTTAATTCAATTCAATTTTATTTGTATAGCCCGAATTCACAACAACAGTCGTCTCGATGGGCTTCATACTGGTAATTATAAGGTAAACATACAATCAAAGAGGATCCTAGATGCATAGAATTCAATAGGAGAATACTAAACTTTAACTAAACAGACTAAAGTAAACTGGACATCCCTGCCCTTATACCCTCCTTCACGGTAAAGAAAAACTCCTTAAAAAAAACGAACTGCAAAAAAAATGAAGAAACCTCAGGGGTGTCCACATGAAGGAGGGATCCTCCCACAGGACGGACAGGCGACAGAATTAACTTAACTAACTCTGAAACTACATATTTGAAGTCCAATAGAGGAGCTTCATCCAGATGTACAAATAATCCACACATAGAACACAGAAACCTGCACTGCCGGGAATTTCTTCACTTCACAGTCAGAGCACTGAACAGAAATCCCGTCAGCGCCAGTTCTAAGTCTATTAAATGAAATCAGATGAAGCTGACAGGAAACCAAACAAAAAAACAGAACAGAACTGAAAAACTCAAAGCAATGTGAGCCGAATAAACTGTAAAATATTTTATTCACAATTCAACATATTTGGATGTACATTCCTGACATACCAGCAGTTATTCGATTTGCATTTTTTATGAAACCAACTGTTGTTTCCAAATGCTTTTAGTCCTCCTGACATCTCATGACAAATTTGACTGTTTCTCCTGACAAGATGTTTGTGTTTATTAGTACAAAAAATTACTTTTTTTGAAAGCTGATCAGAGTTTCTTGTCTGTCTTTTTCTGTGAGTTCTGATTTTTTCATAATTATTTTTTCTTTTCTAATGGATGTTTACATCGATTACAATGAGAATTTCTACAAATCAGAATTTACTGATAAATACATCAAGATTAACCACCACATCTTAACTGGAGGAGAAAAAATGTTTTATTGAGAAAAATGTCATGGCTAGCTTGGCTAGACAGACCCAGAAGCTGGAAACTGGAAGGAAGACAGAAGGTGAGTGAAAGTAAGTATGTTGTTTTATTCCTCCAATGAGGTTGGTTTGATATTGCGGCAGGAGAGCGGCGAAGCTGGATGTTCGGCGGTGGCTTGGGGCGTGCCTGGTTTGGCACCGGCTCGTAACGTGGCTGGAGGTTTGGCAACGGCTCGTGAAGCATTCCTCAGCTGGATCATGAAACTCCGAGAAGAGGTAGGCAACTTCAGGTGAAGTTCTGCTTGGGGTAATCATGGATTCAGACGTCCACTCGTGAGAATGAGGTTCCTGGAGACAAGGCAAACGTACATAAGGCGAGAGCATGAGGAACATAGCAAGAACTATGAGAGGACTAGACTAACACCATCAGGGGTAACAAACTGGCGATGAATTCTGGTCCTGGCGCTCCTTAAGTAGGTCTGGCGGGTTGATGAGATGAGTGGACTCAATCTGAGATGAGCGTGACTCAAACCCGTACTGGACAGAGGACTGTCCAGTACGGGTTTGATCTGGGAGATGTGAAATGAGGGTTGTACCTTGAGTGCTCGTAGCAAACGGAGGCGGACACAGGTAGGATTGATGATCCTCTCAATGACGTAGGGACCGATGTACCGAGGAGCCAGTTTCTGGGAGGTGGCTTGAATGGGTATGTTGCGAGCAGAGAGCCATACCCACTGACCAGGCTGGTAAGTGGGTCCCACCACCCTGTGTCGATTGGCGATGCGACAGTCGCTCTCCTTGGTGCGGAGGAGAGCAGCTGTAGTTTGGGGCCAGATGCGTTGCAACGCTGGATGTTCCTGGACAGATGGCACCACCAAATTTCTGTTCAAAGCACCGTTCAAAGCTCTGTTTCCTGAGACGGAAACAGAGGTGGTAAATACCCAAGGGCGGCTTCGAAAGGTGACACCCCAGTGGCGGAGGATGAGTGGGTGTTGTGGGCATACTCAATCCAGACCAAATACTGGGACCAGTCCTTGTGGTTCGGTGCGCCAGGCAACGCAAGGCTGCCTCCAGTTCCTGGTTGGCCCTCTCTGCTTGACCGTTGGACTGGGGATGGTATCCGGAGGTCAGACTGACCGTGGCCCCCAAGGCGAAGCAGAAGGCCCTCCAGACCTGGGAGATGAACTGAGGGCCACGGTCAGAAACAATGTCCAAAGGGATGCCATGGCAGAGGGTAACTTGGCCAGAGGAATTAAATGAGCCATTTTTGAGAATCGGTCAATGACCGTGAGAATGACGGAGTTACCTTGTGAAGGGGGTAGTCCAGTGATGAAGTCCAAGGCAATGTGTGACCAGGGACGGCTAGGAGTAGGCAGTGGTTGGAGTAGTCCGGCCGGGGCAGAGTTAGATGACTTGGAACGGGTGCTGGTACCACATGCCGCCACAAACTCCCGGACGTCCTTCCCCATGGAGGGCCAGAAGAATCTACGCCAGAGGAGTTTGAGGGTACGTTGGACGCCGCCGTGACAAGACACTCTGGAGGTGTGTCCCCATGACAGAACATCGGACCTGAGAGAGGTAGGGACGAACAACGTGCCATTAGGGCAATGGATGTGATCTGGTTCCTCACTTTGGGCCTGGATGACGCGGTTTTCGATATCCCAGGTGAGGGCGCCCACGATACAGGTGGAAGGGACGATAGTGGTTGTGGATTGTTCTGTGGAGCAATATTTGCGAGAAAGAGCAGTCTGGCTTGACATTCCGACTTCCGGGTCTATAGGTAATAATGAACCGGAATCTATCAAAAAAAAGACACCAGCGTGCCTGCCGGGAATTAAGTCTCTTAGCTGTCCGTAGGTATGCCAGGTTCTTGTGGTCAGTCCACACGATGAAAGGGTGTTCTGCCCCCTCCAGCCAGTGCCGCCATTCCTCCAAGGCCAGTTTGATCGCCAGCAACTCCCGGTTCCCCACGTCGTAATTTTGCCCGGCCGGTGACAGTTTTTTGGAGAAGAAGGCACACGGTTTGAGTTTGCCAGTCTCTGCTTCTTTCTGGGACAGGACGGCTCCGACCCCTGAGTCCGAAGCATCCACCTCCATAATGAATTGACAAGAGGGATCTGGCTGAATAAGGATGGGAGCAGTAACGAAAAGTCTTTTGAGGTGATCAAAGGTGCGCTGAGCTTCGTGAGTCCATATGAAGTTCTGGCTGGTGGATGTAAGACGAGTAAGGGGTGCAGCTATGCAACTGTAATTTCTAACAAAACGCCTGCAAAAATTAGCAAAACCGAGGAACTGTTGGAGCTTCTTACGATTACTCGGAGGCTCCCAATTAGAGACAGCCTCAATCTTTGAAGGATCGGGTCGTATGCGACCAGCCTCCAGGATGTACCCCAGAAACTGCACCTTATTGACATGAAATTCACATTTTTCAGATTTAACAAAAAGTTGGTTTTCCAGTAGCCTGGTAAGTACCTGGCGAACATGGTGTTCGTGCTGTGTCTGATTGTTAGAGTATATGAGAATGTCATCTAGGTATACGAAGACGAACCGGTTCAAAAAGTCTCTGAGGACGTCATTTACGAGCCTCTGGAAGACAGCAGGGGCATTGGTCAACCCGAAGGGCATGACCAGATATTCGTAATGTCCCAAGGGTGTGTTGAAGGCCATCTTCCAAATCAACAGCATTAGACTGTCCTGTGGAGGAAAGATGGGTAGAAGGCATGGCAGACGAGAGACAATTAGCTAAACAGTAGGAACTCCAGTTAGTGATTTGTCCCAGACTCCAATTGAATTGAGGGTTATGAAGTTTCAACCAGGAAAACCCTAGGACTATAGGGGTGTGCGTGGATTGAGTAATAAAAAATTGAATGTTTTCTCTATGATTACCGGACGTGAGTAGTTGGATGGGTTTGGTTCGGTGAGTTATCCTGGAGAGATGTTGACCTCCTAAGCCAGAGGCCTCAATGGGGGTATCCAAAGGTTCTGTGGGAAGACACAGTTTACATACAAGATCTTGATCTATGAGACTCTGTTCTGCTCCGCAGTCAATCAGGGCCTTGGAACAATGGATTTCAGTTTGACAGCATAACTTGACAGGTATGAACAGAAAATTAGTAGCAGAATGACTGGTAGAGCACCCCCCCGGCGACATGCCATCAAGTGGTGGGGTTCGGGAGTTTAAACGCAAGTCGCATTGTGAAACTAAATGTCCTTGACCCCCACAATAGAAACATGAACCTTCTTCTCTGCGTCGTCTTCTTTCTTCTGCAGACAATTTGGAATGTCCTATCTGCATAGGTTCATCTGAAGCTTTCTGGTTCGTGAAGGACTCTGTTCTGGAAGTGGGAAGAACTACAGTCGCTGGAGTGGCTGAATTGCTGGTGGGTTTACGCAGATTCTGTAGGCGATCGTTATGTCGTTCTCTGAGCCGGATGTCAGATCTGAGTGCTGCAGAAATAAGATCTTCAAATGAGTTAACTTCTGGTTGGGAGCACAGATGATCTTTGATGGATTCGTTCAAAGACTGGTAAAATATGTCCTTAAGCGCTACATCTGCCAACCAGCTTCAACTGCCAGGATGCGGAAGTCTATAACATGGTGTCTGACGGTGCGGTAATGTTGTTTTAAACTTAAGAGGCGCCTGGTAGCTTCCTCTTGTTTTCGTGGCTGATCAAAAATAAGTCGAAATTCATTTATGAAATGTTCATAACGTAGGTGAGTAATGGGGTTGGAAGAAATAAAAGCTTGAACCCACTGCAAGCCTTTGTTATGAAGTGAATTGAAGATGATTTTACTGTGGTCGGAGTGATAATACCTGGTGGCTTGTTGAAAAATGAGCTGGCATTGTAATAGGAAACCGCCACAGGCTTCAACATCTCCCAGGAATGGTTCAGGCTGGAGCCGGAAGTTTTCCGGCGCGTTGGCGGAACCGGAACCGGAAGCGGGGATGTTGCCGGAAGATAGGAACGTCGGTCCTGTAGCAGAGTTAGCATACTGTCCAGTTAGTTCAATGAGTGTTTGCGTCATACCGTCTATACGGCGGAATAAATCCTGCTGTGCCGATGCCATCTGGGTAAGAGCGTCCGCTTGACGGCCCAACATGATTCCCTGCTGGGTAACGGCAAGGGGAAGTTCTCCCGGATCAGCTGGGTCAGGCGTTTGGCCAGTTCGTTCTGTCATGGCTAGCTAGGCTAGACAGACCCAGAAGCTGGAAACCGGAAGGAAGACAGGAGGTGAGTGAAAGTAAGTATGTTGTTTTATTGCTCCAATGAGGTTGGTTTGATATTGCGGCAGGAGAGCGGCGAAGCTGGATGTTCGGCGGTGGCTTGGGGCGTGCCTGGTTCAGCAACGGCTCGTTACGTGGCTGGAGGTTTGGCAACGGCTCGTAACGTGGCTGGAGGTTCGGCAACGGCTCGTGAAGCGTTCCTCAGCTGGATCATGAAACTCCGAAAAGAGGTAGGCAACTTCAGGTGAAGTTCTGCTTGGGGTAATCATGGATTCAGACGTCCACTCGTGAGAATGAGGTTCCTGGAGACAAGGCAAACGTACATAAGGCGAGAGCATGAGGAACATAGCAAGAACTATGAGAGGACCAGACTAACACCATCAGGGGTAACGAACTGGCGATGAATTCTGGTCCTGGCGCTCCTTAAGTAGGTCTGGCGGGTTGATGAGATGAGTGGATGCAGCTGGAATGAATCAGTGGCACCATGACAAAAAAAATTACTTTTGATAAAATTATGCGTCTTTACTTTGAATATTTAAAAACTGTATATATTCTAAGAGTTTTAGTTTCTTTAGACGTGTACATTTCAGCTTCCATAACATATCAAAATGGTTTTAAAAGTTGCTTATAGAGAAGAAACCTGAGCAGAATCCATCATCTGTCTGAAATTAAAAGCAAAGTATTGGATCCAAAAGGATCAAATTCTCAAACCAAAGTGATAAAGTTTCTAGTTTAACCTGTTTTTCTTTTGCTTCCATTTTCAGAGTCGGTGTCTCAGCTTTCTGGTAAGTTTCTGAGCAGAAAAGCTAAATTTGTCTGTTTCTATCATTAAACTATTTATCTGACAGAAATACAGAGAGGAGCATTTAACAGTAAAAAAACAACCTGAAACATGGTAAATACTTGGTTCAAGCCGCTTTACAGTCACAGTCCCATCCACTCATTTATACACATTCACACACTGATGGCGGCTCCGCTGCTGAACACTGACAACCTCCCAACAGGGGTTAAGGTGGGGTTCGGTGTCTTGCCCAAGTACACATCGACACATGGGCGGGAGAGGCAGGAATCAAGCCTGCAATATTCCAATCAGAGGTCGACCGCCCTACCACTGCACCACAGCCGCCCTATGATATGATATAATTCAAAACTTTAAATACTTTAAAAAAAAACGTTAAAATTCTTTTATCGCTGTACTTTTTGCACATTTCCTTAAATAGCTAATTCTTTTAATTTCGAGCCCCTCGAGCATTGTACATTTTATTAGTAAACATAAACATTTGATAAAGAAATGAAAATATAAAAACATGATATAATACGTCAATTTGCTTGAAAGAAACTAGTAAGTAAAAGCAAATTAAATACAAAAACTTCCCTTCAGGAAGAAAAAAGCTTCATAATTTTTGAGATATTTATGAACTGCAGCAGTCTCTGAGTCCACAAAAAACAAGCAGTACTTTTCTTTGCAGTTTGTGGTCGAGCAAATCTGAACAACAGGATTGTTGGAGGACAAGATGCTCCTGCAGGGTTCTGGCCTTGGCAGGTCAGTCTGCAGGAATCTTCTGGACACTTCTGTGGAGGATCCCTCATCAACAGCCAGTGGGTGCTGACGGCAGCTCACTGCTTTCCAAGGTAATCAATATTGGTAGAACTGATCAGTCATGATCAGAATTTGAACTGATTATTGAGGTCTCCTCTTGTTTTGATAGTCATGAGAAGAAAAGCTAAACCTAATCATTTTATGAATCCTATTGATTTTGTTTAATGAAAGAAAAAGTTGAGAACAATGTCTCCAATCAAACCTCACATAACGTTTCTGTTTTCTTTCTCAGTGGCAGTGCATCTGATGTGACTGTAGTTCTGGGTCTTCAGAGTCTGGAGGGATCAAACCCCAACAGTGTGTCTCGAACAGTGACAACTGTAATCGTTCATCCGAACTATATTTCAAACACAAAGGATAACGACATCGCCCTCCTGCAGCTCTCCTCACCAGTAACCTTCAACAACTACATCACTCCAGTCTGTCTGCCTTCCACCGGCAGCACCTTCTACAGCGGGGTCAACACCTGGGTCACCGGCTGGGGCAACATTAGAACTGGAGGTAGATTAGTCATTGCAAGAAAAAGTTAGCTGGTTTTAAGGCTTTAGAAACTGTAAAATAAATTCTATAGACCTGTAATCTAAATAATAATGACAACATTCTTTAAACTTGATAGGGATAATTCAGAAGCATCTACAGTGATCAGTGACTGCAGCTGTTTTGGAGATTTTACAATCAATCAGAAGCTGTTCTTTCATGCACTTTAGATGTTGTCAGTTGATTAATCTTTTTTTCTCTTAGTCCCCCTTCCTGACCCAGAAACCCTCCAGGAAGTACAAGTACCGATTGTGGGAAACATTCAGTGTGATTGCAACTATGGAGCCGGCTCAATCACTGACAACATGTTGTGTGCCGGGTTACTGGAAGGAGGCAAAGACTCTTGTCAGGTAAATATCTTCATAATTTTTGTTTTCCAGATCTTTCTCTGAATTCTTCCTTGAAATAAAATGCTTTCTTCTTGAAGGGAGACTCTGGAGGTCCACTGGTGATTAAGCAGAACAACATCTGGATTCAAGCAGGAGTTGTGAGTTTTGGAGAAGGTTGTGCTCTACCTAATTACCCAGGAGTCTACACCAGAGTGTCTCAGTACCAGACCTGGATCAACACCCAAATCACCAGCAATCAGCCGGGTTTTATCACCTTCACCTCCCCTGGAACTGACAGTGACCTCAATGTGTCGTGTCCAGAAGTGCCACCAATTGAAAACGGAACTGCAAGCACCAACACAACCACCCCCCTCCCCACCACAACCACCACCACAGTGTCCACAACCACTAAGCCTACTGGTAAAATATTCTGTTAAACAATACATTGTTTTTAATTTACTACTACTTCACCAGAGGGTAACTATTTGTCGGTAAGAGTTTAAAACATTTCATTTTTGATGTCTACTTAAAATATTTTACTAAACATAAAAAGAATATGTCTACTGGTAGCAACTTGATGAAAGTGTTATTGTTGTTCAAACCATGGAAGAATTCTGTGTTTCTTAAGATCCATTGTAGGTCTTTAAAGTTTGTGTCTTTTCTGCAGCTGTGGTTTGTGGACGAGCCACCCTGAACTCTCGTGTCTTAAATGGAAGTTCAGTGGTATCTGAAGGTCAGTGGCCGTGGATGGCGAGTCTACAGAAGAATGGACAGCATGTCTGTGGAGGGACTCTAGTTTCTCTGGACTCTGTGCTCAGTGATGCTAACTGCTTCTCAAGGTGGGTAACATCCAAAGAAGAATGTGTTTCAGCTTCAACTACAGGTGGATAGAAGAAGCAGTAGACTGGAATGTATTAATGTATTTTTATCCCCAGCTACAAAAATCTTTCATGTATAAACATAGAGATTGTTCATGTTGTACATTTGGATATAATCTTTGAGCAATATTGTGGATGGGATTTGAACTTAGACTGTAGAAAACAAACATCTATTGGCAAAACCTAAAAGTGTTGAATTTTTTTAGATGTTTTCTGTCATGATTAAACCAAAATGTGTCTTCCACAGTCCTCCTGTGGCGTCTGAGTGGACGGTTGTGTTGGGTCGTCTGAAGCAGAATGGATCAAACCCCTTTGAGGTGTCACTGAATGTGACAAATATCACTCTGAGCAACCAGACAGGGTCCAATGTTGCTGTGCTGCAACTCTCCACCCAGCCCCCCCTGAATAATTACATCCAGCCCATCTGTCTGGACAACGGAAGAACTTTTCCTGTGGGAACAACATGCTGGGCTGCAGGCTGGAGTTCTGGACGTGGTGGAGGTGAGTCAATATTTTGTATAAGAAAATGCATGATGTCTGAAAAGCATGCAAACATGCTTCATTTGATCACATTTCTACCAAACTTTCAGAAGAAGAAGTTCTGCAGGAGTTCCAAACCTCAGTTCTAGAATGTCCGACTTCAACAGCTGCAAATGACAGCATTTGTACCGGACACTTTACCCTGGAACAGGTAAATCATTAGACTAAGTATTGCATGCATCATTAATTTGTGTTTCCTAACAATTTTCTTCAGATCTGAATGAAATGCTGTGTAACTGAGGGACTTGAACCCTGAAGATCCCATGACCTTAACTTCTAGATAGTTTTTTTGGGATGTATTGTAGGTCAAAGAGGAATCTGGATGAGAACCAGACCTACATATCTGCTGGATCTGTGCAATAAAACACGTTTTTTATTGAAGTGCACTGAAAGTTTTAGGGAAAAAACATGCATATTAATTTCATTAAGTAAATGCACTAAATAGATATTTGGCCATGAGGTCCATACTGCGCTCCATTCTGATTCATCCACTGTCACACAAATAGATCCATGAACCTTTTTGTTTTCCACGTCCGAGCTGGAATCTGGATCAGAACTGGACGGCTGCAAAGCTATTGCTTTTAGACGTTGGCTTTCTATACTGCAGCCCCCCAACCTCCCCCACATACACACTAACAATTTGCCAACATTCTTTATGTTCCCTATTTTTATTTTGGCATTTTACACAAAAAATGCATGAATTTCTATAATGGCATTGCAGGGGTGTTAAACTCAGTCGCACAGGGGGCCTAGAACACGCTTTAGATTGGGGGCCAAACAAGATAAACATTTATCAAACACACTAAAGCTAAACTTTTAAACCTTTAAAACTTTACTTTTTGAACATAAATATGAATACAAACAGACTGTAATATTAATCTAAAATAAATCAAGTTAAACCTTAAATAACATAAATATTTGGCTCTCCATAAAAATATATTCTGTCAAAATTTTGCAAATATGAACACGCTGCAGAATGAAAAAAAAAGCAACGCCTGGAAATGTTAATAGTAAGTAGTAACAACAAATCCAATCATTCCATTTTCTTTGCTCTTTCGTCAATTATTTTTAGATCTGGACTCCTGGTATCATTTTTAGAAATCAGTTCATTTCTGCTTGGTGTGTGACATCATGTGTGTATCTTTGTGAAATGTACCAGAGGGATTTGGTTTTTAAAAAAAAAACTTTTTTTATGACTATCATTTCTAGGTCTTATAAAACATTCAAAACTAAATCATAGAACTCATCAGTGGGATTACTCCAAAAATATTCGGCATTCTCTTAATTTTGTGCAACACCAAATGTATGAATCCTCCAAAAAACCTCAATCCATTCATAAAAAAATGATGTATTGTTCATTTATGATCTCAAAAAGCACTGCTGTTTTACTGCCTGCATTACCAGCTGTCTTTATGTCAAATTCTAACACCAACTAGACGACAGGCAGACGTAAAAAATACACTTTATATGGAAAATACAGAGACGTACGAAAAATGTCTAGAATTTTATGAATGTTATTACTAGAATAGAATAGAATAGAATGGCTTTATTGTCATTGTGCATAGTACAATGAGATTTAAGCATCACCATCAGTGCAAGAACAGTAAGGGAGGGAAACGTAGTAAATAAAACATTGTAATATAATAAAATCAAAAAAAGCGAACAAACAGTATATACAAGTGTGCAATATAAGCTGTAAACTGTATTGAAGAGTGCCGAGATAATTGTGCAAAAATTGTGTATGAAAAAAAAAAACTGTGCTTAGACATGTCAAAAGTGCAGAGGTGGCAATGAGGTAGATAGTTGTAGTAAACAGGAATGTTTTTTTTTTTCATCTGTGCCTTTGGGAATTGAGGATGGTTATTGCCTTTGGAAAGAAGCTGTTTTTTAGTCTGTTTGTTTTGCTTCTGATGCCTCTGTAGCGCCTCCCGGAGGGCATCAGGTTGAACAGGTCTGAGCCGGGGTGTGAACTGTCCTTAATGATGTTTTGAGCCCTAGTGAGACAGCGCGCGGAGTAGATGTCCGTCAGGGTGGGGAGAGGGCACCCAATGATTTTCTGAGCCGTCTCTACAACTCTCTGCAGTCTCTTTTTATCCGCGGCCGTGCAGCTGCCGAACCAAACAGTTATGCAGTATGTGAGCAGGCTCTGGATGGATGACTGGTAGAAGGACAGCAGCAGGTTGGTACTAATTTTGTTATTCCTGAGGACCCTCAGGAAGTGCAGACGCTGCTGAGCTTTCTTGATGATGGCGGTGGTGTTGGCTGTCCAGGAAAGGTCTGCAGAGATGGTGATGCCGAGGAACTTGAAGGTGTGGACCCTCTCCACGTGCTCCCCATTAATAAGGAGGGGGGCTGGGTCCGCACCATGTTTCCTGAAGTCGACTATGATCTCCCTGGTTTTGTTGGTGTTCAGGGTGAGGTTGTTCTCTGAGGACCAGGTTGTCAACTTCAGGACCTCCTCTCTGTAGGCAGACTCCTCCCCCCTGGGAATGAGTCCGACCACCGTGGTGTCGTCGGCAAACTTGATGATGCAGTTGTTGTTGTGGGCCGGACTGCAGTCATAAGTGTAGAGGCAGTACAGCAGGGGGCTTAGCACACAGCCCTGTGGGGCCCCAATGTTCAGTGTGCGGGTGGAGGAGTGGTGGGGGCCAAGTCTCACAGTTTGTGTTCGGTTTGTGAGGAAGTTGTTAATCCAATTGCATGTGAGGGGTGGGAGGCCGAGAGTGAGCAGTTTATTGCAGAGTCTGTCCGGGATTATTGTGTTAAAAGCAGAACTGTAATCCACAAAGAGCATCCGGACGTAGCTCTGCTGCTGCTCCAGATGGTTCAGTGCGGAGTGGAGAGCCACGGCTACGGCGTCCTCTGTGGATCTGTTCTTGCGGTATGCAAACTGGTGGGTGTCCAAGTCAGTGGGGAGGTGGTCTCTGATGTGCTGGAGCATCAGCCTTTCAAAGCACTTCATTATGACTGGTGTGAGGGCCACTGGGCGATAGTCATTGAGGCTGGTGGTAGGAGATGTTTTTGGCACAGGGATAATGGTTGCTGTTTTCAGGCAGGATGGGATTACTGCCTGGGCCAGGGAGAGGTTGAAGATCTTTGTGAAGGTGGGGGCGAGCTGGTGGGCGCACGCCCTGAGCACTTTGCCTGGAACTCCGTCGGGGCCAGCAGCCTTCTTGGGGTTCACTGCTAAGAGCACCCGTCTGACGTCGTGCTCCTGTACAGTGAGTGGGGGTGTGCTGGGACCGGTGGGGGTTGGGGGTGGTTCCGGCGTGGTGGGGTGGTGTTGGACTGTTTCATGGCGAGCAAAGAAGCAGTTAAGCTCCTCTGCCTGTGTAGCATCTGGAGCTGCTGTGGACACATCACAGCTCCTGAAGTTGGTGATGTCCTGGATGCCTCGCCAAACTTCTTGCGGGTTGTTGCTGGAAATGTGGGCCTCCATGCGCATCCTGTGGTCTGCCTTGGCTGCTTTTACTCCTCTTTTCAGGTCAGCACGGGCAGCACTGTACACTGCTCCGTCCCCTGACCTGAAGGCAGCGTCACGAGCTCTGAGAAGGGAGAGGACTTGGCTGGTCATCCAGGGTTTCTGGTTTGGAAAAACCCTAATGGTTTTGTCCACAGTCACATTTCTAATGCAGAACTGTATGTAGTCCAACACTGTTCCTGTGAGTTTCTCCAGCTCCTGGTGGTGGAATAAGTCCCAGTTTGTCTGTTGGAAGCAGTCCTGCAGCATGGGGAGAGCATCCTTATGCCAGGTTGTGATGGTCTTTGTGGTGGGCCTGGATCGGCGTATGAGGGGGGTGTAGGCCGGGAAAAGCAGAAGGGAAAGGTGGTCTGACTGCCCGAGGTGGGGGAGGGGGGAGGCTCTGTATGCATGCTTGATGTTAGTGTAAACATGATCCAGAGTGTTCTCCCCCCTTGTAGAACACTTCACATGCTGGTAGAACTTCGGGAGAACAGTCTTTAAGTTGGCCTTATTAAAGTCTCCTGCCACAATGTGAACGCCGTCGGGGTGAGCCCGCTGCTGTTTGTTCATGGCGCTCAGCAGGAGAGAGAGCGCTGTGTTTACGTTGGCGTCCGGCGGGATGTACACAGCCGTGATGATAACAACAGTCAGCTCTCTCGGAAGAAAAAAAGGCCGACATCTAACAGACATGAGCTCCACGTCGGGGGTGCACAGCTGATCGACGATCGTTCCGTTGTTGCACCAGTTTTCGTGCACGTAAACACAGAGTCCCCCCCCTCTGCTCTTACCGGAGTCCTTTGTTCTGTCCCCGCGCAGCAGAGTGCGGCCTTCGAGTTGCACGCTAGCGTCGGGTATGTCCGGGTGAAGCCAAGTTTCTGTGATGATGAGCTCACAGCAGTTGTTGACATGATAGTTTCCGACCAGCTGTAATCTCAAGTTGTCCATTTTGTGAACCAGCGATCTGGCATTTGAGAGGAAAAGGCTCGGTAGAGGTGGCTTGTGTGGTTGTTTCCGTAGTCTTAGCACGACGCCAGACCTGCAGCCTCGCTTCTGCTTCCTCTCTCTCCTCCGCCTGCGTCGTCTGCCGGTACCGACAACAATCCAAGGTGAGCCCGGGGGTCTCGCTATGTAGCTCGGAATGTTGTGCTCGTGGTGGAAATTGCTGGAAACAGCGACTTGATGTCGGTTTCCGATGTCCAATAGCGTCTGACGAGTGTAGTGGGTGTTAGCAACGCCCAAGAATAAAAATAAAAACGAGAATGTATAGAAAAGGAATAAAGAAAATATAGAAAAGGAAGCACTGAATGGGGAGCCGAGAGCCGCAGCACCTATGCGCGCCGCCATCTTCGTCACACCAATCAATATTCAATGAATATTGATTAGCATGAGCTGAGTAATCTAAAGGTACTCGTGATCCAGGTGTCGTGCAATCGAGGCTGCGCTCCATTTGCCATTTGACCTCGCAGCCCCCCCCCCCTCCATTTTCCTTCACACACACATTTGCGCCACCACCTCAAAGACGGAAGCGCGTGCAGCTGCGGGGGCACCAATTCGCAGGTTTCAAGCCGTTCCAAACTCTGTGATATAACAGATAAAAGTAAGCCAATAGTGGTGCAGATTTTTTTGTTTTTTTGTTGTTGTTTCCAAGCACTGAGCCGCCTCCCCCTTTAAATTTGTGGCCCGGGCAATCGCCCGTGCGGCCCGTGCCTAAAAGTAAAACTGCTTTCAGATTTCTAATGAACTCCTGCTGCTCTGTGTTACAAACTGCATTGAAATCTTGGTATAAACTTCCTGTTTATTGGAGATTGGGCAGACTAAAGCCACTCCTCTCCCTGGTAACATGGTCTTGTTAGTTAATTTAGTTAAATATTTTTGTAGCTGGTTGTATGACTTATGGTAATATCGCTAAATTACATTATTAGAAGCAGATAAAAGTAAAGAAGCATAAAAACCAGCTGTGATGGTTTACTAATAAATTATGATCAATACAGCAGCACTGGTGGGTCGTAGACCTCATCTTTTTGACCTCTCAACACAAACTGCTTCATGTTCTCAATAAGCCTTTATAAGTGAATGAATTGATTAATTTGCCCTTTTAATGGATTTTTCATCAGGGTGACTCTGGAGGCCCCCTCATGTGTAAGCAGGACGGCTCTTGGTATCAGGCAGCTGTGTTATCATCTACGAACATGTCAAGCAGGAAAAAACGAGCTGTGTTGTCATCTACGGCAGTGATGCAGTTTGAAAAAATCAGCCGATTCCAGGACTTCCTGCTTAAGACGGTGGGAACATTCCTGTCTCCTGCCTCAACCACCAACACTACAATAACCACACCAACTACCAGACCTACCAGACCTGATACTAAACCAACTACCAGACCTACCAGACCTTATACCAGCCCCCCTTCTCCCCACATGACTACAATGAATGGCTGGAAAATTCCCCATAAGGTTTTCTTCTACCTTCGTCTCATTTTCCGGACCTTGTGTTCCCTTTTCTCCTCACACGAAAGTTAAACTTGATGCGAAATCCAAAAATCTCTCCTAAACAAGCTCTAGCTTTTACTTTTTCTTGACTCCTCCCCCTGGTGTTCCAAACAGGAAGTACCCACAGACTTCAGGGAGCCAAAATCTTGTAGTCGTAAATAGATATGACTTGGTTATTCCATTTATCAAAATAACCATGCTTGCTCTGATACATCTTTTTAAAATGTTCTTTATAATCCTATTTTTTCTGTAGTTCAAGTTATTCAAACTATAAACTAACCATACAGATGCCTAAATAAAAGTAGGCGTGTCAGGATAGAACTCAGGGCTGGACTCAGATGAAGAAGAGAAGAGCTTTAATTGCTAAATCTATGGAATAGGATAAAACCAAACAAACTGGCACAGGACAAAGGGAGACTCGGACTGTAAAGACATTAGAAGGGAAACACAGGTGGAAACAATCAGGAAAGATTAAACAGTCACCCCTGTAGGGAACAGACAAGGACAGGAAGTAACAAGGCTTGAAACGAGAGGAGAGTTAGTGTTTCAAAATAAAACAGGACGTGCAACACGAGACAACACAGGTGACAGACTTTGACTAAGGTGCACAACTCAAGATATACAAAACAAGACTGACGAGACATGACAAGGTGGAGCCTGCTGGCCCCCACGTCCAATGTTTGGTTGACAAATTTTGTGTGGCTTGCTTTCAAGTGGGAGGAGTGTGACCTTTTCTTTGATTTTTTTCAATTATTTGATTGCTAAAATGCTTTATGAATAAAGGGGATGGGAATATCTAAATGTTAAATCAGGTTTTCTGGGCTCAAATGAAAATCCATCCATCCTCCTCTGGTTGTGGATTTAGAAAGTCAAATTTTCTCTTTGGTAAAAAAAGAAAATAATCCTCAGATGATGCGGTTTCAATCGATTTTTGGTAATTATTTTTTGTTCAGTTCATATTTTCTGCATGTTGGGCTTTTTTCTAGGTTTGTTTGTTAATTTGGGTTTCATTAAGGGATAGAGAAACAAAAAAATGTTATGTGTTTGTTATGTAGAGAAACATAAATCACAATGAAATCAAATTACAGTTGTATTCAAGGTTGGGGGGGAAATAAATCAATGAAAATCTTCTGGGGTGTACTTTTTTATTCTTAAGAAGTATAAAGACTTTTCAACTGCTTTGATTGACTCTTTAGGGTTTAGTAATATTTATTTAGAGGTCCAACGGTCTTTGTGTTTACTCAGACACATGATTTAGTCTTTTGTATCAGGACATCAGGTAGATTTGTTTGTATTTTTTACTGGAGGGACAAATAGAAAAAAAGTATCTGTCATGGCTTAAGATGATGAAAGAGCTTTCATTATTTCACCACAATCAAGTTCACACATGAATTTGGAATTATTCAAACTCGTGTTGATCCTTAAATCATTTTATCTTCATTTCCTGAAATCAGAGTTTCTTTCTACATTTTCTTGAATTTATGGATATTTAAACATTGTTTGAGCTCATTACTTAACCCGAGTTTATTGCCACACACCGACACACAAAAACGTTTCTTTGTGGTTCTTATCAGTTTGGTCTTAAAGTTCCTACATCACCTCAGTCTGTAGCCCCCTACATTTTCTAAGAACTGTTTTTGGATACTACATGGTAACCATTTCCCACTAGCTCTGTATAAAAGTTGTGCAGTGCAAAAATCCACAATGTCATACAGTTTTAAAAGTTTTTGAAATAAAAATAGAGGATGAAGTGAGCTCTTATTATCTAATCTATCTAATTTATACACAGGAGGTGAAATAGGGTAATATTAAGGAGCAGTACAATAAAAACCTGCTGTCACAGTCTAATATATGTTTAGATTTATTTATGATTGAAATAATTTAGTTTCTATGTGTCTGATGTGTGGCTTCCAACTTAGTTCGTTATCGATTAAAAACCCCTAAGAATGTGATTTCTTTAAATTACATTATTTATTTCAATTGAGATCTCGGGGAGCCGGTTTAGCTCGTGCTGGTTTGCGGCGCCTTCCGTCCGTGAAACCAGGGTTCAACTCCGGGCTGCTCCCTGTTCCCTTCTCTACCTCTGTGCCGGTCCCAAGCCCGGTTGCTTTGAGAGGGTTGCGTCAGGAAGGGCATCCGGCGTAAAACATTGCCAAGTTTACCATGCGACTCGTTCGCTGTGGCGACCCCTGATGGGAAAAGCCGAAAGAGAAACATTTCAATTGAGAACTCGGTATTGGCTTTGTAGCTATAAAAAAATCTGTTTGGTTTTATCTAGGTTCAAAGATAATTTTTTGTAATCCATTCATTATTTTATTTTGTTTAACTCTGGTCACCACATCAATATGTTCCCTATGATTGTCTGTAGAGTAGCATATATTTGTGTCATCAGCAAATAATATGAGTTTTTAAAGTTTTAAAACATTGAATATATCATTTATGTATATATTGAATAGCAGAGGCCCAGAATGGATCCTTGTGGGACACCACAACTTAACTCTTTGGCTTCAGATGTAAATTCATCAATCTCAAAATTGTTTTCTTCCCGTTAAATAGCTTTTTACCCAGGTAAGCGCCAGTCCTCCTTTCCCATACACAGAAGCAGTAAAACCAGTTGGATGAAAAATATTCCTGTCATTCAACACAACAGATCACACAAACACTTATGACAGCTGACCTTTCTTTCCCCATCAACAAAGTTTCTACTCCTCATAAAGGCATGTGATGAATGAAGAGCAGACAAACCTGTCAGATGACTTTTCCATGAGTTTGAAAAAAAAAAAGAAGAAAAAAATGATTACTATTAATCACAATAAAAGCCTCATGAGGACTGTGTGTTTTTATGGTTTTATACATGGATAAATAGATATGGATAAATATAATCGATTTTTCCTCAGGGAGACTCTGGAGGTCCGCTCATGTGTAAGCTGGATGGGTATTGGTTCCAGACGGTTGTGCTGTCATTTGTGAACAGCACATCCAGGACAAAGCGAGCTACACCCATGATGGTTTTTGAAAAAGTGTCCAACTTTCAGGACTTCCTTTTGCGCACACTGGGGACATTTTTGAGTCCAGCCTCCACCAATACAGCTAGCACCAACACCACCAACACATCATCCACCAACACCACTTCAGATCCTCTGGCTTCAAGTGCCACAGAGGGAACTCCCTATTTCTTCAGCTTCCACCTCTTTATCCTCTCTTTCTGTCTGCTGTTCTTCTCACATAGAAGTTGAACTTTTCCAGAATTACATGATGTGAAATCCACAAATGAGTGTAAGTAGTTCATTTTGAAACCCAGACAGGCGTTTCCTGGTTGAGTATATTTTTTCTTAAGGTTTAAAACTAAGTGGTGCTGTTTGTTGGGGTGATTTACGCATTCTGGGGTATATCTGTAAAAAATCAGAAGAAACCCAGTTATTCAGGCTTACACCCAATGAACCAGTCAACATGTTTTCTGTGACAGAATAAGAAATTCTGTGAGTCTTTTGTTTCCTGTTTTCACCCTGAAGGACAGATCTGTTCTGCTCTAAACTCTGAACTTGTTTCCTTGCTATTATCCTACAGACAAGTGATTCTAATGTGTTCATCATAACAGTTTCTGATCTAATATAACCTTTGAGTGAGTGTGTTTGGGGGGGGTTGTCCCACAACACAAGCAGTTCTTCATAAATATGATATGAGGAGGACCAGTCTGACAGGTAACAGGTGTTTAAGATGCTCTCTGGGTGAGTCTAAAATATGAGGAAACATTCAGTGTATATAAAGTTCTCACAAAGACCAGATAGTTATTCGACTAAAGACTGCAGACATGGCTGTGAAGCTGATCTGTGTGGTGGCCCTGCAGACTCTCTTCATAAAAGCAAAGAACCTCAGTCAGAGCTCACTTTTTTTTACCTAAAATAGGAATATCCATTGATGTTGACGTATTCACATAAAACTAAAACTCGACAAGAGAGTGATTGTTTTATCTAAACTAAAGCATTTCAAAACTTCTCCATGTGTGAGAAACGTTTGCGTTATTTTTGACTCGGACATGAATTTTACTCCACAAATTAAAAATGTTACAAAAACAGGATTTTATCATCTTAAAAATATTGCCAGAGTCCGCCTATTTCTTTGTTGGCATCGAGTGTGATTTAAACAAAATATTTGTTTGCCTTTTTTCTTTTGAGACATCACAGTCTCTCTCTTCAGTTCTTAGAGACAGTCAATAAGACAAACAGAACATTTCTCACCAACTGATCAGCTATTATTACAAGAGTCATGATCATTTTTTCTTTATTATTGGGAATTACTGAAATGAGAAGGAATTAGAATTTGATTATATAAATCTTAATGTTTTAAACCTTTTGTTATTGTTTAGTGTTCTATTTGCTTTGATTTTTTCAATTATGTGATTACAAAAATGCTTTATGAATGAAGAGAATAGGACTATCTAAATGTTAAATTAGGTTTTCTGGGCTCAAATGAAAATCCATCCATCCTCCTCTGGTTGTTGATTTAGAAAATTGATTTTTTTCTTTGGTGAAAAAAGAAAATAAACTTCAAATGCTGCAGTTTAAATTGTGTTCAGGTCATATTTTCTGCATGTTGATGATGTTTTTAGGTTTGTTTGTAAAATTAAGTTTTTATTGAAAGACAAAGAATCAACAGTTTTATGTGCTTGTTATATGTAGAGAGACATAAATCAAAATGAAATCAAATTACATTTGTATTCAAGGTTGGGGGAAAATAAATCAATGAAAACTGTCTTGGGTGTCTTTTTTTGTAGAAGTTGCAAGACCTTTCAACTGCTTTGATTGACTCTTTAGGGTTTAGTCATATTTTTTAGAGGTCCAAGAGTCTTTGTGTTTACACAGACACATGACCTAGTCTTCTATATCTGTCATGGTTTGGGTGTCTTTGCATTAGTTTTGCTTCCTTAAGGTTTCTGTCATGTTTGAGTTCTGTTTCCTGTCTTATTTTGGAAGGTTTCCTGTGTTGTTACGCTCTGGAGTTTTACTTCCCTGGTTCCAATCACTCCTGATCATGTTCACCTGTGTCTTGTCAGTCCTGTTTTGTATTTAAGTCTTGTCTCTGCCTTCCTCTTGTGCTGGTCCATACCGTCCCTTCCCTGCCTGTCTTCTGCCATGTTTTCATGTTTACCCACAGTAAGTTTAGTTTCATTTCCCTGCTCTACAGCGCTTTTGTGTAAAAGTAAACCCCTTGCTATGTATTTTGGGTCTTTCATGGTCACCAGCCTCCCAACCTGACAGTATGTAGTAGGACATCAGGTGGATTTGTTTGTATTTTTTACTGCAGGGACAGATAGATAATTTGAAGAGCTTTTCAAAATAAAATAAAATGCTCTTTAACCTAATTTTAAGGCCTTTATTTTTACAAATAAACCTTAAGAAGGAAACCTTTAGAGTCCAATTTGGATCGCCTTTAGATCTATTTTCAAAGTGTTCCCGTTAGTGGAAAATTGAACCAACAACTCTGCTCACGTCTTTGACAGCATTTGTGCACATCTCCAGTGAGGACAGATCACAGGTGTTTTTTCAGGACTTTTCTTTGTTTCAAATCACACTTAATAATAGACTCAGTGTACTGTGCTGTAAATCAGTCTTGGAGAAGCATCTTGTTTATTTGCCCACGACAACAGTGGCTGGTGCAGTTAAACCAGTTTGGGGATTTTTTAGAAAACCTTCTTGGGGACTTAAGGGTGACAGTGATAACCTCTGTACAGTCTGCTCTCAGAACAAATACCAGGAAATGGCATCCTTTCACGATGAATCACATGGAAAAAATGCTGTGAGAGTAGTTTGTTGTTGAAAGCATTAAGTGCATAAGGTTCATTGTCTTAAAAAAAAAACACAAATTAAAGCCGTAATGTTGATCAATTCACGCTATTTATTCATCATACTTTAAAGATCATAACCTTCATCTGTTTGTTGTTTTGATTGAAACACTTCATTTTTCCAGGAAGAAGTTCTTCCTGAATGTTTGTGATTCAGTTACGGAAAAAAAAGTCGTCTTTTGTTTCCATGAGCTTTTTATTTGTTTCAACCAGCCGAAATGATGTCTAAAATAAAAGTTAGCCTTTTACAAAACTGTAACTTTATGGTTTTAAATGATTTTTTATTATTAAAGATGATCCAGAATTCACACAGTTGATCCCCACAGGACTGTTTTAAGCTGCAATGTGCTGTTTATATTAACTGTTTATTTTTTTAGTACATCTGTTGAATCCTTTGTTTTTGAGCAGCCTACACGTCATTACCAGTAATCCCTTAATAAAGTAATGGATTATAGTCATTTTTGCTGTGAATAATTGAAAGAGTGCACACAAAGCAAGTTTATTCTGGGTTCAGGTTCAGCGAGTTTTTCTTTGTTTCTTTATTTTCAATATTAAGCAGCTTTTATGACTAAACTGCAGCTGCAAAGAAAAATGAAGCATTCACTTCCAATAACAAAATGGGATGCAGATTTGAGCATCAGCACAGATGAAAGCTTCTGGTCAGAACTTTGTCTAAACACCTTTAAACTGACAAAAAAATCCAAATCTGCAGCTAATCCATTTCAAAATTCTTCACAGAATTTACTACACTGGACAGAGGATGTTTAAGATGGGTCTCAGCAACTCAGACATTTGTCAGCACTGTGACAGTAATCTACCCGACAATTACATGCATGCACTGTGGTTCTGCACGCCTGTCCAGGCTCTCTGGCAGCAGGTATGTGCCGATCTATCAGTCTGGCTTAAGGCTTCAATCACGGCTTCACCGTCACTTTGTGTGCTCGTTGACATGAGTGCCATCGATGTAGAAGGAGGATTCGTATCTATCATTTTCATAACTCTTTGTATTGCTAAAAAAACAATTTTAATAAATTGGAAAAACAAGAGAAATATTGCTGTAAGTCAATAAAGAAATCTGCTGATTGATCATATCAGCTTGGAAAAAATGTCAGCCCAAGGTTCAAGTAACTTTGAAAAATGCAGTCTCTCTGGTCTCCCATAGCTAAGTCCATGACTTAGGGGGTGGGGGGCCTGGTCGTCGCTGCTCCTTGTATTTCTGTTGTGGTTTGGGGTGGGGCTCGGGGGCTTCTGGTGCCCGGTGGGGGCAGTGGGGTCTCCATTATTCGGAGGGTCGGGTCCGGTGCCTGGGTGGGGCTGGGGTGCTGTGCGGTCTTC
>CM074506.1:22033979-22401562 GCA_037389245.1 Oryzias sinensis | reverse complement strand
CCCTTCGGTTGTTGGATCGATCCCCACTCTCCCCAGCCAGCTGTCGCCCCCCGAGCCAGACTGAAGATGCAACAAATTTTCAATGAAGACATCAGCAGAGAGTAAAAACAACATCATCTACTCTGACCTGACAGCATTCCTGCAGCTTTGCAGATACAAATCTCCCTTTGTATGTAGCTGTTTGTCTTGTCATTGTCTCAGAATTAGATAGTTTCCCAATTTAACAGGATGGCTTCAGACAAACGTTTCCTCATTCCGCACTGACTTTTGCTTATGTATGTATGTATATATATATATATATATTTCCAAACTCACGCAAAAGTCACCTGACAGGTTTGTCAGCTCTTCCTTCACACTGTAGATAAGATAGGTCATTATGATGAGTGGAAATGTTGCTGATGGTGATACAAAGGACTGTTGTCATAAGTGATTGTGTGATCTTTTGTGTGCAGGGACAGGAACATTTTTCATTAAGCTGGTTTTTACCGCTTCCTTTAGTTTATTTCTACGTCATAGCCCTGATCCTACAGTCGGTCCTGTTCAGAGTGGTAAACTTGTCTTAAACATCTGGCGTTCTCGTAGAACCACTGAAAATAGCTCCTGAAAAAGGAGAGTCTAGTCAAGACAGAAATGAGCAACAGACATATCAAACCATTTCTAAGTAAGATAATTGAAAATGCAGTTTTCTGTCATTTAAATGAATTCTATGCTGATGGGCTTCAGACAGCATCACAGCACTGAGATGGCTCTGACCAAAGTGTGTAATGATATACATCTTAATACAGACCGTGGAAATATATCTGTATGCTGTACTAGTTTTATTGGATCTCAGTGCTGCATTTGATATTAATGACCACGCTTTATTACTCAGCTGGTTTTACCGCTTCCTTAAGTTTGTTTCTACGTCATGTTAATTTGTGCTTGCCATATTAGAAAAGTAGAAATGATAACACACAAATTCTTACAAAATACTATGAAAATACTATTTTTTCAATTATTTTCTTATTTTAAGAATGTTGACCTTTCATGCATGAGACCAGAACATCTTTTAACCTTATGTAAGAACAGTTAAAGTTCCACTCTGATCATCGTTTGATTGTTAAAGCGTTCCCAGTGGTCTTTCAATCATGATTATGCTGTTTATAGCTAGAAGAAAAAAAACAATGTTGTTTTCTGGGGCATAGTCTTAACCTAACATTACTAGTGTAACAAAAATGGGGAGCGATATCGGAGCTATCCATCCGTATAGTTCTGATCCAGATTCCAGCTCAGACCAGAAAACAAAGACGTTGATGGATCTATTTGTCTGCAAGAGGATGCATCAGAAAGGGGTGGAGCAGGGAGCTGGTGGCCCCGCCCAGCGTATTTTCTACGTCATAAAAATGATCTTTCAAAAACTGCATTTTTTGTCTGCTTCTGATTCTCAGCAATTAAAAATAAAGAAATACCTGGAAATGCAGTTTTAATCTTAATTTTCTACAAATATGTTCTGAATCATCAGAAAAATGGCACAAGAACATGTTAAAAACACAGAAAAATACATTTTTATCGGAGTGGATTTTTAAATTAAACACGAACACCAATTTAAATAATTGCCAAGTGAAATACAAGTTATTTTGTAATTGTTCAGACTGAATTTATTTAAAATCAGATACATATTAGCCAGATGTGATGTGCTCTATTTGTACGTCATCTTAAGCCATGTCATATTCTTTTTTTCTATCTGTCCCTGCAGTAAAAAATACAAACAAATCCACCTGAGGTCCTGATACACAAGACTAGATCACGTGTTTGAGTAAACACAAATACTGTTGGACCTCTAATAAAATATGACTAAACCTTAAAGAGTCAATCAAAGCAGTTGAAAACTCTTGCTACTTCTCAAGAATAAAAAAAGACACTTCAGACAGTTTTCATTGATTTATTTCCCCCCCAACCTTGAATACAACTGTAATTTCATTTCATTGTGATTTATGTTTCTCTACATAACAAACACATAATATTTTTTTGTTTCTCTATCCTTTAAAGAAACCCAAATTAACAAACAAACCTAGAAAAAAGCCCAATATGCAGAAAATATGAACTGAGCTAAAAATAATTACCAAAAATCGATTGAAGCCTCAGCATTTGAGGTTTATTTACTTTTTACACCAAAGAGAAAATATATTTTCTAAATCCACAACCAGAGGAGGATGGATGGATTTTCATTTGAGCCCAGAAAACCTGATTTAACATTTCGATAGTCCCATCCCCTTTATTCATTTAGCCTTTTTGTAATAAAATAATTGAAAGAATCAAAGAAAAAGGCCACACCCCTCCCACTTGAAAGCGAGCCACACAAGATTTTTCAACCAAACATTGGACGTGGGGGCTAGCAGGCGCCACATTGTCATGTCTCAGTCTTGTTTTGTATATCTTGAGTTGTGCACCTTGGTCAAAGTCAATCACCTGTGTTGTCTCGTGTTGCACTTCCTGTTTTATCTTGAAAGACTAACTCTCTTCTCGTTTCAGGCCTTGTTACTTCCTGTTCTTGTCTGTTCCCTACAGGTGTGACTGTTTAATCTTCCCTGATTGTTCACGACATAATATCATGATTGAGGATGGGACACACTGGTTTGAATAATACATACATTTAATAGGGAAACATCCAACTGGTTTGTGTGATTTTGGGAAAGGGGATGAGTGAGTGGAGCACATTCTATGTCATTGTGAACTGTATGTGGAGGAAAAACGACAGCTGGAGGATAGAGTACAGTTGCCAGAGGGAAAGCAGATGAGTTTGAAGAGGCTTTTGGGAGGGGAGGAAAATTTAAATGGAGTAATTATAGGATTTTGAGCAGAACCCGATCATTGAGGAGGATATAGTATTATTTTATTTTAGTTAGGTAGTCCCCCATTCCGACCCAAACTCCAGCACAGTAGGTGGCGGTAATGCACCTTGTTGTTGGTGCCGCCCGCCAATTAAACTAAAAGAAGAAGAAGAAGTTTCCATATCTGTTTCCTTTCCTCGTGTCTTAAAAAGTCTGAGGTTGTGTCCAAATTCCCACCCTAACCCGTACTTGATAAAGAAAATCTATATAGTGCAGTACTATGAAGTGCCATGAATATTAAAAGCAATTCGGACACCAAGCTCACTACTTTTTTTTGAAACGGCGGACATGACATCATCAATTTCACAAAGTTAAAATCGAATTAAAATGAGCGTTTTGCGACGATTATTTATGAGTCCACTGTCTTCTAGATAAAAATGTTGATGGTTTATCAAAATACATTTAAATGCTCTTTTTGGTAAAAAATGTTCCAATGCAATTGAATGCATTGTGGTCTAAATTTGTCGATCTAGTGAGCATCGATGCACACTGGTTTTTTGCAGACTTTTGGGAAATTTCCATGGCACTGGATTTGGGAATTGTAGATTTGGACAGCACAACAAAATGTCGAAAGCACTATATAGCGCACTACATAGGGGTTGGGGTGGAAATTCAGACGTACCCTGAGTCTCCCTTTGTCCTGTGCCAGTTTGTTTGGTTTTATCCTGTTCCATAGACTTAGCAATCAGATTAAAGCTCTTCTCTTCTTCATCTGAGTCCAGCCCTGAGTTTTGTCCTGACACACCTACTCATATTGAAGCATCTGATTGGTTTATTTTATAGTTTGAATAACTTGAACTACAGAAAAACTATGAAACAAGAGGAATATGAAGAACATGTTATAAAGATGTTTCAGAGCAAGAATGGTTATTTTGATAAATGGAATAACCGAGTCATTTCTATAAGATTTTGGCTCCCTGAAGTCCGTGTTTACTTCCTAGTTGGAATGCCATGAGGGAGGAGTCAAACGCTAGCTTGTTTAGGAGAGATTTTTGGATTTCACATCATTAGAAGTTTAACTTTCGTGTGAGGAGAAAAGGGAACACAAGGTCCGGAAAATGAGACGAAGGTAGAAGAAAACCTTATGATGAATGTTCCAGCCATTCATTGTAGTCATGTGGGGAGAAGCGGGGCTGGTAAAAGGTCTGGTAGGTCTAGTAGTTGGTCTAGTATAAGGTCTGGTAGGTCTGGTAGTTGGTCTAGGATAAGGTCTGGTAGGTCTGGTAGTTGGTCTAACATAAGGTCTGGTATGTCCGGTAGTAGGTCTGGTCATCGGTGTGGTAATTGTAATGTTGGTGGTTGAGGCAGGAGACAGGAATGTTCCCACCGTCTTAACCAGGAAGTCCTGGAATCGGCTGATTTTTTCAAACTGCATCACTGCCATAGATGACAACACAGCTCGTTTTTTCCTGCTTGACATGTTCGTAGATGATAACACAGCTGCCTGATACCAAGAGCCGTCCTGCTTACATAGGAGGGGGCCTCCAGAGTCACCCTGATGAAAAATCCATTAAAAGGGTAAAATTAATCAATTCATTCACTTATATAGGCTGATTGAGAACATGAAGCAGTTTGTGTTGAGATGTCATAAAGATGAGGTCTACGACCCACCAGTGCTGCTGTATTGATCATAATTTGTATTCATATTTCATTAGTAAACTATCATGGTTCACATTTACTTTTATCTGCTTCCAATAATTTAATTTAGCTATCTCAACATAAGTTATACAACCAGCTACAAAAATAGTACAAAATGTAATTTTCTAACAAAAGATTCAAAATATTCTGTATTTTCAGTGTGGTTTGTTGCAAGTAGTAACATAATCAACGTTTTCTTCACCTGCAAATAAAATCCATAAAAATGTGAAACTAGAGGTACAGTACAAAGAACAAGTACAAGTACCTCAGTTACACAGCATTTCATTCAGATGTGAAGAAAATTGTTAGGAAACACAAAAGAATGATGCATGCAATATGTCATCTAATGATTTACCTGTTCCAGGGTAAAGCGTCCGGTACAAATGCTGCCATTTGCAGCTGTTGAAGTCGGACATTCTAGAACTGAGGTTTGGAACTCCTGCAGAACTTCTTCTTCTGAAAGTTTGGTAGAAATGTGATTAAATGAAGCATGTTTGCATGCTCTTCAGACATCATGCATTTTCTTAAATATGGAGTGATATTTCTGTCACCACGTTGCTCACAAAACTTTCTATGTCGCAAGTGAAAATATGAAATATTTGCTTTTCAATCATTTTTTATTTTGCTGTCAATTTTTTTTGCTTTCAACTTTCTTTTTTTTCTTTCAAAAACATTTTTTTTGCTTTCAAAAACGTTTTTTGCGTTTGCAAAACATGTTTTTGCGTGCGTTGTGTCAAATCTCGCTTTTGTCCATTCTTTGATTTTGCTGACCACTTTGAGCGCGACTTAGCGTGATATGACTGCCAGTGGCATCGGCAAAAAGAAATCTGCATGCGTTGTGTCTCATCTAACTTTTTTTCTATCTTTGCTGAGTTCAGTTTCGGTTTGACGTGACCAAGCTGCCATCAAACAGCTGCTGATTGGTCCAGATTCTAACCAGTAAAATTGCCATATGAATGGTGTCTGCTACCGAGGCTCAGAGGCTGAACCAGCTCTGTTTACCCTCATTTTTGTCTTTTTGGATGAAGACGTTTTCATTTTTTTTAATAATTCATAGTTTTTTTTTTTTTTTAGGCATTGATTCAATTTATTAAGTCAGATTTATGAATTTATGGCTAAGGATCTCCTGAAACTGTAAAGTTTAACTGCTGACATTAAATCAAGAGGCCTGTGTGATGATCTGTGAATCCTGTAGAGCAAATTAGTAGTGAAAAGTGTGATTTTCTTTAAGATCTGTTCGTTAAAATAAATAAAATAAATAAATAAAAGATTTACAGCACATATTTATTTTATGCTGCACACGAGTTTGGGATCAGATGAACAGCAATAATAGGCAAAAGAATGATGGTTCACCACAGTAGACCCCATTAATATAACAGAAGAAATATTAGTCATAAAAATGCTATTTTCTCTTAATATTTCAACAATTATTGATTAAATTAAAACAATAGTTCAGATACAAATCTTTAAAAGTTTAACTTCTTCCGGCTGGACGGAGTCGGAGCTCGGACGTTTTATTTCTGCTGCAGACGTTTTAAACACGTTGGACACTACACTGACGTGAATAATTACAAAACTTGGTTTGATTTTAGCTGCTTTGCTGCTCCTTCTGGGTTTTAGTCTGATAGAAACGGGTCAGAATGGTTGAAAAGTGCAGAATCCTGTACGAACAGAACTGACACAAAGTCCATGTCTGCCTCAGAGTATCGTCAATATGACACAGAGACACTTGATTGGTTAGAATCTAGACCAATCAGCAGCTGTTTGATGGCAGGTTTGTCAGTCAAACTGAAACTTAAGTTAGCAAAATCCAAGATAGAACAAAAGCAAAATTTGACAGATCGCACGCAAAAATATGTTTTGCAAACGCAAAAAAAGTTTTTGAAAGCAAAAGAAGAAATTGAAAGCAAAAAATATATATCAAAGCAGAATAAAAAATTGTTGAAAAGCAAATATCTAATACTTTCACTTGCAACTTAAAAAGTTTTGTGTGCAACGTGGTAGCAGAAATATCACTCCATACTACTTATACTGTAAGGTAGACTCACCTCCTCCACGTCCAGAACTCCAGCCTGCAGCCCAGCATGTTGTTCCCACAGGAAAAGTTCTTCCGTTGTCCAGACAGATGGGCTGGATGTAATTATTCAGGGGGGGCTGGGTGGAGAGTTGCAGCACAGCAACATTGGACCCTGTCTGGTTGCTCAGAGTGATATTTGTCACTTTCAGTGACACCTCAAAGGGGTTTGAGCCATTCTGCTTCAGACGACCCAACACAACCGTCCACTCAGACGCCACAGGAGAACTGTGGAAAACATGACTGATTCAATGAGGACTTACCAAAATGGAAATGGTATTCAATATCTTCAGTTTTTTGCTGTTCAATCAGTAGCCCTCTATGATAAGTGATGTGTACTTATACACAGTGTAATACCTTTATTCAAGGTCCAAGGTTTTTTAAATTCACGCCTATACACATTCCCACACTCATAGGGGCTCTACCGCCATGCAAGGGGCCAACCACACCGCCATAAGCAATGTGGGGTTCAGTGTCTTGCCCAAGGACACCTGGACACCTGGGCAGAAGAAATGGGAACAAAACCTGTACCTTGTGTTGACAAGGTTGACCGCTTTTACTTCTGCACTTCAGCTGCCACCATTCATGGTTTGAGTCAATGTTACAAATATCTTAAGTGAAAATATTTTGGTAAATCTTAAAATACTTATTTTACCTGCAGCAACTGTTTTGCTCTGGTCTAAGGAAGACAAGACTGGTGTTCTGAGGATTGTACCCTTTGGTTTCAGTGTTTGTGGTTTCAAGTTTGTTGTTCCCTCCCTGTTACCGTTGCATACGGTTCTGGGTGCATATTATTTACAGCTGCCTTAATCAAACTTAATCATCCTCAGTATTTTCAATTGTATGGTTTTCCGTTCATCTTTGTAAGAAAATTTGCTTTGTCTACTTTCCATTGGTTCTTACAAATTGCTGACCTGGCTTCTTGGACGGGTTAGGTTTTTGCGTTGCATCTGTGGTGCCCAAAGACTTGCCATTTCTAACTCATCAGTAAATCCCACTGAACACAAATCTGCATTAAGTTATCTGCTATGGATGTTACTCACCTTGAGAAGCAGTTAGCATCACTGAGCACAGAGTCCAGAGAAACTAGAGTCCCTCCACAGACATGCTGTCCATTCTTCTGTAGACTCGCCATCCACGGCCACTGACCTTCAGATACCACTGAACTTCCATTTAAGACACGAGAGTTCAGGGTGGCTCGTCCACAAACCACAGCTGCAGAAAAGACACATAAACATTAAAGACCTACAATGGATTTATTAATAGCAATTTGCTAAATTAAGATTCATTCAGATATATCACGAGTGTTTTTGTTTCTAAAAACTCAGGATTCCTAACGTGTACACATTACTTTAACAAAGTTATTTCCTCTGCATTTAAGGTGTTTATTTTATAGTTTCACATTAAGGGGAAATTAATGTTGACTAGAGAAATTGCATTTAATCTGTTCATAACAACTGGTTACCTTCGGGTGTGGTGGTTGGTGGCCGGGTTGGAGCTTTTGTTGTAGTGGAGGTTGTTGTTGTTGAACGTGTGGTGGTAGTTGTAGGTTTAATGGTAGTTGTAGTTGTTCTGGGTACAGAAGTCGTTGTAGTTGCTGTATTGGTGGTTGTAGTTGTAGAATGTGTGGTGGTTGTTGTAGTTGCAGGTTTAGTGGTTGTTGTAGTTGCAGACATAGTGGTTGTTGTAGTTGTTGTTCTAGGTACAGAAGTTGATGTAGTTGTTGTAGTGGTGGTTGTAGTTGTGGAATGTGTGGTGGTTGTTGTAGTTGCAGGTTTAGTGGTTGTTGTAGTTGTTGTTCTAGGTACAGAAGTCGTTGTAGTTGTTGTAGTGGTAGTGGTAGTAGGAGTAGTAGTGACATTTGCAATTGGTGGCACTCCTGGACATGACACACTGAGGTCACTGTCAGTTCCAGTGGAGGTGAAGGCGATAAAGCCCGGCTGATTGCTGGTGATTTGGGTATTGATCCAGGTCTGGTACTGGGACACTCTGGTGTAGACTCCTGGGAAATTAGGTTCAGCACAACCTTCTCCAAAACTCACAACTCCTGCTTGGATCCATCGGTTGTTCTGCTTAATCACCAGCGGACCTCCAGAGTCTCCCTTCAAGATGAAAAACATTTTATTTTAAGAAAGAATTCAGAGAAATCTCGGAAGCAAACATAAAGGGGACTCACCTGACAAGAGTCTTTGCCTCCTTCCAGTAATCCGGCACACACCATGTTGTCCGTGATTGAGCTGGCTCCATAGCTGCACTTACACTGTCTGTTTCCCACAATCGGTACTTGTACTTCCTGTAGGGTTTGTGGGGCAGGAAGGGAGACTAAGAGAAGAAAAAGATTGATCAACTGATAACATCCGTAGCCCATGAAAGAAAAGTTTGGGATTCTTTTTAAAATCTACCCCACCTCCAGTTCCAATGTTGCCCCAGCCGGTGACCCAGGTGTTGACGCCGCTGTAGAAGGAGCTGCCGGTGGAAGATAGACAGACTGGAGTAATGTAGTTGTTGAAGGTTACTGGTGAGGAGAGCTGCAGGAGGGCGATGTCGTTATCCGATGTCGCTGAGTTGTAGTCCGGATGAAGAATTAAAGTTGTTACTGTTTGAGACACTCTGTTTGGGTTTGATCCCTGCAGAGTCTGAAGACCCAGAACTACGTTCACACCAGATGCACTGCCACTGAGAAAGAAAACAGAAATGTTAAAGACTTAACAAGTAGGAAACTAAATACTCAAATGAATCACAAGTCGATGAGCTCTAAAGTAATGTGTGTCTGATCAGATCTTTTGTTTCTTATCAAGCTTTTTTCTCATTACTTTTTTAATTTCAACCATCTATCAAAACAAGAGGAGACCTCAGTAACCAGCCCCAAAGCTGTCATGGTCGATCAGTTTCTACCATTGTCTTGGACAGATCTTACTGTTACAGTATGGGATAATGAATCTTCAGCCACATGAGGTGTATATTTGTATAAACCCTTTTTGTGTTTAGGGGCTAAATTTTATTTATCTTTATGATATTTGTATGCATTTCTTGTTGGACCGGATGGAAAAGAAATGGAAGAAGGAGTGACTGGGATGTGTGGGGGATGAAGGTACAACAGGTGATGAAGAAGTTGGAGGATGAATAACAAGAAGTAGGGAATGAAATTACAAAAAAGGCAATACGTGTGTTGAGAGAGTAGATTTTCTTTATTTGAAATCTTTGTCAGTTAAATTACACTATCATACCAAATCATGTTTTGTAGAAATGCTGACTATTTCTGGTGTTTTCTTTTATTTGTATTTTTCACAGTTTTTAGTTAATAGAATTGTTAAACACTGTAATGTCTTTGATTTTGTTATTGAGGGAATTTTTTTCCTCAAAAAGTGCAGACGTTCATTTGCACCTAGGTGCAGCAACTCCAAAACAAACCCAACACTGACTTCATGTCCTGAGAACCCAAAGCTTCAGACATACAGACAATTCTTTGTGTGTGTGTAGGTGTGTGTATGTGGGTGTGTGTCTGAGGTGTGTGTGTGTGTGCATTTTCAGGACAGTATAACTGATTTTAATGGACCTTCAGTGCACAGATTGAGTTTAACCATCTTTTGTTCACTCCTTGCTCTAAGTGAAACACTAAAATATTTTACTGTTGAGTCCTATTGAATCTTTTTGAATGTCTGGAAAACTGGGTACCAACTAACGCCATATCCTGAAAAAGTTTTCTAACAAAAAGGTTTATCGTTATTTCTGTCAAATGTAGATGCTAGTCAAAAGGGGCGGGGCCTGTTTACAGACACAGCCATCCACACGCTCAAAAATTACAGACATGTACACAGACCTGTTGGCTCCAAAAATCTTCATCATGTATATAATATAAGTACCATCATTATTTCAGTTACAGGATGTCGTTATTCACCTTGGAAAGCAGTGAGCTGCCGTCAGCACCCACTGGCTGTTGATGAGGGATCCTCCACAGAAGTGTGAAGGTCTCTGCAGACTGACCTGCCAAGGCCAGAACCCTGCAGGAGCATCTTGTCCTCCAACAATCCTGGTTTTCAGATTTGCTTGACCACAAACTGCAAAGAAAAGTACCGGTTTGGTTTTTGTGAAGTCAGAAACTGCTGGATTTCATAAATCCCTCTTAAAATTCCAAAGACATGTTGTTTCTAGTGACACCGTATTTTGTCACATTTTTAAAAAGATGAAAATGAAGTTTAAAAAAGGTTTTGCTAAATTCACACATGTCTTATTGTTTTAGGGACACAAACACAAACCAACACCTCAGATCCTGCTTTGAGTGGGGATCAGAATAATCCTCATTTTTTGGATCAAACTTGTTAGGGAATAATTAGAAATAGAATAGTTAGAAACTCCCTTTTTTTACTATTATTACATTTACCTATACCTTTTATTACACTTTTGGTTTAAACTTAATTCACTGAGTATGTATTATCATCTCAAAATTATATTGCATCCTAACACAGCACAACCAAGCTATTGTCCTCACAGTTTTCTCCTCATCCTCCCTTTTTACTTTTTGTGTGTTCTGGTGTTTGTGCTCTGGCAAATGTCTGTGGGAACATCAGAGAGATCTGACACTTGAAGCTTTATGACCTTCAAGTATCCAGCCTGCAACAGCATGTGGGTGGGTTTTTCACACCATAGATCCTCAGACCATCTTCTGAATATGTAAATGCCAGGTATATATACCAAGCCCTTTTCTGAGTGTCTTTGTTCGGACTTTGAATGTACCATGTTCATCTGTCTGTCCCCTTCGTGTTTGTGCGAAGTAAAACCTCCACAAAAGCTAAGTAACTGTCTCTGAGTCATTATTCATTATTTCTGTGTGTTGGAAACTGAAAAGGGAAACGAACCAACGTAATTAATATTTTATTAAATACAGTCCTTTCTAGAAAATCCAGTTTCCTCACAAAACTGATCCAAGATAAAATCCAAAATTTGAAATATGCAACAGAGGCCTTTAATACGAATGAAACACCGGACCGGATGACCAAATTTGGAATTGGTTTGAGATACCCAATAATAAATCAGGATATAATCCTCCTATAGGATTATCTTTGAAATATTGGGCCTTAGATTTTACAGATCTGAGACTACCCGATGACATCAAAGTTTTAATATTAGTAGGTATTTTTCTTTACAGCAGCCAAACATTTTTAAATGTCCGTCTTCAGCAGAATAATAACTGTCAATCAGGGCGAGTAAGAAGCCTTAGCTGTTATTTTGCTAGACAGTTTCTTATTTGCCTTCTGTCTGTTTTTGTGATGGAAAATGTTTTTTTTGGACTCTGGAAACTTTCTGTTTTTCTGACCTTTTTTTTTAAATAACAGAAACTTTAGAAGCTGAAAAAACTTTTACTCACCAGATAGCTGTGCCACACTTTCTGGAAGAAACCACAGAAAACAAGAAAACAAGGTGAGACAGTCACTTTTTGAGTTTTAATTTGTTGCTTTTAAAGTTCTTCCTTCAGTGAGGCAGTAAAGTGAGTCAGCACATTTGTGTCAGTGAACTTAGTTGGGGAGTTTTGATGTAGTTATGATTTATTTATTTAATTTTTTTTTTTGAGCAGCAAAAGATGTAGGAGATAAAACGCAGAGGTTATGAGTTTTACAGTCAACGTTCTTCCATTTCTTCCTTCCAAATAAAAGTTACGTAAACTGTTCAGAATAAAAGCTCTGCATGACTTTCTGCTCAGTCTTTTCTTAAACAATTTTCATGAACCTGTTTTGTATCCAGTTACAGGAACTAACAAACTGGTTTTACTGTGTCTCCATTGGTACATTTTTTCCATCACAGGCTTTTATGTTTCAGTCAAGCATTCAGGAAGTGGTGGAAAGGCTTATAAACAAACACAAAGCTAATTGCAGTTTAATGTGTTTCTTATTTTACCCGACTGGATCTTTATACTCACTATATTATTACCATTTTAAGTAATTCCTAAAGGTTTCAAATCAAATCTTTTAATAAAGCACTTATTTAACACAAAAGTTATTTTAAGATGCAGCAAAAGAAAAATGAGACCTTAAACCAGACTAGATTATGTGGTTGTTTTATGCAATTTAGTCCAAATAATTAAAATAAGGCCAGATTGTGCTAGAATGATGGAAAGTTTTAATAGTAGCTGTAGTAGTAGTGATTCTTCTTCTTCTTTAGCAGTCCGTCAATGTCGACGATGACGTGGGGAGGAGCTTGTGCCTATGGCGTATGTGGGAGGACATCCCAGTTGCTGTCTTGAATGTCCTGTCGCCGGTCACCGCCCTCCTCCATGTCACACGGTCTTCAGCTTTTCCCTTCCAATTGTCATATTGATTTATGTTCTTCAGGTGTCTCTTGAATACGTCTTTAAAGCGTAGTCGTGGGGCTCCAACTTTTCTTGATCCTTCTTTCAATTCTCCAAAGAAAACAGCTTTTGGTAGTCTGGTGTCTTCCATGCGTGTAACATGCCCTGCCCACCTTTGTTGACATGTGGTGAGCATTTCTTCAACACTCAGCATTTCTGCCCTATTCAGTACCTCGAGGTTTGACACATTATCTTTCCATGAGATGTTCATTAGTTGTCGGAGATGTCTCTGGTGTACTTTATAAAGACTCTTAATATGGCGTTTGTAGGTGGTCAAAGTTTTAGAGCTGTACAGAAGTGTTGGCATTATGATGGCTCTGTAGACTTTCATTTTGGTTTTCAGGTGGATTCCTCTCTGGTCCCACAGACGACTTCTCAATTTTCCGAAGGGTGACGCTGCAGATTGAATTCTTTTTGATATTTCTGTGTCTATACTTCTTTTTTTTTTTTTTTTTTTTTTAACTTGTCCTGTCCAACAGCTGGGCAGACAGATGAGAGCTGAGGGCCTCTTGTGTTGGACATATTTTACTTTAACAAGAGGGGTTATTAATCTTCAGACAAACCAAAGGTATGTCTGGATAAAGCCCTTTTGTAATTGAGGCCAAACTTTATTAATTTCATTCATGTCTGAAAATCTTTGGTGTTGGACCGGACGGAAAAGGAAAGAGGGGAAGAAGAGAGAGGGACGATAGAGAGAGGGGGGGTAGGGGGTGATAATAGGAGGGGAAGGGGGATAAGACCATGAAGCAGCATAAAGCAACAAGTTTACTGGTTGTTAATCATTATGGTAAGGTTCAAATGTAGTACAATAAGGGCGGAGCCTGTCCACACACACACTCAAATGTTATAAACACACCTGCTAGCTGCAAAAAATGTCCACCTGTCGACATGTACACAAAACAGATAGTGTTCACACGCATACATATGCCTTAAAACCAACTAGTGTGAAATATTTCAGTCATTCAGTCATGCAAACTGTTAGTGCAAAGGTGAGCTAACACCTGTGCTCAGGTGAGTGTTTATGTTCTTCTAAAATGGATGGTGGAACGTGAAAAGAAGGAGGGAGAGTGCCCAGCCATCCCCACCCCAAGACCCCCACCGCAGCAGCAGCGGCAGCCAGAATCCCCCCAACGCCACACGGAAACCGGCAGGGAACAACCGCCGCCCGGGCGACCAAGCCCGCCACCCAGGCCAGGGCCAGCAGGACCGCCGCAAGGCCCCCAGAGCCAGAGAGCAGGGAAGCACGGAGGGAGAGAGAGCGCCGCCCCAGCCCAACCAGGAGAGCAGCCCCCCCGCCGCGCCGGGAGAACCCAACGCAGGGCCCCACCGGAGAAGGACGCCCACAGCCCCAGACGAGCACCCCACCACCACCCAGGAGTGTCTATACTTCCACTATTGGAGATAGTACTTCCCAGGTAAGAGAACTTGTCTACTTCAGCCAGTGGAGTACCATTCAGGAGCACTGTTCGTGGGTTCAGCTTTGCATTATGGGTGTCTTGGATTATGACCTCTGTTTTCTTGATGTTTATTGTTAGTCCAAATCCTGTGGAAGCTTCAGCAAAGGCTGTCAGTAGCTCTTGCATGGCCCTGAAGACTGTGAGTTATAAGCGCTGAATCATCTGCAAAGAGCAAGTCCTGTATCAGTAGTTCCCGTGTCTTGTTCTTTGCTTTCAGGCGCCTAAGATTGAAAAGATCTCCATCGCTTCTGGTTCTAATAAAGAGGTCACCAAGTTCTTTTGGCATGCTTTGTAGGACTGCAGTAAGGAAAATAGTGAATAAAGTTGGTGCAAGAACACATCCTCACACAAGAATTTTGGCAAGTATCTTACCCGCTAGTGAAAGAAGTGAAATTCCCCTGTGGTTTCCACATTCTGCACGCTCTCATTTTCTTTTATAAATAGAGTTTTACTAGTAGCTGTAGTAGTAGTGGTGATACTCAGTAGTTAATCAATCTTTGAATCATTTCTTTCATATGCTAACATGTCCAACACAAAATTCTCTACATTCCCAAAGAACAAACCAGATCAAAAATTAAAGCACAGAAAAGGCACGATAACAAAACAATGACATTAAAATAATCTGACTTGAACAGCATGAACTGAAATCCTGTAATCTATACAGTATTTTACAGTTATATTTTCATTTTCATTTTTTATCTTAGCCAAAGAGTTCTAGTGATAATAATAGTGATGAAGAATTGTGTGTACTTTGTGTATTTTATATCACAAAGGAATCTTTTTAAGTCATTTTGAAACCCAAATATTAAACCATCCCATGAATAAAATTACAACTGTTTCCATATGTAATTCAAGTTAATGAGGCAAAAATATAAATTAAGGTTTGTAATGGCAGCTGGTGCTATACAACAAAAACTGAATGCATTTACATTTCACCAAAAGAACATAAATAAAAAGTAAAATGTCTGATTTTCTTGGAGTATGGGAGATTTTCAACAAGTTTTTGTATGATCCCTCAGAGACGTAAACAAAATAAAAACCACTTCACATGATTATGCAGTCAGTGGTCAGACAGAAACATTGGAAAACTTCGACAGAAAATGCCCGTGGCTAAACTTTCTGCTGTGAACAGTTATTTCAGTTTTTGTGCTCTCAGGTGAGAGTTTGGAGGTTTAAATGATCCAAAGTTCTGGTTCAGTCAGAACTGAACAACATGAACCTGTTCTAATCACGCCTGAGTCTTAAGTCTAAATATCAAGATTGCAGGATAAAACTGTTGATTCTCACAAAGTTAGAGATTTCAGAAATCTGTTTCACTGCAGGAATCTCTGGTTCTGACCCACTGTGGAACTTCTTACCTTGTGTGCAGAGCATCAGCAGAGTCACAGAGATCAGCCTGAAAGCCATGACTCCAGACGGATTCTAAACAGATTTGCTGTCAAAACAAAACCAGCTGGTATTTATACACACCCACCTGCGGCTCACCTGTCTGCCAGCTCCTCCTCACAGACCGGAGCCTGGACTGAAAGACTTGTTTGAACCTTTTCCCATAAGCACCCACAAAAATTTTCCCAGAAAAATTAAACAATATAGAGTCAACAATAAAAGAAATGCACCAGCAAAGACACTTCTGATGTTTTTCTGTCACACAGATGTCACTGTGGCTTCTTACGGGTTAAACTTCCTTTTTCCTTGAATGATAAATAAAAACCATTTATTCATCAATACGGTTGAGAAAATAAGTTATTGTGACAAATTAAATATTTTCACTGATTTTATTGATGCTTGGATAACTTCCACACTTCTTGAATTATTATCAACAAATAATGTTATTTCTCTATCCTTGCGATTATATTCTTTAATTTGTGTAATTATTTGTGAACCTTAATCTCTTGATGCCTATTGATGAAAAAAAACATAATCTCTGCTCCAAATTTACCATAATTTAGCAAAAACATCAGTGAAAATAAAATTCAGGGGTTAAAAGTGACATTTTTAAGAAATACAACTGTTAAACTATACGCCACTTTGGTTTCAGTGAAGTTTATTTGGAACTTTTATAATTTTAAGTGTTTATTATTTGGGTTCCTAAAACCCCCTCAGATGCAGAAACGTTCGGTTCTCCATCCGACCGTCCGTCCATCCGTCCGTCCGTCCATCCATCCATCGTCTATTCATCCATCCATCCGTCCGTCCGTCCGTCCGTCCGTCCATCCATCCATCCATCCATCCACCCATGCATCCATCCATCATCCACCCATCCATCCATCCATCCATCAATCCATCCACCTATCCATCCATCCATCCATCCATCCATCCATCCATCCATCCATCCATCCATCCATCCGTCCGTCCATCCGTCCATTCATCCATTCATCCATCCATCCATGGTCTATCCATCCATCCATCCATCCATCCATCCATCCATCCATCCATCCATCCATCCATCCATCCATCCATCCATCCATCCATCCATCCATCCATCCATCCATGCATCCATCCATCCATCCATCATCCGCCCGTCCATCCATCCATCCATCCATCCATCCATCCATCCATCCATCCATCCATCGTCTATTCCCGCTTTTTCCTGCCCAGGGTCAGGGGGTCGCTGAAGCTTGTTTGACAAAAGCGTCTAAAGTACAGGTAAGAAGGTGTTAGTAGTCACTGTAAAGAAATCCAAATCTTATGCATGTACAGGACTGGGAATAATGAAAGCCCTTGTTTAGTGTCATGTATCACTTCCTGTTCTGTTGGATGCCAGACCTGCTAATCAAGGAAGCATGTAAAACCAAATGACTGGAATGACAAAAGGGTGATTATGCATTTGCCTATTTAAAAGTGATCTAATAAGTAAACTGAGCAAATCTTATTATTATTTTTGTGGCTAAAACACATTTGTGATGCGGCTCCCATTCTGAACCTGCGTTTCCACTTCAGTGCAGAAACGATGGATGAGTGACAAGTGAAGTTGAAAATGTTTGCAGTCCATCTCTCAGGCAATCCTGCAGGTTCATCTCCAAACTTCTCATGACTCTGCTTCCATTGTGGCCGACTCAGCCAGTTTCTTTCTATAGCAAACATACATTTAAACAAAATCCTTTTTTTTCTTCTGATGTAAAACTCTGAGCATTTAGATTTCTGAAACCAAAACGAGGATGTGACAGATCTTCAGTGGAAACAGCGTCATCTAATCTGACCTGACAGCATTCCTGCACTCTTAGAGACATGAAAAAAACCTTTTGTTTGTAGATGTCTGTCTTGTTGATGTCTATGATTTTCCACAGCATATTTAGATTTCTCAACACACCATAAAAGGCTATAGATAAACTTTTTCTCATTCTTTACTATATTTAAACTTTCAGAAACTTTCAGTTCATCATTTTTTCCATGTCTAGAAAAACAAAATTACCATTTTAAGGCTGTGTCACACAGCTGCTACGTACAGTCTGCAAATTTTACACGTAGGAGATTTCGGTCTTTGGTGATCCACGCGTGATCTGCGCAATTCAAACTGTTTCTTGCGTTATTCGTCATTTTGCGCAGATGCCCGTTGAGGGTTTCAGCCGACAGGTTTAGGTGAATTCGGTTTTGAGCTGTTGTGACGGCTGCCACTCTGCCACCCCATCAGGGCAGTAACCTCCTGCACCACAAACCTAAATATCATTTTTTACTTCACATTGTTCATATACCACTCTTAGATCTTTTTTTCAAACATTACACAAACACACGTTTCGTTGAACATGAAAATCTTTTAACTCATTTTGGTTTTTACTTTATTGTAATTAGCTTACAGTTTTTCTCAGTCGCTTTAGTACAATTCTCAGATCAGAATTGAAGTTTGCAAATACGTGTGTGCATTTCTCAAAACAATTTGTACAAACAGCAAAAAACTATGGATTTCTTGCAAAAGCATGTAACTTGCTCAAAATCTTTAGTTCATCTCTCCAAACTAAGTCTTTATGTCATTGAACATGTCAGTGCCATCAGAATGTCAAGTCCTTGAGTCATTGTCTACGAACAAGACAGTCAAATGACTTAGTCATGTTGTCAATATAACTGTGTACTTTAGAGGGAGGTTCTGATGGAAACTATGGTTAAAGTTTTGATGACAATTACTGTAAAATGTAAGTTACACCTTTTTTGTTTGATTGCAAGAGACTGGACAAGATTCACATTTACACTTTTATTGTTCATATTGTAATTTGTTGACAGACCATGTCATATCAACATAGAAAAAACCCACTGCAAACAGTAACACAAAGGGAAAAAAAAGATAGGACAATACTCTGTCCAACAGTAAAGGCAGTGCAGTAGGAATTGGTGTGGTCTTCCTACACCTCTATTGTTCCTGTAAGTTCCTGTGAATTCTCATCCACATAACAGCGAATATCCTCTCTTGCAATGCAGCAAAATATGTTTGTCACATTGTGACAACTTGGTCAACCATTTTGCAGTTAATGACTTATACGATGAACTGTGTTTTGAGGAGTAAGACTATTGCACAGTGAACTATATAATTTATTTTGATCAACATGACATAAACAATTGATAATGTAGCAAAGAGCAGAGAATTGTACATAATCATTTGCATGGATGTACCAAAGCAATTGCAACTTGTTTAAAGAAGTGAGAAACTGCTTATATGATGTGCAGAAGTGACATCATGATGTGAAGATTGAACAAATAGTTTTGAGAATTTCATTCTGATCTGAGAATTGTACTAAAGCGACTGAGAAAAACTGTAATTCATTTAACATTGTTTGAGTTACTGGTGCTGAGGGGACCGTTGCTGCCATCTGCTGCTGGAACCAAAGCCAGGCCTGACACAAGAATTCATGCCAGTCAGCAGAGGCTGAGGGAGAAAAAAACTCTTTTTGTGTTGCTTTACTTTACTTTCTATCTGATCGTTGGTTTCTTTCATTTGTGTGTGATAATTTATCACAGGATGGACATTAGGTTTGTTTGTTTGCTGTATTTTGTCTTAGTGGTTTTAAGTCCCCCCTGGTGTGTCTAGTTGGTTTGATCAGCGGGGGAGGTGCTGTTGGTGGAAGGCAGACAGACTGGAGTAATGTAGTTGTTGAAGGTTACTGGTGAGGAGAGCTGCAGGAGGGCGATGTCGTTATCCTCTGTCGCTAAGTTGTAGTTTGGATGAATGATTAAAGTTGCTATTGTTTGAGACACACTGTTGGGGTTTGATCCCTGCAGACTCTGAAGACCTACAATCACGTTCACACTAGATGCACTGCCACTGAGAAAGAAAACAGAAAATTGTGAGACCTTTTGATTGGAGCCATTGTTTTAAGTGTTGTCTTCAGTTAACTACAGAAAAATCAGTAATAGATAGAATTGATGATCTCCTAAGTTATGTGTTGTTGATCGGACCTTTTATTCTTAATCTTTTTTCTGAATCTTTCCAAAGCTGTCAAGATTGATCAGCTGTTATTCACCTTGGAAAACAGTGAGCAGCCGTCAGCACCCAATGGTTGTTGATGAGGGATCCTCCACAGAAGTGTGAAGGTCCCTGCAGACTGACCTGCCAAGGCCAGAACCCTGCAGGAGCATCTTGTCCTCCAACAATCCTGTTGTTAAGATTTGCCAGACCTCAAACTGCAACTTCCCTGAGGCTTGCATGGCCACTTCTAAAGACATCGTGAAAATGGAACGTACCATTGTCGCAGATTCTTCTTGTACAACAACCAACAGTCACTTAGTCTATCACTATTCAGAATCTGAGCTCAGCAGGTTTTTTTCCAGAGTCATCCTCTAAACACTTAAAAGACGTCATCAACCTGTTTAATATTTAGTAACTAAAACAAACTGGCCTTACTGTCTCTATTAGTACCTTTTTTCAACACAAGCTTGTGTTGTTTTTCAGTCCCACAGACAGAAGCTAATAACACAGCAAGAGAACAAACACGAATGTGTTTGCAGTTGCATCTGTTTCTGATGTCAACTTTGGAGTCAGTTGCAGAGCTAGAACATTTTATAAGGGGGTGGTGGGAATCTCCTCTCCGCTGGGTTCCTAAATCAGCCCAGCTGCGACCACTTCCCTCATCTCACTTCCCTCATCTGCCTTCTTAAGGAGCTCCAGGACCAGTATTCATCGCCAGTCCATTGCCCCTGATGGAATCCATAGCCACGAGTGGCTCCCTGAGTCAGCCTCAGTCTGGAAACCTCATTCTGTCTGCTCCATCCGGTCACACTACGAGCCTCTGCCGAGCCTCCTACCTTACGGACCTCCATCAACGCCGCCGTACTTCGAACCCTGCGGACGAATCCACCAGTGACGTCACAGGAGTCAGCCTCTCATATTGTGGACACCACGGAACTTTCTGCTCCCAAAACTTACCTGATCATTAAATCTACTTACTTGCCACGCCTGTTCTCACCTGTGTCTTTTCCGGGTTTCAGCATCTGGGTCTCTTTTGTTCTGTAAGCCATGACAGAAGGACTGGCCTTAATCCCGATCCAGCTGACCCAGGATCTATTTCTCCACCTGGACGGTATGACTCTGACCTTACATGAACTAATTGGAGAATTTTCACATGTTTCGGCCGCTACTGCCCATGCTACGTTCAACCCGACTCCTTCCACTTACAGGCCATCTACCGCTCCTGAAAACACCCGGCTTCAACTGGAAACATTCTTCGGGGGCGTGGAAACCTGTGGAGGGTTTTTACTACAGTGCCAGCTGATCTGCCCCCCGATACTACCAAACGGACCACAGTAAGATCACTTTGATAATAAATTCACAAAGAAATAAAGCTCTTCAGTGGGCCCAAGCGTATCTTACTGCCAATCCCATTAGTCACCTCACGTACGAACGTTTCCTTAGTAAGTTCGGCCTGATCTTCGATCAACCCTGCAAACAGGAAGAAGCGACATGGCGGATACTCGCTCTCTTAAGCAGCGGAACCGACCGGTTAGTGACCGCCAAGAGATAGTTTCCGTGGCTCTTCGCTTGGACATCAGATGTGGGATTATCAAAAAGAACAAACTCACCTTCCTCCTCGCTTCGGCGCTAAGGTGTTCAGCGCTCCACCCGCCGATCACAGCATGCACACCGAAATTCCCATTCCCACCAAGCCTCCGAGCCCATGCAGATCTGCCATTCAAGACTGTCAGAAGAAGAATGTCACAAATGACGTGAAGAAGGAGCCCGTTTTTACTGCGGAACTAAAGGTCATTTGGTTTTCTCCTGCCCACTTTTTTTAAACTACCGAGCCCCTCACTAGACGACAGGCTGCGGGGGGAGCCTAACATTAACGATTCTGGTGAAGAGCTTTTGTTCATTCCTGTCAAGCTTGTACATTCTGGGCCCTTGTACATTCTGGGGCCGAACAGAGTCTTATTGACCAGAAACTTGTTACTCATCTGTCAATACCCACAGAACCCCTGGACTTTCCCATTGAAGCCTCCAGTCTAGGCGGTCAGCATTTGTTCACGAATCTCTCACCGCAGCAACACCATCCTGCTCGTTGCTTCAGGTAACCATAGGGAGTCCATCCGATTCCTCATCACCCAGTCTGTGCACACTCCCATGGTTTTAGGATTTTCCTGGCTCAAATTACGTAACCCCCAGTTCAACTGGTCTCAGGGTACTGTCACCAAATGGTGCCCGTCTTGTCTCGCCAACTGTTTTTTTTTTTTTTTTTTTAACTTTAACTGTAAATAATATGCACCCAGAACCATATGCAACAGTAACAGGGAGGGAACAACAAACTTGAAACCACAAACACTGAAAACAAACCAAAGGGTACAATCCTCAGAACACCAGTCTTGTCTTCCTTAGACCAGAGCAAAACAGTTGCTGCAGGTAAAATAAGTATTTTAGGATTTACCAAAAGATTTTCACTTAAGATATTTGTAACATTGACTCAAACCATGAAAGGTGGCAGCTGAAGTGCAGAAGTAAAATCGGTCAACCTTGTCAACACAAGGTACAGGTTTTGTTCCCATTTCTTCTGCCCAGGTGTCCAGGTGTCCTTGGGCAAGACACTGAACCCCATATTGCTTATGGCGGTGTGGTTGGCCCCTTGCATGGCGGTAGAGCCCCTATGAGTGTGGGAATGTGTATAGGCGTGAATTTAAAAAACCTTGGACCTTGAATAAAGGTATTACACTGTGTATAAGTACACATCACTTATCATAGAGGGCTACTGATTGAACAGCAGAAAAACTGAAGATATTAAATACCATTTCCATTTTGGTAAGTCCTCATTGAATCAGTTGTGTTTTCCACAGTTCTCCTGTGGCGTCTGAGTGGACGGTTGTGTTGGGTCGTCTGAAGCAGAATGGATCAAACCCCTTTGAGGTGTCACTGAAAGTGACAAATATCACTCTGAGCAACCAGACAGGGTCCAATGTCGCTGTGCTGCAACTTTCCACCCAGCCCCCCCTGAATAATTACATCCAGCCCATCTGTCTGGACAACGGAAGAACTTTTCCTGTTGGAACAACATGCTGGGCTGCAGGCTGGAGTTCTGGACAGGGAGGAGGTGAGTCGCCATTATAGTATAAGAACACCTATGTCTGAAAGCATGCCAACGCTCTTCATTTAAACACTTTTGTTCTTTTTTTACCAAACTTTTAGAAGAAGAAGTTCTTCAGGAGTTTCAAAGCTCAGTGCAAGAATGTACGAGGCCAGCAGCTGGAAAGGACAGCATTTGTACCACAATTTTTACAGTGACTGAGGTAAAGTAAAATATTGTCCGGTTTTGAAATTTCAGCACTTCCTGGTTGTGAGTTGATGATAATAGTGGTTCAATGCCTTTTATGATTCAGTGTCTTTGGGAAAACTCAACTCTGGAATTATAACATAAGAATTTGGAGTAGACTAAAATATTCACATATTTAACAAAAGTGCCATCATCTTGATCTGAAGTTACATCTAGTAAATGTCCTACAACTTTTGCTCCCAAAACAGCTGATGTTTGCAGCTTGATGTTTGGTGAATGGTATGGAAACATACCATTACCAACATACCATAGACATCTGAGAACATTGGAAGCTAATGGCTAAAGATCAAGTTCCATTAAGCAAGCTGCTCAAATCAATGAGATCCATGGCTGATGACAGGAAGAAACCTTAACCTTTAGTGATTCCTGTTCTTAGCAGTCACAATGCAGCACCACAAATAAAGAGTTTTCCAGACAAAAAAACTGAAGAGGGACAAGAACTTTAGAAGGATCAAATTACAGCACGCCATTTCTTTTATAGTTTAAGTCTAATCAGTTGTCACAGTGGTGTGAGAACGTTGTTTTTAGTAACCATTCGATGGTTTAAAGCCCTCAATCCAACACCTTAGTGCAGGGGTGGGCAATTCCAGGCCTCGAGGGCCGGTGTGTCTGCATGATTTCTAGATAGTCTTGCCCTACTCATGGCTGATTACCTGGTTCAGGTGTGTCCAGTCAATTAGAACATGCCAGAGCAGGGTATGCTGGAAAACATGCAGGAATGCGGCCCACAGTGCCCACCTCTGCCTTAGTGCTTAGTCTTAAGCAGGGAGCCATTGGTACCCATTCTTCAGAGTCTAGTGAACCACCAACCATGGATGGAGTGGAGTGGACAGAAATGGATTTAAAGTAAAATGCTGGTGACTGCACATCTTCAACCTCTGAGAAATTAGCTGATTATGGGATGTCTAGGTGACATTGCTGTTAAGTTAAAACTCCAAGTTTGGCGTCTCTGTATTTTGTGATCCATCCCCTGGGGGAACAATGAGCTGCAGACACAGCTGTACTTGGGAACCATTGTGGTTTAACCCCACAATCCAACCCCTTTATGTCAAGCAAGGAGTCTTTATAGTCTTTGGTATGACTCGACCGTTGATTTGAACCCACAACCTTCCAGTTTTAGAGCAGACACTCCCCCACAAGGCCACCAAGTCGATTTTGACAAGGGCAGTCTGAGGTGATGGCTATTCTTTTTAAAATGTGTTTGACAGACAGTTAAAAATGTTTCTGTTCTACATTTGAGTACGGAACCTCTGTGATGCTGCCTTTTATTGTAGGTTTGGCTTTGACCATTGTGGGCTCCTGTTGTAGAAAGTCAATAAGCAGACGATTTTTATTTTAAAATAAATTGCTTGCTAGAAATGATTCTTTATACATGTTGCAAGCAGTGATTGATCCATATTGGTCTGAGTCATCGTTTCAATGGTAACAACTCTCACCAATTAGGAGGAGTGAGTAAATTTCATGAAAGCCACTAAAGAAGAATGTTTTTTTTATTCTTAGCTTCTTTGCTGCAGATTCAAAAATGTCTGTGAATTAAAATTTGCAGCAGGTTGTAAAAACTGAAAGGTTTCCCTTCTCTGTGCACAGGGCGACTCTGGAGGCCCGCTCATGTGTCAGCAGGACGGCTCTTGGTATCAGGCCGCTGTGTTGTCGTTTGTACGCCGCCCACTGAGGAGAAGACGAGCTGTTGCCGTCATGGTGTTTGAAAAACTCAGCAGCTTTGAGGACTTCCTGGTTCAGACGGTGGGACAATTTTTGCCTTCAACCATCGAGAGCACCAATTTCAACACCACCTTCACCACCACAACCACCACCTTCACCCCCACAACCACCACCTACGTCTTTACTTCCCCTTCAAAGCCTGGTTGGCACATTCACAAAAAGGTTTTCTTCTACCTCCGTCTCATTTTCCGCTCTTTGTGTAACATTTTCTCCTCAGATCATAAGCATTAACCTGAGTCACAAATGTGGAATATAATTCTCCATGTTGTTAAACTCAGTCTAATTATCTACTGGTTGGTTTTGTCTTTTTTCTGTGAGGCGAACAGGCTGAAGCTTGAACAGGTGATAAATCAGATACCTGAGCCTCTGTTATAATAAAATGTTGATGCATTCGTCTGATTTCTCCATGTGGACCCACATCTCAACATTGTGGTCAGTTTCTAAAATCTGTGCAGTTAGAAGAAGTCTGAATTGTGTCAGTGTTGGTTTAATGTAGTGTCATGCAAACATGTTTACATACCTGACATTATGAGAAACCAATAATATGATGTTGGAGTGCTGCATTTATGTCCTTTGTCAAATTCCCCAAATCCTGTGTCTTTCTTTTTCATTGCATTGTAGGAGCAAGAATATATAATTAATATTAAAAGTGTTGGAATTACATGAATAAAGAGGCAGTGGGGTGATGGGAAGGAGGGTGGGGGGGGGGGGTGCTCAGTGCCAAAGGACCCGCCCACAACTCAGTGGTGAATTTTTAATTAACTTCTGTCACTCTTCAGAAACTGTGTACTAGAATATTACTTTTTTTTGTTGATTTTGTCTAAAGACAGCATAAGCATGATTAATAGACTAATAAATGAAAACACTTTGAAGATCAAAAGAAGATTGGTGTGGGTCTTTAGGGAAGAAGTAAAACTACTTGGGCAAAAACTACATTTTCACCAAAACGTCTCATAACCATTATAAAACATGGAGGTGTGGGGTTATTGATGAGGGCTTCTGTCTTTAACAACAAAATAATCCATAATGAAACTATAATATTGAATAATTCTCTTCTGTGCATCCCTTGTGACCCCCCCCTTCCATTGAGGTGTTCTCCCTACCATGACAAAGGTGGATAAAGGTGGAAAGATTTCATGTAATCCATGGACACCAGTGAAGATCACAAATCATTGAAGAAAAAAGGTTCAGAGCACTGTCTAGTGGGTCTAGATGACCCAACTCCCAACGTTAAAGTGTCTAGGATAGCACAAGGGTTACACTATCAAAAACCTTGTTTTTGTTTTTTTGAAACAATGATGTTCTAAAATGAACCCTGAGACGAAGAAAAAAAACTTCATTTTTTGATAAAAACAAAACACAGCAGAATATTAACCCTGTCTACAGTTGGGCCTGTTTGACAAGTCCTCAGGTGTTTGCAACATTAAAACAAGTTTATTTATGTAAAAGGATTTCTAATGACAGGAACTTGTTTTCATCGTATTCCATGTGTTGACAGCCCAGATTTCTCTGATGTGAGGTCAGGAGTTATGAGTTTGCAGTTTTATTTTTAGACATAGATCTTTTTCCAGATACCTTTAATGTATTTTCCCTCTAATGTGTTTCTCTTAGATCAGGATTTTAGAAAAGCAGGTAGACATTTTAAAAAGTGCCACTCCAACTTTATTTTTATCTGTTGTAAAATCGTTCCCAGTGGTCTTTCAATAATGATTATCAGTTTTTATCTAAAATGTCAAAATCCTGTGTCGTTTTCTAGGACATGGTTCATCAGAACTTTACCTCTGAGGTGTTGGCACAGAAATAACACCCCACTGATTCCCTTTGATTGACTTTGATCCACCCATTTCACTACAACTCGAAGCTTTCATTCAAAACGATTTAAAGAAAGAAATACTCAGAAACGCAGTTTGAATTTTAAAATCCTTTATACACGTCGTCCATCATGAGAAAAATGCTACAAGAAGATGCTAAAAACACTATTTTCATTGGAGTTGGTCTTTAGAAGAAGACATGCAGCATTTTTTGCTTTTTTTATGACCAGTTGATTTTATAACTAAAAATCCTCTCACTGTAGCAAAAACAACAAACAATGCCTGTAATCAGTGACTTTCCTACTCTTCTGGTTGGTAAACAAAGACTTCCTATAGAAACTTCTCCAGAGAAAATGTACTCAAAGTCCGTGTTTTGGGACCGCATCGGTCCTGCATGTGGTCCAGGCTGCCCTGCTTCAGCACACCTGATTGTTGAAGCCTGATGATGTCATCAAAGGCAGGTGGGATTGATGACGGTAGGACTGAAAACCTGCAGGACAGTGTTCCCCGAGGGACCAGGACACTGCTCCAAATGACACCAGTTGAGGCTGTGAGTTGATTCAAGTTTTTGAAACCAGAAGGTTAGAAATCAGTCATTTATAACGCTCACTGTTGTTTCCCTGGAGCTTGATGAACGGCCCAAATGAGGCTTTGATTTATTCAAACATTAGAGGTCTTCAGCTTCTCTTAACAGCCGTTTTTCAAATCCAAACAGCGCCATCAGAATTAAACAAAACACAGATAGCCCATAACTTTATTACAAAGTGTTTTTTACAAAGTGTTCTCACAGAGAATTAAAAAAACTAAGAAATAAAAACCTGTGCTGTCCACAAATAAACACTTAATTAGCCTTACATGTAGCTAACAAAGCAATCACCTCACTGGTTGCATAACTCAACAAGGACATCAAAAAAACAACACAAAAATTATATAAAAACAAGACAAAATTATCTAAACACAAGTCCAAAAAGGGAGTAAGAAGAAGAAAAGTCTTATATTTAACTTTGATTCCAAGAGTGTGTTTATTCATATATTATTCATACCAGAAATGGGGGTTACATGTGTATCAGATTTGATTAAATAAAGCAACATTTGCTTTAAGATGTCTGCCGTCTGTACTTATTGCTTTTCTTAAGTAGGGCGGGGGAGAAAAAATAAAATCTCCGATTTTATTTTTTTTTAATCCGATTTTTTACCGATTTTAGGCCATATCGCCCAGCCCTACTTTAGTCCCAGCTGTAAAATCTGGGAAAATCAAAGTAAAATCATAAGAATAAAGTTAGTGTTATTAGGATTTAGCCTTTAGAAACAAAATTGTGTTTACACCTAAACTAAAAGTGGGAAACGCTGGCTTAGCTTGTTTATATGTTGTCATTTGGCGCCACCTGCAGGACAGACCCTGAAACTGTTTGGAGATACTATTTACTTGCACATTTACAAACGATAAAGTTCTCAGATCTAAACACAGATTCTATTCTCTCATAGCATAACTATACTTTATAATATATATATACTTTATAATTTATCATATAAATTTAGCCAAACAGTATCTCCTTTTTAGCCGTAAGAATGGAGGGATGTAAATGAACACTTTTAGTATATTTTTATCTAAGGTCCCATTGAGATGAGATCTCTTTTTTAAGGGTTAGGGTTGGATCTGGCCGAAAGCATCATCACAATAAAAACATACAGCTAAGACGATAAAGTAGAACTAAAATGCACTAAAAATGATAGATCCAAGAGCTTAGACAGACTTAATTAGGTTTAGTCTAAAGTCGGCTGCGTGAAGTAAACCCATGAGTCATCATTAAACCTGTACAGGGCGTTAAAAAGAACATGACTGGAGGGCAGGCTGCAGGTACAGACAGCAGACGCTTTCATAACAATTGAAAACCAGCTGTAGGGCTCAGAGAGCATGCTGGGAGTTTTGGTTGTAGGAATTTGATCGTTTCAGTTTTCCAAAGACAAAAACATTTAAACCATCTGTCATTTTACATCAACAACAACAACAAAGTACATGAAGAATTTGTTGGAGGAGTTGTATGGAGTGATTTTTATGCCATTATTCCAAAAACAACACTCACTGTTTTAAACACAAAACTTGACAACTTTTGTTTGCTAAAAAGGTATTTTACACTTGAAGCTCAAAAATAGGTGCAAACAAATCAATTGAACATTAAAAAATATGTTTATTTAAAACAATTTTCATTCATGAGAAATTCTCTCTCTCTTCTGCGCTCCAAACAGAGCGCCGCGTTACAAATGTGCCACAAAAGCCAGCCAATCACAGGCGTGAACATGAATGCTGATTGGTCGCAAATTCAGCCCAATCCCGGACAAGCCTGAAGCCCAAAAACTGTGAATACGAGAGTTCTGAATGTGGAAGCCCAGAACGCGCGTATGCGTGTGTTTACATAGAGGCGGTCGCTCCAAAGCACGTTTCCGAGCGCGGTGTGAACGTAGCATAACAGTCAGGCTGCACGCAATGAGCACGCACTTATCACGTGAATAGCAGTGATGGTGACAAGATTTAAGGGGAGGCTGCGTCTCACCTACCTCCCCCTCCCTGACCCTCACACGTTGAATTAGGACGACCTGTCATGAACATTTTGTCTGTACGGGTTCCCTGAGCGTTCTGTGATATTTCATGCAGGTCACCTGTCGCCCCAAACAGGTTTGAACATTTTTTTCACCTGCAGACAGACAGAACGTATCCACCCGTAGGTGTAAATGTGACAGAGGCAAAACATAATCACTGTGTGATTGAACTGGTTGTACATGTTCACCTGTCAGCGCTAGACGTTACTTCCTGCAGCAAACGCATCGGTCTTCACGAAAAAGCACAAACTTTTGAAAACTTTCATCAATAAATCCCAATTTCCTATGAAAAGACATTCCAAGCGTAGTCTTGGTCCTGTAACAGCCCAGGCACATGCTGCATGAAGGAAAGGAAGTCTGGACTTCTACTATCTATAGAGATTAACATGATCTGAATGGTTGGAAATCTAAAACCATTCATTCAGTCATTCATCGTCTAAACCCATACTGGTGCCTTTCGGGGCCAGAGCCTATCCTCCTTAACTTCTTCAAAACTTCCCCTCCCTAAAGATCTACAAAACGTTTCATTCTCTTTCACTTTTGCTGTTTCCAAAAATGATTCTGTTAATAATGATTCAACAGTTTTTCTTGAAAACGTGCTGCACTGTTAACCTCCAAGCAGACAGGTTTCTCACATGTGCTGTTTTGATGTGTCATGTCATGGGTTGGAGAAATAGATATTAAATCCATCTTTCTTTAAAAAAGAAAATCCATAAATTCAAATTATGAACCAGTCTGATATTTGAAATCGCTGATTTTCCTTTTTCAGAAAAAAAAAAACGTCACTGGGTTCATTCTGGCTGATTGCAGTGATGTTTCCATGGGCACTGTCCCCAAGAAATAAACAAAACGTTAACTTTCAAGGTTATTTAACGTATAATCTCCTCATATTAAATATTGAGAGAAGAAAATTGATTTATGTGGGGGAAAAAATGTACAAACAAAACAGTGAACAAACTTCTTTCTTTTTTCCTTACAGAAGTGTCCACAGGCAGGATGTAGCTGCTGCTGTGAGTCCAAGCAGTAAGTGGCTTTCTTGTTATACGCTAATAGCAAAACCAAGCAAAATGGAGTGCTGCAGTTCACATTTGAGGGTTACTGGTTTGTTTTACATCGACTGCTCTTTCAAATTAAAGTGCCTACATCATGCAAAATCCACTTTTTGAGCTTTTAAGTGTATCATAATGAAAGAAAACGTCAAAGTGGGATTTAAATCTCTGAGTGTTCCTCTTAAACCCTGCTCTCTGAGCACCAGCCCCTCCTCACACTGTGACATCACAAAGTGAGGAACAGCCCCTTCCAGGGAGAGTCTGCGCTGCCAGCTCCGCCCCCAGACTAACACACACACCCAGAACCTGTGTGGCTACACGTAAATGTGAGATTTCGTGAGAGAACCACAAATCCTGCATTTACCCAGACTTCTCTTTGGAAGCGGTTTCTTGAACGCGTGTTGCTGAAGGCGGTGTGAATGTAGCTACACACATACATCTCCATAACCTCAGCTGACGCCTGGATCAGCTTTTCTTGTGTTTGAAATCAGTTTTTTTTACAGTTTTTTCTTGTTTGTTGAGAATTGCTCTTCCCCTATTTGGGAGCTCATTTACATCAAGGGGAACTCGTGGAGGAGGAGAACTGCCTCTGCACTTTGGAATCCTTAGTTAAACTTTGCTCGTGGCTCGTTCTTCGTTTCCGCTTCTGGTGGTTAAATGTTCGTGCCATCGACAATGTTGTTGAAGCCTGGGGCTTTTGAGGCTGCTGGCATCTCACCGCCTTCTGCTTCTGTCATCGTTTAATGTTTCATTCCAGTCACATTTGACTTTTGTCACCTTTTAGTTCATGTTTTATTGATCTCGTCTTTTTCAAGGTTTTATCTGTTCATTTTCTCTTGTTTGGGTTCTTGACTAACCATCCCATCACTGACAGTAGTAACATCGATTTGACTTTACAAATAAGTAAAGTATCTGCCAAATGTGTTTTTACAAGAAAAACTCCTGAGCTGTTCCGATTGGTTCAAAAAAACGTGTTTTCTTGTTAAAGATTTAATACTTTACTATAGATTTAGTTCAACCTGCAGAGATGTTTCCCTGAGTGTTCATGTGTCTAACTCAATTACATTAGAATAGCTAGTTTTAAATAGTAATCTGTTCATTTTGCATTCTGCAAATCTCACTTTTTAATGAAAAAAATATCTTTTCAAACTATTCAAGAGCGATATCAGTCTAGTTGATGGAAAAAGAAAAAAACAAACCAGACTGGAATCAAATCCAAGTCCAAAGTAAATAATAAAGAAGTTCTTTTTGCAGTTAGTCAGTTTTATTCTATGCTAAGAAGCTGTTCTATTGAAATATTTGTGCAAAAATAAATATATCTGAAAAAGCTGCTTCTGGTAAGAATTTCTGAGGAAAAGTGTTCATAAAAAAGGAATCGGCGGATATTTAGAACTATCAGTCTGAGCTGCGACTTTCCAGTTAATTCACTGTAATCAGGAAGAGCTGAGGTGTCGAACCTGTTGGACAAGGTGACTGTTGGAGCTGGAGGAGGAGGAGGAGGAGGAGGAGGAGGAGGAGCAGGAGGAGGGACGTTCAAACAGCTGAGAATTAAGGCTCCGATCCGACCAGGTAACAAGAACTTTAAATGATGGCGTTCACGCTGAGCCGTGTTGCAGCTGTGCTGATCCTCTTCCTGCAAGGTGAGTAGCTTCTCACCAGACCGAGATTTTATTCATCAAGCAAAATCTGTCGGAATATGGAAAGATAGTAACATAGAAAAAAAGATAAATCGAACATTTAAATTTTTTTCTCACGTGTTGAAAGTTTTCAGTTTTAAGCAGAAAAGTTCCTTTTAATCTTGAATGAGCGAATGACAACTGAAGAAATTTTATTTTAGAATTTAAAAACAAGGCCTGTGCCTTTATCCCAAGAAAAGCCAGGATAGGCTCCAGCATCACCAAGCAGGATGGGAGATGGATTATAATCCTTTCCCTCGTATCACTTTAGGCTTTGTACTTCAACAGAGACACAATTATTTCAATGTATAAACATGTTTAGAGGTATTTTGTTTTCTAATTTTTAAACATTTTAAAATAAATTGATAGTAATAACCTTTTATTTATTCTTTTTGAATAAAATACTTTTTCATTTTTTTGATTATATATAAATATTGTTTAGTGCAAAGTGCGATCACAATAAAAATGTAAACATTTATACATTTTTAAGTACCTTCTAATGAAAAATTTCAGAAACTTTGAAAAGTTATTTAGTTATTTAAAAAAATGTAACTTCAATGTCATATTTTGGTTAACTTGTATTTAAAAGGAGGGGTCCAAACTGTCTTTTGAAGCAGCGGTGTCGGTGTCGGTCCGTGAGGCCCATGAGTCTACATTTTTTCTGTTTTCTTTTTTAATCTGATCCTGAGGGAAGTTTTATTTTGGAAAACTCCCGGATTCTCTCCACCGACTCATTCTTGACACATGTCAAGTTGTTTGGTCATGTGTTGAAAATCCACTACTTTCTTGAAGCGGCCGCTCTGACCGCTAGTTCAAAACCCACAAGCTAACAAAGTTAAAAAAAGAAAACAACAAATGTATTTGGAAAGAGAGCAAACAGAAGAGGAGCCTTCCACTTCAAAATAAAAGAAAGCCACATCAGACAAAAACAGGAGTCTTTACTCCATATATGGATTTTTTTTGTGGCAGTTGTTTCTACAGACCATAATAAGAATACACAATTTTCAGGAACCGGCAGTCTAATGTTACAATGATGCTGCCAATAAAGTTGTTTAAACGGTGGATTCCCTTTATTGTTATATTTAGAAAATAACAGTTTTAGTGATTGTTTCTATATATATTTATCCATCCCACTTTATAAGTTAGACTGGGCTGAAGTTGGTGTCTGATTTTTTTATTTTAACGTCCACTCTGACAGTTAGTCTATCACATTTGATTGATTCCTACACAACATCTAGTAAACAAATAAAGTTTAAAGCAGCAGCAGCAGGATATTTTTCAAAGCATGAAGATAAACTTTACCTTGAAAAGTTAAGAGAAACTGGAAAATAAAAAAAATCAGACACCAACTTCAGCCTCGTACAGTAAATAATATCTGACATGAAACCGGTCTATGGCCTGAAAAGGACTCTTTTTCAACATTTCTGCAGCTGCCCAGAACAGGCATAGATTCACCTGCAGACTAGGCAGCTCAACAGCTTTGCTCAAGAGCCCCACAGAGAGCTTAACAAGAGGAGGACAAACAGTGTTGGCATCTGTCTTTCTGTCAGTCCTGCAAACGAATCACCCTAAATGCATCAAGTAGAGATCCTTTTGTTTCTCTTTTTTAGATGGGAAACATGAACATTTTGTGTTTAAATGTGAGGAGGAGTTGCAGAAAACCAGCTGTGACGTGAATACTGGAATGAGTGAGGAGAACACCGAGTGCAGTCAGCTGTGATCTTTCACACCACTAACCCCACTATTGAAAATGACAGTGAATGCTGACATAGTCAAACGTTCAGTCAGCTGCAGGAAACACAAGTCCAAAATGCACTAGTTATGTTTTTACAGCAGCATGCATGAAGAAAAAAGAGGCAAAAAATGTGAATGATGTGGAGAAAAAAATAGTTTCTTTGGTCCTCCAAGACAGAGCAGGAAAACCGGTCTGTTGTAAGTATTCCTGCCACAGGTAGAACCAGAATGCTGTTCACCTTTCTGCACATCCCCCCAGCAGCTCTATATTAACGGATGCAGCGCCGCTCAGCTCCACCGAGTCACAACGAGTCTCTCAGCTCGTGTGGTTTTAGACCAAAACTTAGCCATGTTAAATCCTGCTGTTGCAGAAAGAAACAAACTCCGGGTTACACAGCAGGACGCGCGGCTTGCCTCTCTGCAAATACAACTATCTTCAAATTACTTAAAAAGCTGATTTTCTCCAAAAAAGAGAGCTGACCATGCCCCCGAAGAAAACCCAGGAATACAAAGACTTAATTCTGTCTGATAAAAGCTAGGAACCGGATATTGATAAATCATGTAATAAAATGGTTATAGTATAACGGGGTGGGATTATATAAGTTCGCTTCCTTCCACTCCCTTTCAAGCAATATTTATTAATATGTCTAATTATCCTAAGTTTGATTAGTTACTGTATGAATGTATAACTGATGATTATATTGCTTTTGTGTATTATTTCTACTTAATTGCTTGAAATAAACCATTTCAAATCAAAAAATAAAAAAACTCACCACTGACAAAATAAAGAGCCTGTTTGACACTTTTTATGCTTCTCTTTACAGATGGTGCGTCTCAGCTGCCAGGTGAGCCACAGTTCTCGTGCTTAACTGAAACATGTTACGTATTGATGCAAATTCACACTTCAGATTATGAAACTCCTCATATTTTAGCAGGGAACTGAATGTTTGTGTAAATCCTGAGAAACAGTCTACTTCTTACATTTCAAGATCCGTCTGTTGGTTGATTTAGTGTAGTTAAAAAGTAAGAAAGATTTTTATTTTCTAAACATGCAAAGTGAACCTCAACACATTTTAGATTTAAAAATACAATTCATCTTATTCATGCAACCCAAATTCACCACAGAGGTTGTGTCAAGATGAAAAAAGGACTAAAATAGAGCTACTGTAGAGACAGAATAGCTTAATGGTGAAAGCTGAACAAATTCATTTCAAATACAACATCTGAGCAAGTTTAAAAACAATGAAAAGTTTGCAAAGCAGAAAGGTTGATAAAATAGTTTTCCGCCATTCATGTGCAGTTTCAGTTAAAGAATCAAAAATTCCACATCAGGGATATGATGTTGTTAATGGATGCCAAAATATCCCAAACTAAATTAGCATTTCATTAGGAGAGCATTAGGAGATTCAGCTTGATCTTTGGGACTCCACAGATTGTGGTCTGGCAAATCTAAACACCAGGATTGTTGGAGGACAAGATGCTCCTGCAGGGTTCTGGCCTTGGCAGGTCAGTCTGCAGGGATCTAGACACTTCTGTGGAGGATCCCTCATCAACAGCCAGTGGGTGCTGACGGCCGCTCACTGCTTTCCAAGGTGAGCGACAACGTTAAAGCTGTTGTGGCTGATTACTGAGGTCTCCTCCAGAAGTTCACAGATAAATATTGACATAAAAAAAAGCTTAATTTAATCAAAAACGTCTTGGATGATCTTAGCACCAACCCGTCCGGCGTGACTGTACATCTGGGTCTTCAGAGTCTCCAAGGATCAAACCCAAATGCAGTATCTCGATCAATAGTAAAGATAATCATACATCCAGGCTACAGCTCATCCACATTTGAAAATGACATCACCCTCCTGATGCTGGCCTCAGCGGTGAATTTCAACGACCACATTGCTCCTGTGTGCCTGGCTGCAGCGAGCAGCTCCTTCTACAGCGGCACCGACACCTGGGTCACCGGCTGGGGCAACATTGGAAGTGGAGGTCAGTTAAACGTCAAAGCAAATATAAACCATTTTAAACTGAATGACGCCGCAGCGGCTGTATTGTCAACAGACACTTCCTGTTGAGTAACTGTAAGATCTCACCATCGCAAATATTAATATAAACTTAGACAAAAAGAAGAGGACAATAGATTTAAGTCTAGTCCACTCCAATCCAATTATTTATCACGGTGCAAAACTGTAAAGAATCTTACAAAAGAAGTCAGATGACAACGATGGAACCACAAGGGGAGCACAATCCAGTTCTGTGCTGGTTCCCAGTCCAGATAAACACAAAGGGTTGTGTCAAAGCTAATGCAAGCATCCGACTTGCAAACGGAATTTAAGGAACGAATCTGTCAGAGGAACAAATTATGGTGGATGATTTAAAGGTCAATGCAGGGAAGCAGATGGAGATTTTTGTCTGGTAAAGGATGCTGAGGTTGGAGCTACCAGGAAAGAAAGAGGAGGTACGTTGATGTAAAGAAGGAGGACATGAGGGTGGATTCAGAGGAGAGGCTTAGATGGAAGCACAAGTTTAATTGTGGCAACCCGTGAAGGGAGAAGAACAGGAGAGGTCATCAGTGACCACTTAAGGTTTATAAGTGTCTCTTATGTCATTGCAAAGAGAACATCTTTAATGTGGTACATAATATGATCAAATTTGTTTCCTTAGTCTCCCTTCCTGCCCCACAAAACCTCCAGGAAGTACAACTTCCGATTGTGGGAAACAGACGGTGTAAGTGTAGCTATGGAGCCAGCAAAATCACTGACAACATGATGTGTGCCGGGTTACTGGAAGGAGGCAAAGACTCTTGTCAGGTAGACATCTTCATAATTGTTGTTTTCCAGATATTCATCTGAATTCTACCTAAACATAAAATGTTTTCATCTTGAAGGGAGACTCTGGAGGTCCACTGGTGATTAAGCAGAACAACCGATGGATCCAAGCAGGAGTTGTGAGTTTTGGAGAAGGTTGTGCTGAACCTAATTTCCCAGGAGTCTACACCAGAGTGTCCCAGTACCAGACCTGGATCAACACCCAAATCACCAGCAATCAGCCGGGCTTTATCACCTTCACCTCCACTGGAACTGACAGTGACCTCAGTGTGTCGTGTCCAGGAGTGCCACCACTTACACTCACAGAAACAACCACAGTTACAACTACCTCTGCTGCTTCTCAAACCACTACATTGATGGTAACAACACCTAAAGGTAAAACATCCATCAAAACAGAATTTAGACAATCTTTTTAGTTTTCAAAGGTTTCCAACATTGTGTTTACATATTCACCTAGAGTCAACAGGGAGTTTCAGGATGGGTCTTTTTGTTTTTAACTCTGCAGCTGTGGTTTGTGGACGAGCCCCACTGAACTCAGGTGTTTTGGATGGAAGTTCAGTGGCGACTGCGGGTCAGTGGCCGTGGATGGCGAGTCTGCAGAGGAACGGACAGCACGTGTGCGGCGGAACGCTGGTGTCTTTAGACTACGTGTTGAGCAGCGCTGACTGCTTCTCAGGGTGAGTTCAAGCTAAATCTGTATTCTTGTAGAAGTCCTGAATGCCTTTACAGTCACAGGTCAGCCACTAAAGCCTTAGTCCCGACTGCCCTTACAAGTGGATACAGGCTGTCTGCAGGTGAAAAAGGGTCAAACCTGTACAGATTATCAAATATCAAGGTCATGGAGCGCTCAATGATTCCTTAGACCAGTGTTTTTCAACCAGTGTGCCGCGGCACACTAGTGTGCCGTGGGAGATGGTCAAGTGTGCCATGGGAAATTGCCCTCAACTGAAAAATTAAACATTTCCCATCTCCAGGATTTCAGCTCTCTGTTCATCCAAACAGGCCCTGATAAAACACTGAGGATTTAGGAATATAAAAGATCGTAAAATACTTTTTCTTTGCGCTTCTTTTATTTTATTAAAGACATTTTGATAAGAATTACGTACCGCGATTCAGCTGCAACTCCGGCTGTATTTTGGAAAAGTCCCGCCCCTTTAACTGTCTCCACCAATCATTCTTGGGGAGCTTAATCACATGTCATCAGTCTGACCAATCAGAAGTGGTTAAAGTCTTCACTTCCTTGTCCCGATTTAGCTCGTAAAGTCGCTCAGTTCTGACAAAAATACCAGCTAAAGCTCGTCTTTATCGGTGCAGCTTTCCACAGAATCCGATGTCAGACCGTGGAACAAGTGAACAAAACAAGAAAGCTCAGAGACGCGATCTCCGCCGGCCGTTTAATGCACTACATCTCCCATGATGCATTGGGTTGTGAGAGTGACAGCGCTCAAGGAGATCTGTTGTTAAACGTCTTGAAATCAACGAACACACATCAAACTGTTTTTACATCTTCTAACTTAACTTTTATTGCATCTTTTAGAAAAAAACAGTTGGAGTTTCAAGCTTTTTCTGCAACAATTATCTCAAAAATGCATGTGAGATTGTGGAGGGGCTGTAGATCAATACAGACTATGAGTTTCTCCGTTTTTTTTTTTTTTTTTTTTTAATTTTTGGATCCTGGTGTGCCGCGGGATTTTTTTTAAGGTTAAAGTGTGCCGTGGCTCAGAAAAGGTTGAAAAACACTGCCTTAGAGAACAAATCTTTTCTACACGTATGCTGCAGGCGACAGGTCATAGAGAACACTTAAACAACAGGTAAGTAAGAATGAAGTAGGTACGATGCAGACAGATTATGTTTTTTTTAAAATGAGGAAATAAGACAATCAGAGCTAAGTTTGTGTGGACATCGTACGGGCACTTACCTGTCAGGTGCACACCTCTTGCAGTAGTCACACCTTACTAACTAGAGTGTGGCGTAAGGACGCTGTAAGACAGCATCAAAGTACATCACAAGTAACGCGCATTAGCCTAACAAATACTTCACGATACACTTACCACACACACAACAACGGTACGTTCCATTTTCCCGATTATGTCCCTGAAGGTGGCCGTACTTTGCTCTAGACAACTCTACACACCTGCGCTCCCTTCTATGACCCTCCATGAACCTGGACAACCCAAAAACCCACGGTACCCCTACGGGTCAAACCCACATACACTTTATGAGAGGCTTCATCTTCAAGGCTTTATCTGAGTATCCAGTATCTGAGTAGGACCACGAAGGTCTCTTCAGTCTTGGTTGACACCATCTTGTCTTCCACAGGTCGTCTGTGGCGTCCGAGTGGAGGGTTGTTTTGGGTCGTCTGAAGCAGATTGGATCAAACCCCTTTGAGGTGTCGCTGAAAGTGACAAGAATCGTCCTCAGCAACCTGACGGGCTTCAACATAGGAGTGATGCAACTGTCAAATCAGCCCCCGCTGGCGGATTACATCCAGCCCATCTGCCTGGACACCGGAAGAACATTCCCGGAAGGAGCGACGTGCTGGGCGGCGGGCTGGAATTCTGGACGGGGAGGAAGTGAGACCATTAAAACAAATGATTCAGAAATGCAACACGCTTGGTGGGTTTTGCTCAGATCCATGTTCTTTTTTCTCCAACTTTAGGTGAGCAGGTTATGCAGCAGTTCCAGACCTCAGTGTTAAACTGTGGAGGAGCACTGAGCAACAGTGTTTGTACAACTGTCTTCACACTGCAGCAGGTACAAGTCTGGCAGTTATGCTGCTTTTAGAGATTTTGTTTCCCATTAAAGTCTTTCACACAACACATTGTTTATCAGTGACGTGGAACTTGTGGTGCGGTGGTTAGCACTCTCGCCTCACAGTGAGAAGGCTCTGGTTCAAATCCCATCTGGGTCTCTTCTGTGTAGAGTTTGCACATGCTCCTCGTCCATCCCACAGTCCAGAAACAGGCTTCATAAGTTCATTGTCATCTCTGAATTGCTCTTCAGTGTAAATGTAAGTTCTTTTTCAGGGTGAACCCCACCTTTGCCCAAAAAGTTGTGTGACCCCGAAAGGGATTGATGGGTGGAGCTGTGTTACACGCTAAAGTCCCAGGAATGTGGACAAACTGAGCAACGCTCCTGTTTTTCCAGGGTGACTCTGGAGGGCCCCTCATGTGTGAGCAGGATGGATCCTGGTTCCAGGCTGCCGTCCTATCCTTAGACAACAGCTCATCCAGGAAAAAACGGGCCAATTCTCAGATGGTTTTTGTCAAACTGAGTCTTTTTCGGAACTTCTTGGGTCAGATGATGGACCCTTTCTACTCTCCGGCCTCCAGCAGCGGCAGAGCCGCTCAGGCTCACCAGATTTTGTGCCTCCATCTCTGTTTCCTCACCTTCAGTCTCCTTCTCTAAGAAAGACTGTGGTCATGGAGGAAAATCTAGATAATGTGAAATGTAATGTAATCACTTTGATGACATTAAAAATCCAGAGCTCTAGCACAGAGTAGTTCTTGATGTTTAGACACAGGATTTTCCAGTTTGATTCTTTCTGTGTAAGAAACTTGTTGAGGTTAATGTGTTCAAATCTGTTTGATTTTCTCAGTTTTTAGAAAATCCGCTTGATTAAAAAAAATTTAAGAAAATTTCACATCTGCTGAATCAGTTAAAATAAAAGTGATGTTCGGCCAGTCTGTAAATAGGTGACTTTTGGAGCTTTGAGCTGTTGAAGATGTATGTATCTGTGCAACTCAAAACCACCTTTGGTCTTGTTAATGCTGCTTCTTTAGTGGATATATTGTGTTTTGTTGTTTTTAAGCTGCAAAAGCAGTGCACATTTTTTAACAGGAACTGTACAGTAATTAAAAATAAATAATAATGCTGTCAAACTCTTGCATGTTAATTGCAATGTATCCGTATTAATGTTTGTGGACACGGTTAGTAGAGTCTTCTTCTTCTCACCTGTTTCATATAATGCACATATTTGGGGGTGGCTTTCTCTTCTGTTTTCAGGTGTAAACAGTTGGTTGCATAAAGAATATCATGAAATGTGGCTGCATTTTATGACGTAATCAACCTGAATCACATTTGATACATGCATTTCTGAGACTCCACTTTTTTTCCGCCCTGTAGTTCATGATCGTTCCACTAGAGGCAGTAGAATGACTTTTCCTGCTCATTTCAAAATGGCGGCTTCCGTGAAATCTCACTGGAAAAGTTCTGCTAATTCTCTGAACTTTGTGGTGAGATTAAATCATCTATTGTTGTTCTAGTTAGAAATGAATTTTCTGTTTTGAATGAAAACAAAATGTGTTGGTTATTAATTCTTAATTATGTCATTAATTCATGTTACAAATGTGCGGTTCAAATGTGAGACAAATGTCAATATTTTTGTATTTTGAACTAACCTTGTTGGAAGCAAAAACTTAACAAATCACCAACAATTGATACCATCTATATCTCATTAAAACTGATACTGCCATATTCTTCCCGTGTTTCAGTTGGTTGGTTGCCTGGGGCGTTGGGGTGGCTCTCTTTTGGGGGGCCCTGGTTCACGCCTGGGGTTGGGGTGGGGCGATGTTCAGAACTCCCAGGTGGTGGTGCTGCTGGTGTGGGGTTGGAGGTTGGCTCTCCGGTGGGTAGAGTCGTGTGCTGAGCCCCCTGGCATGGCAGGAGGGCTGTTCTCTGGCTGGGTTGGAGCTTGCATTTTCCATGCCACTGCGCCCCCCCACCTGGTGACCAACGTTGGGGTTCCGGGCGAGTAAACTCCCCTGATCTGTTATCCCGCAAGGGCCCTGGGTGTTGCTTTTGCTTCGCAGAGGGCTTGATATGGGGGTATCCTCTTTTTACATTCCAACATCCATCAGTAGAACTCAAACACCTACCTGAGCACAGGTGTCAGCTCACCTTTGCACCAATAGTATGACACGATTTACGTGAAGTGGTTTATATGCATACGTGTGTGCATGTGAGGTGTATTGTGTACATGTTGACATTTTGTGTGTGAAATCTTTGGAGCTCTTATCTATTTGATTTACTTAAACTTTTTTGTCCCCTTTTTTTAAAGTATTACTTGTTTTCATCTACCTATCATTGGAATGGAAGTCACTGACAGAAATGGCGTGATTGTTTGTGAAATACTTGCATCAATAAAATACTTTTTTTTAATTTTATGTGGGGGGGGGGGGGGAATCGATCCGGAAAAGTTCTATTTTACATATTGTCTTTAAACGCACCTCAACCGCGTCAGACAGAAACCGGAAATGAAGCGGGATTACTGCGAACCAATCGCGCGCGTGGCCGCGAATTACCTTTTTGTGTCCAGACAGCAGGAACAGGTTGGTGAGATTTTCTTTTATTTTCTGATAAAAGTGTTATTTTCAGACAACAGTTGAGCCAGAGCCATTTTGTCTTCAATGAGTTTTTATTTGTGAGTTTCTCATCTGTCCGTGTTGGTTTTCCACTTAAAATATCCAATAAACACAAATATGACATTGTGTCTTCAATAGAAAATATGCATATTTTCTCCAAAAATAAAAATAAAAGCATGCTGGGAAGTAAAGCTGCTCGAATAGCAAACATGTATTGTAAGACATAAATATTTCCTAAATACATGTTTATATCTAGACCCTTAAAAAAAATAGAAATCATGAAAAAGTGTGTTCATTTCTATAACTCAATCAAAAAAATTTCAAAATATACAGTACAGGGGCAGCAACTGCTTCATTAAATTTAAATTATTTTTATCTTATATTTACAACTCCTAAAAGCCACAAAACCAGATGAAATGAACAGCAATGATATGCAAATAAATGTAAATAATCATACTTATTTCCTCCACTGTAGCAGGCCACAGTTAAAAATAAAAAAACATTGCTCTTAATTTGATCTGCAGATCAGGGGTCTGCTGTATGTCTTTAAAGAAAAAGGCAAATGCTTAAAAAAAAGTGCCTCTTTTAACATGTTTGGCGCATATAACTAAAGGTTAAATAAAATGAAAAGTCCATTAGATTGTCTTAGGCACTCTGCTGATGGTTATCACACGCTGCATACCTGCACGTCTGTTCGGCCTCCATTAATGCTGAACCCCACATACCTGATTTGAAGCCAACTGCATTCTGCAGCATTCTGCATGGAAGGTGACGTGTTCCTGCAGGAATGTCTTCTTCCAGCAGCACCTAAACCATTCTGCTTCGTCCTGAACTTAACGACCCAGAAGTTTAAATGATCGGCAGTACAGATCCAAAACTAGAGACGCCACAACGCCACACAAAAAAAGACGGCCAGAGCTCAAGCTGAGGACATTGGAACAAATGACAGTGATTGCTATAGCAGGTTTCAGCTATAGGTGCTCCTATTGATTACCCAGAGGCCCAGGGGTAGAGCGGTCTGCATCTTGGCTCCTTTTCCCTCCAATAAATAATCAGTTTTGCAGTTTTATTTAGTTTTTTCTTCTTCATTTATGTCTAAATATTGAACATTTTTATTGTTTTTGTTTATTTAGATTATTTTTTATCAGGTAAATTATTCAATTTTTTATTTTTTATACTTATTTTACCTTTAATGTGTTTTTAATCTACTGTGTGTGTTTTCTGATGGAAGTATGCAGACTGGCATGCAATTTCCCTGTAGAGATTAATACAATATTTATCTATTTATGTTAGATAACTGAGCAAAATAATATTAAATTAATCTATTAGTTTTTTATTGTTATTTGTTATTGTTGTTATTATGCTGTATAACAGTGTCTAGTTGATTTTCAGACGCTAAGTTCTTAAAGTAAAGAAATCCGTTTACATGTTTAAGAAAAAGACAAAAGGATTCTACACCAATTTTGTCATCTTTACATTCAATATAAAAAAAGAATTATAATGTTGGAAATTCCTTTGAAAATGACTTTCTTGCCTTTTTTAAACTCCAGTAAATCTGCTGCAGCAGGAGGATCTCATTAGACACAGCATGTATTTTATTTTGAAAGGAACTCATATAATTATTGTAAATATTTAAAACCACCTTTTTATTTTTAATCAATAATAACATCCTTTTTGTAAATGGTAAAGTGGGACTTTGTTGGGGTTTTGTTCTGTGAGGAACCGGACCATAGGACTCTTTCAGCGTTAGAGGTTTCTGACCTCTGACCTCTGAGTCAGACCAGCCAAACACGAGCTGTCAGGTCAGAGGTGGTCTTTTAGTGTCCATTGCCGCTTCAGAGTCACAATTGTTTTTGTCACGCAGAATTTGAAAAACTTGTGCCTGAAGAAGACACGCGTATTTGTTCCAAACTGCTGGAAAAACACAGAAGCTCGAGGACGAGTTTCCAGCAGAGTTCAGAGTGGAGCTCGGGACGGTGTGGTGACCTCAGGTTGATGGGGGGGGGGTTGGACCTGAAGGGGTGTGTTCAAATGACAGAGGAAGGTCCAAAGTCATTTATGTAGGAGGAAAAATGGCAAACCTTTCAGAACTTTTCGACATGGCTTTCAAAGTGATCTTTGTGGCCACGGCTCTGACTCTGCTGGCTAAAGGTAAGCGTCATCAGAACCGGGTCTGTCGGGCCAACACCACTGAATTCAGACACAAGGAACCGCATAAATTCTGTTTTCTCTTGGTCTCGATTGTTGGATTCTCGGCTCTTACAGCTAATAGTAAAGGTGTGAGCTCTGTTTTTGCATCTTAAATGAAAGACGAGTCTATCGGTCGGCGCTCTGGATTTGTCACCATAAACTTCTGATTATTGCTAAAAATATATTCATTATTGTCTAAACAGTGGTAGTTGTTCTGTGCAAGTGATGCTGACTTCACTTCTTAACCTCCAAACTGTGCTTTTAAACGCCGTTTCATTAAGCAAAAATGTATTGACAAATTTGCAGCTCAAAATGTTTGATGTTTTGATATTTGTGATATTTGCAGAATCTGAGTCACAAAACTCTGGTAAGTAAAAGTTTCCTGCATCATTATTTCCCTGCTAAAAAACAGTTTTAAGTAGGAAGTACGGTCAGAATGTGTGGACCCATCATTTGTTGTTGTTTATTACTGAAAATATGAGAAAAGAATAAGTCTAAGCTTTTATTCTGCAGCTTTTCTGGTTTGCAGCTAAACTTTTCCTTAACAAAAGCATGAAAAGTTAAAAATGTTTTCATGCTTTTAATCTGAAAAACGCTGTACTGTGTTTTAGCTCACAGTTGAGTGTTTTAAAAAGAAAATCTTCAAAGTAAACCATAAAAGTGAAATTTTTTTGTTTTGAACAAAACTTTGTTCTTTAAGCTGTTGTTGTTTTTTTGTCGCTCACTTCCTGTTATCAGTCTGCCAATTAGCCGTGTCCGAATTCCCTCGCTACCCCCTAACCTGCGGGACAGCATTTCTGATTTCCTGAAATAAAAGCCAAATAAAATAAATGTCACAAAGACTTTCCTATAAATTTGCGCTTTCTGATGATTACAGATTGGATGGTTATGAAAAGGAAAATTAAAGAAAAAAAATTTTCAAACTAAAAATTGTTCTAACGCAAAGCATTGTGGTCTATATGCGCTAATCTTGTGAGCGTTAATGTTCGCTATTTTTGTTTTGTTGTACAAAAGCTAATAAATATGAATATTTTACAAAGACTTGTTATGAATCCACCGCGCCCTGATGGCTACAGTTTGGATGGTTATTAGACAAAATAGTAACATACATTTTTTTTTGCATGAAATTTGACTCAAAAGCAATGCATTGTGGTCTATATTTGCTAATCTCGTGATCATACTGAGTGATTTTTCACAAAGCCTTCTGGGAAATTTCTTTGGGGCTCGATTTTGGAATTGTAGGCTGTGTCCCAATTCCTTCCCTACTCACTATATAGTGCACTATACTGTAAAGGGCGTTGGCCATTTTGTAGTGCTCTCCGAATCTACAATTCCAGAATGCAGTGCCCTAGAACGTTCCCAGAAGTCCGAATTGCTTTTGAAATCCAGGGCACTACATAGTGCCGCACCATGTCGTTTTTTAGTAGTTAGGGGTTAGGGTGGGAATTCGGACACAGCTGTACATCCAGACTATAAAGTGCACTAAGTTGTGGGTAGTGAAGGAATTGGGGCACAGCCGTGGTCTTCATCTACAGACCGGAACGCTTCATCGTCTTCGTCTCCTCAGATTGCGGTCAGCCGCGGCTCAATACCAGGATAGTTGGGGGAGAAGAAGCCCCTCCAGGCAGCTGGCCCTGGCAGGTCAGCCTGCACAGACCCTCGCTGTACTGTGGAGGGTCCCTCATCAACGACCAGTGGGTGTTGACCGCTGCTCACTGCGTTACGGGGTGAGGACCGGTGGAAGGAGGCATCCGTCAAGCGCGCATTTCTTCTGATCTGAACTTTGTCTTCTGCTGACCTCAGCGCCAACCCGGCCGGCCTGACCGCATATCTGGGCCGTCACAGTCAGCAGGAGTCCAACCCTAATGAGGTCAACCGGACTGTAGCCGAGGTCATCACTCATCCCGACTACAAAGGCGAAACGAATGAAAATGACATCGCCCTCCTGAAGCTCTCCTCGCCAGTAACCTTCACCGCCTACATCGCCCCTGTCTGCCTCGCCGCCTCAGGCAGCAGCTTCTACAGCGGCGTGGAGTGCTGGGTCACCGGCTGGGGCAACATCGCAATTGGAGGTGAAAAAAAAAAAGAATTAGTAGATTCTTTGAAAAATATGTGAGGAGAGGAGAGTTGAATTCACTAGATAAGAATATCTTCTGACAAAGGCATTAAGGATTTAGAATCTTTTTGATGTCATGACCCCCGTTTGATGAAGAATTAAAGCCACAGAACAGAAACTTGACCAACTCAGACCAATCACTGCTTACTAACGTCATCTGGCGGCAAAATGGCAACGTCTGTATTGTGACAAAATGGCGACTAAATTGACCAAATTTGGGTGAACCTGGAAATAAAAATAATTTTCTGTGGCTGACGTCAAACTCATTTAGACCATTTCTCACATACAGCCAATGGTTGAGCATAACTTTACGTGGGGGCGGAGCTTTGAGCCTATTGCTCACCAGCACATGGTTGACATCAGTTGATTGTTGTCATGGTGACGTCATGTCCACGCATAATTGATGTCACCATAACCACTGCCACCCAACGCCAATCATGTCCTGGTGGCAAATGGGCTTAAAGCCCCGCCCCCATGTGAAGTAAGGGTCAACCCCCAAAAAGGAAAATTCTGAAAGAATAAAAGCGAAAAATGAAAGCAAAAAAAAAACCAAAAACCTAAAGTTAAAAATACAAAAAGCCAAATATTGTGTTGTTGATATTTTTTTTAAAAATCTGTTTTTGGTTTGTTTATTTTTCTAATTTTCAATATTTCTTCCAGGTTTACAATGTGAACTTTTAAGTTTATAACTATTTTCAAATTTTCTATTTTGTTTTCAAATTCATAATCTGTTTTTTTTGTTCACTTTAAGCTGATCCTGATTTGACTACAAACCAAACTACTTCAATAAAATGTCAAATAATAAAAATATTCAGCTCATCGTTGGTTTTAGTAAATTCCAGTGCTGCAGGTCTGAGCATTCAGACAAAAAGGTGCATCTTATTCTGAAGGCAGGGTTTGAGTTTAAATGGGGTTCACTTTGCTCTGGGTGAACTCAGGAGGCAGAAATGATGACAGCATTTTACGTTCTAAACATGAATGCTTTTAAGGAATGCTTCTGTCAACATAGAAGTTACTTTACTGTAGGAATTATTGATTTAAATGATGTTCTTCATCTCCTCAGAAGCCCTTCCTTACCCTCAAAATCTCCAGGAAGTGAAGGTGCCCGTTGTGGGAAATCGACAGTGTCAGTGCAACTTTGGACAACCCAAAATCTCTGAAAACATGATTTGTGCCGGGTTACAAAAGGGAGGCAAAGATGCATGTCAGGTGATCATTTCTGCTCACCAGACCTTTTTACGCAGCTTTCCTCTTGACCGGCTTCAAAATAAAATGCTTCTGCTTCATAAAGCTCGACTCCGGAGGTCCGCTGGTCAGGAAGCAGGGCGGCCGCTGGATCCAAGCCGGGATTGTGAGTTTTGGGGAAGGTTGTGCTGAACCTAATTTCCCAGGAGTCTACACCAGAGTGTCCCAGTACCAGACCTGGATCAACACCCAAATCACCAGCAATCAGCCAGGCTTTATCGCCTTCACCTCCACTGGAACTGACAGTGACCTCAGTGTGTCGTGTCCAGAGGTGCCGCCAATTATCCTCAGGACCACTGACCTCCTTCAGACTCAAACAAAATGTAAACTCCTGTTTCTACAATGATTAAAGGATCTGACAACTGCTTCCCAGAAAATACACAAATGGAGAATTTCAAACTAAAATAAAAGGCTGTTTACGTTCCGCCCCTGCAGCTGTGGTCTGTGGACGAGCCCCACTGAACCTCCGTGTTTCAGGAGGAAGTTCAGTGGCGACTGCGGGTCAGTGGCCGTGGATGGCGAGCCTGCAGAAGGACGGACAGCACGTGTGCGGCGGAACGCTGGTGTCTTTAGACTATGTGTTGAGCAGCGCTGACTGCTTCTCAGGGTGAGTTCAAACTCCCCCACACCAAAGTCTTCTCTCTTCAGTTTCTTTATGAAGCTTGGAAATTTTCATTTATTTATTTATTTTTGTCTTTGATGCAACATAAAAGGCTTAAAGCGTTTTTAAATACATTTTCTGCATCCACAGTCCTCCTGTGGCGTCTGAGTGGACGGTTGTGTTGGGTCGTCTGAAGCAGAATGGATCAAACCCCTTTGAGGTGTCGCTGAATGTGACAAATATCACTCTGAGCAACCAGACAGGGTCCAATGTTGCTGTGCTGCAACTCTCCACCCAGCCCCCCCTGAATAATTACATCCAGCCCATCTGTCTGGACAACGGAAGAACTTTTCCTGTGGGAACAACATGCTGGGCTGCAGGCTGGAGTTCTGGACGTGGAGGAGGTGAGTTGATGTCAAAGCAATTTGTCCCAGAACAGAAGGGCGGGGATCATTCAGTCATCAATTCACTGCCCCCCATTTTTTTTTTAGAAGAGCAGGTTCTGCAGGACGTCCAGACTACGGTGCAGAGCTGTGTGAACGGGTCATCGGGGTCCTCCATCTGCACTGGAGCGTTTACAGTGGAGCCGGTAAACAATCTCAGTCTCTAAAGTTCTGTCTATTAGATGTTCCTTAAAGCAGTGGTTTTGGGGAAAAGCCTCTCGTTAAATTAATAAGACCTGCACGTTTCATTGTTTTCATGTCGTAGTCTAAGGTGGATGCATTTAATGCACAGTAATGTGTTTTTGTTCCTGATTTGTTTTCTGTTCAACAGAAAAGTTGTCTCTTTTTTCAAATTCATCATACTCACACGAACTTGGTCTATAAAATTAAATTCAATCATGCTATCTGTCACATTTGACCCCTCCCCTGGGGGAGCGGTGAGCTGCAGACACAGCTGCGCTCAGGAACCATTTGGTGGATTTAACCCCCCAGTCCAACCCCTTAATGCTGAGTGTCAAGCAGGGAGGCATTGGGTCCCATTTTTAAAGTCTTTGGTATGACTCGGCCTGGGTTTGAACTCACGACCTTTCAGTCTCAGGGTGGACACTCTTTCACAAGGCCACTGATGCTCAGATGTATTTGAGGACGGCAGCCCAGTTTGGTTATAACTGCTTTACTCATTCATGCAGATGCTGAGGAACTTTGAAGATGTTTCTTGAAGGTGGCTCAGCTGTTTCTGCAGGGAAGAAACGGCTGAAAGTCTTTGGGACAAAGGTGCGGGTGAAAGCACGGTCAGGCCTGTGCGGGTCACACAGAACATCAAGGTCGTAGACCGCTCAGCCAATCCAAAGAAAATGTTCATTGTTTCCTACGTGCATCCTGGTTGCAGTAAACACTAATACAACATGTGTGGGTGACGTAGGTGAGGTGCAGAAAACCCCGAAAACCTGCAGGTCACCCCCCAGACCCACTGGTACATGTGACGTTGGCTTTACCTACATGTTAGACTTGGCAGGTTTTTAAAGTATATTTCATTTGCATACACAGTTGTGGAATAAGACCCCCCCCCCCTAAGCTTTGAGGTAACTTTCACTGCAGTTGGGGAGAATCTGGAGTGTGTGTGAAAACGGCAGCTTCTTGTTTTCCCCTCAGGGTGACGGAGGCGGCCCGCTCATGTGTGAGCAGAACCGGTCCTGGTACCAGGTGGCCATCTTGCCTCATACAAGCAGTTTATCCGGGGGCAGAAAAGCAGATGCGGGGAGGATTTTTCAAAAGCTGGATCAATTTCGGGACTTCTTGACTCGGACGGCGGGGCTGATCTTGGCGCCGACCTTCAGCAGGACGAAGGGCAAAGTCTCCACCCCCTCTCCTGCCACCGTGGCTACCACCGCCTCAGTGACTAGTGGAGGATGTCGGTCCCAGTTTTGTCTCTGCGTTTGTTTCCTTCTGTTGTTTCCTCTTAGCTCCGCCCCTTGACTTTGTTTCCTTCTGTTGTTTCCTCTTAGCTCCGCCCCCTGACTTTGTTTCCTTCTGTTGTTTCTTCTTAGCTCCGCCCCCTGCATGTTTTCTCTATAAACTCCTCCTCAGTCTTTGCAGATGCCTGTCCGTCTGTGTTCAGCACATGAAAGAAATCAGGTCGATGGATTTTCCTGTGAGTGTGATCCCACAGACGAATAAAACGTTTAGAGGTTGTTTGAGTAGAAATTCAATTCTGTTCATTTCATTTCACGTCTGGTCTTTGAAACTGCTGTTTTAACATGTTATAGTGAAGATGGAGAACATAAAGGACAGGTTAAAATTAGGATTTCTTTAATTAGTTGTAATTCAGGAGCTCATAAAAAAATGCAGTTTAGAAAAAGATCGTATTTGTGACGTAGAAAATACAATGGGTGGGGCATAAACTCCCTGCTCCGCCCCTTTATGACGCATCCACCTGCAGACAAACGGATCCATGAACGACTTTGTTTTCCTGGTTTGAGCTGGAATCTGGACCAGAACTGTACGGCTGGATAGCTCAGATATTGCTCGCCATTTTCATTGAACTGCTAATGTTAGGTTGGAGTTGAGCTACTGAGAGAGCATGCCGCTCTGCAGAAACTATGTCCCAGAAAACAATTGATTTTAGCCAGAAATGACAGAATCGTGAATGCTTTGAAAATAGATCAAAGGATGAGGATCTGGAGTGGGACTTTAAAGATTATCCAGAATATAAGGTATTCCCCGACAGATTTTTTTATTCAAAATACTGTATGCTAACATTCATGCAGAGAAGTTGGTCAATATATGGTAGACGTGTAGCAGATCCACTTCCAGCGTTCTCTGTGGAAGACAAAACAAGTCCAAAAGGAGCTCAGTAAGAGGAGACTCTGTAACGGACATCCGTGTTTCATGCTACGTTCTGTGTTGCCAGATAGTCACAGTTTTTCAGCCCAAATATCATCTAAAAACCGGCAAACCCCCCAAAAATAATAAATCCTATTTTCCCTTTGCAAAGGATTTTGCAGTCTGTTGAGTTTAGTCCTGCAGGCTGTGCTGTTTTTGAACATTAAATAGGAAAAATTCAAAGATTTTTGAAGATAAAAATAACAAAAAATATATAATTATTAGAATCGCACAAATAAATAGCATTTATAGAACAGATTAGTGGACACGTTTATTTTATTATTATGTGTCCCTGATGGCTAGGATGCTCACAGGTGGGATACGCCCCTGACTGTATATCCCTGGCTGAAACGTGTTTCTCACTAAAATACGGTTTTTGCCCACAGATTTCTTATCTAACCACCCGATTGGGTGGGTGTGTCCAATCTGGCAACACTTAGAGGTGTAAAATACCAGAGGGTAGGCACCTCAGTCGTCTACTACTTGATCCGGATCTCGAAGCAGAGGCAGTTGCAGGATTCGCACTCGGGAGGCTGGCAGGTGCAGGCGCAGTCCAGGTTGACACACTGATGGAGGGGTGGGGGGTACCAGAACAATCATTATGAGAACTAAAAAACTCTCATTTAACAAATGTGCTCACTGAAACCTTTACAAAAGTCACTCCTTTTTCTCTGAAATCCCAGATAAATGGATGAAAGTAAGGAAGCAAACTTTTGTGTCCAATTAAGTCATGAGATGAACCACTTTTACTGAGCTGCACACCAAAGGAGATTCTTTTACCGAGACAACGTCCTCAAAAACCAAACATTTAACTTGACTGGTCAAGAGCATCATGACAAAAACTTTGACTCTCTGCTGGGCTTGAGGATTTCTTAGATTGACCTCTGATGACAGGATTTCCCATCATCTGATTGGGACGTTTGTCACCCCACAAACGGGGTTTAATGTCGCCGTTTGCTGACGACAGCAGACTGATCACTCACGTTGGGTGAAAGGCACGGATTAGGCAGGAACGAGCCGACGGCTGGCAGGCGGCAGTTACACATTTCAGCCAATCGGAGGCAATTCTCGCACAGAGAAACGTCCGGACAGCAGCCGCCACATTCTGAAGAACAGCGGTCCTGTGGGAGGAAGAAGCGACAGAACTCGTCATCGACACATAACACAACGTCGAGTCTTCAAGGCGAAAAGCAGATACAGCACGGATGAAACATCGTAATCATTGACTGTATCATAGAGCTGGATTGAGTGAGTGGGATGTCATCCATAGAAAACAGTTTACTTCCAGCTCCAACCGAATGATGTCCATTCAGTCGCCATTCTCGCCATAGGGACGCCGCCATGTTGGCGTCAGACCTGGTCAGTAAGAATTTGAATCTGATTATCCTTAAGTTTGATACGTCTTTGAATGAATGAATGAATGCTTATTGTATCATATTGTGCAGTATTCCTTGATTGCTTGAAATAAGCCATTTCAAATCAAATCAAACGTTGCTATGGCAACCACTCTCACCAATCAGGATTGAGCTCATTGGACGGCCCCACCCCTACTACTTAAAAGCGGGCTACACGAAATCTGTCACCAAACGTCTTGAACGTTGAATGTGGGGGCAAGCAGGCTCCTCCTGCTTTCATTGAGGCATCTGATTGGTCAGTTTACAACGAAGTCTATGGGATTTTGGCTTTCAAAAAACAGATGGTACTTCCTGTTTGGAATGCCAGGGGGGCGGGGTTACTGAGTCCAGCTCTCATCTACAGTCAATGGTCCTGCTCTGTTTTGTTTGAGTTACTAAAGGAAAAGACGATTAAGCTTCAAGGAAAACGGAAACAGATAGGATGCTGTTCAAAAAAGATCCTTATAGACACATTCCGATCCTCTTTTAATCTATTGTCAAAGTGTTCCCTGTGTTGTTTTAATTATACTTATTTTAACTCAAATAAAAAAAAAACCACCTCACCATTTGGTCTCTTGCTGCACATGGAATATCATCTATGAAACATTTGATCTTTGCTAAACCATTGTGACCTTTTAGAAACAAAAGACGTTCCTTATGTGTATTTCTCAGATGAGTTTATACATTTATAATTCTCTGTTTTTGACTTTTGGAACTTCTGCTGAGTATATATATGGACAACAGGCGAGCCTGCGGTACCGACCTTTAGACAGCATCGGATCCAAAACCCAATCCCCACCAGAACCATGTACAGACTGACGGTGATGATCATCACTGCGGGCAGAGGAATGGCGAGTCCCCAGATGGGCAACACCTCAGAAGAAACAGTAGGAAAAGAAACGTCTGAAGCTGCAGCCGCTGAGCTTTAATGCACAGAAGGGGACTTGAACACTTACCTGCATGGTGTGGCTCCAGGATGAGGCGTTCAGGTGTCACACAATTTTTACAATTCTGTCAACAACAAAAATAATCAACTTGCTAAACTATTTGTTAGGTTAAAAACCTAAACCTACACGTCTTTTCCACTTCTATTGGAGGCATTTCTGTTCATGGTAAATATATATACTGTTGGTTTGTCTGCAGGATCTGGTCTGTTTTTAGCTTTGATCATGGAAATCTGCAACAAATTGTTCCATTTGACATCAAAAGCTAACAAAGACTCACCGCCTCTAAGCTCCGCCTCCTCCGCCATGTAAACAACGAGCAGCGACTTTCCCGCAAACTGAATAAAGTCCCACATGTTCACCCTGTTCTTAAAAACAAAGGGAGAAGGAAATAGTCGAGGTTTTGAAATCAATCCGAGGCTCGCGGGATGGCGGTTAGCACAGCTGCGTCGCCGTGGAAACGGACGGATCCCCGTGAGGGTTAAAAGACGCGGAGCAAAAAAAAAAAAAAACAAGTTCGTGCAACATTTGTCTGATGATGGTAGACATAAAGAAATACAATTAAGCCCAAATTTGCATTTGTAAGTATGTATTTATTACAATCGTTGTGTATCAGGGGCAGACAACAAAAATGCAGCTTTAAAAATCGTTTTTTGGGGTGTAGAAAATGCTCTCTGCTCTGGAATGGGGGACGGGAAAGGGGAGTGGGGTTGCTATCTAACAGTCCTGCCCACAACTCAGAACCAATTTCCAACGAACTCCTGCCAATGTGTTAGAAGTGTGCTCCACAAAATGACAGGTTTTGTTTTAAATTTTGTCTTAAAGATCAAAATCCTTAAGGAAACTGGAAACGCTTTGAAAATATATGAAAATAGAGCGGGTCTCTAAGAGTTGTTAGTCACAACTAAATTATAAGCAGTTTAATGAGTCGCTATAATTGAAGATTAACCGTATGTCAACCTAAACATTACTGTAAACCAACCATTTTTAATGTTTTGTATTGTTTGCATTGCGTCAAATATGAAAGATCAGACTGGTTCTTCCTGCAAACCTTTATTAAAGTCTACAGAATTGAGCTTTATGGTTCAGCTCTGGATGCCAACAGGTCATCAAGCATTAGAACAGCATTCCTGCTAGCAAAAGCGACCCCCCCCCACACACACACACACCGTTAACTGCATCATCTTTATTACCCCAAATGATGAATTTACCACACATCCAGTCCACCACCTCCTCTGTTCTCATGGCTTTAGGTTTTACTCCACTAAACATTGCCATGTTTATAAATTATTGCATTACAGGACTTAAAAATACCCATGAAAAAGAGGATTGGTACCTAATCAGGTTAAGCACCAGTGTAGTCAATTTCTGAATAACTGCCTCAATGCGTTTACTGCCCCTCGCCCCGGATCCCTCCACTCTGATCACAGTGAGATGCCTCAGCCCTCCTTACAACTTCAAGCCCACCAGTGACAGAACAGGCAGTGATCTGACAGCAGTCACCAGCTCTCCTGATCTTTAACACTTATTCTCTGCAGTTTAACTTTGAAGGGTGGGGGGTTAAAAACAAACAAGTATGACCCTCCTTCACACACCCCACCCCATGACAACACTCCACTCCAAACCATGGAGACTCATTGTTTTATTGAAACACATAAGTACAAAACAAAAAATGTTACATGAGACGGTGCCTTTTCATCGGGGCACAATCTAAAAATGGAAAAAAGAAAGAGGGGGCAACACGGAAAGAGGAAGTGTGTGTGGGAGGGTCATCACCACTCATCCCTGATGTGTGGAACTGTGGTGCGTTTCTGTGAGAGCGCCCCCACCCCCCGGTGTTGTAGGGGGATGTTACAGAGTCCCATGTCATTCAGAGGTAATTCAGGTGTTAGCTAATAAAAGCTGGTGGTATTGCAAATGGGAAAAGGGGGGGAGGAAGAGCAACAGCAGCACATAGGTGGGAGGAGAGGGGCGCTTGATGGCCTTCAAGGAGAAAGAGGGGGGAGGGCTGCTGGCAGCTCCTAAAAGCCGTGAACCTTGAGCTGCTCCTCCTTCGCCAGGTCAATCTGCAAAATGAAGGTGAGAACTGATTAACACCCACCTGGGTCAGACTCCACAGAATGTGGAAAAACTGCTCACCTCAATCAAAAACTGGCAGATATTCTTGCGTTGGTCTCCTTGAAGCTGAATCACTTCACCATACTCTGGGTGCTCAATCACTGTCCCATTGCAGGCAAACTTCTGTTGGATTGAAAATACCAGGTGTGAAGGAGAGGAAGGCCCAACTCCAGCAGCTGCTCTGCGTAGGCTGGAGCTTCCGTTACCTTTTTGAAGGCCTTGACTAGCTTCTTCTTGTCATAATCGGCCGCGATGCCCTGTACAGTGGTGAGGGTCTTCCTGCCGTTCCGCTGTTGGATTCTTATGTGGATGTAGTCCTCAGTCCCGGCTGGGAGGCGGTCATCACCCTTAGTTGCATCAGCAAAGGGGTCTACGGAGAAAAGGAGGTAAATGAAGTCGGGTGAGAACCCCGAGGGGGGGAGCTGCCTGTGGGCGTTAGTCCGCCATGTCGATGTCCTAAAGAGGAATCCGCTCTCGACAGGTTAGTGGCCCTTTTGTTGATGGGGTCACATTTCAACCAAACTGCGCAGACGGACTTGCTATATATAACGCTTTAGCCACTTCCGCTCGTTAGCATATTAACTCGGCAAACGCGAAATCTAAAGACCGGCTGCTAGTAGCCTACAAGCAGCGCCAAGTCCCCAAAATGTCAACAAGCTAACGGGTTACCTCTATCCACATTCTAATCGAACGCATAACGGAAGTAGAAGGGGGCAAAAAAAAGTAACCGCGCTGCTAATCTCTTAGCTTTACTTAGGCCTAATGGCGGACATTTAAAAACGGCGACTTAAAAATCCTCGTATGTACTTCAATACCCAACAAAAACAAGTTTATAGAAAGATTTTTTGGTTAAAAATAAAGCAAACACTAACGAAGACCCATCAAATATGGTCTAAAAAGCAAGTCATCCTCATACAAATTTAAATGTTAGCATTAGCCTGATTAGCTTGAAGACGGCCGCCCAACCCCCACCCTCTGCGCCGATCCAACGGAAAAACGACTTACCAAAAGTTTGGAGGTTCTGGATAGCGGACATACGATAAGATTTGCTTTCCTTTCGGAAAATGACTTGGTTATCGGGCAGCCTTTCGGGTAACTTTGACAGTTTTTGTTCTATGTCGGGTCGGCCTCCGCGCGCTGGGACAATAAGACTACGGCGGCTCTCACAAAATGGAGATCTTCAACCCTGAAACAGTGGGAAAACAAGCCTATATAGCCCCGCCCCGACGCTGACGTCACCGCGTATCAGACGTATGAACGAGACGCCGGCGGGAGCCACGCCCTTAAGTATTTCTCAACTTTACTGGAACGGTGACGTCACCCATCTCAGCTCTCTGTTATGTTTCGCAGAACATTTAGCAATTCCCCAGCTTATCTAACACCCCCATCTCAGTAATGTGATGTCATGTGATTTACTCCCGATACATATATCTTATCAGTAAATCATGAAAAATGTTCCTGTTAAATGCCAAATATAATTTAAACAAGTTTTCTAAAAAAAAATACTGCGTTTGAATTTATGGAAAACTGCAAAATCAACTTAAATTTGTGGTCACAACGTGATATCTCCATTTCTTCTCACTAAAGGCCGTGTCACACTGCTGCTACGCACAATTATATACGCACGTTATATGTGCGTGATATATGTAATTCACAAGTGTTTCCTACATTTATGTAAATAGTTTTGAGGGGGATTTTTGTTTTTTTAAAGTTTCCTATTTTTATTCAGTTAGAAAAACACAGTTGTAGTTTCCACTGATAAATGAGTGCATTTGGCATTTGATGTTTTACTAATATATGGGGAATGTTTCATTCAGAAAAATAGAAACCACTATTTAAACCATCCTAGAATGAGAACTATTTGGATTCTAATAATTTAAAACTTATGAAAAACAAAAATATAAGGAAACTGTACACTTTCATTAAAGACAACTAGTTGTACGACAACCCCTCATTCTACATAATTTGCGTTTAATTGTGATTTTTATTTTCGTGTTGTTAATTTTTTTTTATTATTTTTCCTCTTTATATATATTCTGCATAATTTACTTAGTTTATATCCCAATAATTTGCAATTGTTTATGATTCTTGCAAGATGCATTGTGCAAATGTGTGGCTTTTCATGAGTGTTCAGCATATGTCCACCATCCAGGCGGGTCTCTGACGGTGTGGTGTCCAGGGCAGCACAGAAAGCTGGTTGCGGGTGTTGCCGGGTACGGAAAACCGCGAAGGCACCAGGCCTTTCTCGCAGCAGGGAAGGCCAGGTCACACTGACGGATGAAAAATGGTGATACATGAATATGCAAAGAAAAAGTGAGAAAAGTTGTGGATCTAAATGTGAAAGAATGAACCACATTAAAACCACAGAAGAAGTGTATGAAGTAAGAGTAAAGGCAAACCTGCTACATTAAATTTCTTCACTCTGACATTCAGAGCAGAAATCACTTGGCGTCAGCACCATGGTCAGCTCCCGCCCGGGCCCTGGCGATGCTTTGGATTCTGATTCCCCTGGTCCGCACCGGGACACCGGGAGGAGTCTCACTCGTTACTGGATTACCGTGGGATGGGAGTCGTCTCTGCCATTATTCAAGGGAGCTAAAAAAAAAAACTAAGTCTAAAAAACAACAGCAGGAGAAGAATCAAAATCGGGAACCATCTGACTTTTATTGATAATACAAAAGAAGCCAAATGTCTGTAAGAAGTAAACAATTTAGAACCGGCTCCAGAACCAACCTCTACCAACACCTCAGAACGGAGAGAACCAAATGTCAGCCATTTATTGTGACTAAAACTATTTTTTTTCCTGGTTTTGCACATTTTAATTTGTATTTTGGGCTGCTGTAGCAGGTTTTGTTACGCGTGCGGTGTACCGTGTTTGATCTTTAAACTGTTTATGTCCAATTTATTAGTGGCGGGAGCTGACCATGGTGCTGATACATGGAAGAAATTCCATTAAGTGCAGGTTTACGTGTATTTTTTGGGGTTTATTTGTACCTTTTCAGTGATTCATTTGTTGTTCTGTCCTGATAAATCTGTGAAAATTTCACGTACAGAACCACAACTTCCCTCACTTTTTCCTTTTTCCACGTTTTCATCCATGGAAATTTTGTAAATTGTACGTAGCGGCAGTGTGACACAGCCTTAAAATGTATCGTCTCTCTAGATTATCCGTGGCTAAAAAAGCAATAAATCAGGATAACCTCAACTTTACCCAGAATAACAAAAGACATTATATGTAAGTATACCTAAAACGTATCTTTTAACATTAACAAAAGAAAAAAGTAATATAAATCCACTTTCAACTAATATTAACTGTATTTAGTCACACAGAAACCCTGTTCTAGTCTAAAACAGAAAAGAAGCTAAAATTGCCTGAAATAAAAGAAATCTGTCAGTCCTTATTTAAACTAGAAACATTCTGACCAATTGAACCATTTGATGCCGAGAAAAATAATTCAATCAATAAAAAATATTAAATGTAAATTAATCTGAAACAATAACACAGCAGCACCAATATAGTTAACGTTTTTAGTCTGAAGGAATAGACAAAAACATTGTGTTGAAATGTTTTCTAAATGATGGATTGTTTTTCATGACCTCATGAAGTGCAGCTGTTTTCCCGCATTACCTGCTGTCTTTCTGTCAAATACTGACACCAACTAAACGACAGGCAGACGTCAAAAATACATTTATATGTAAAATAAAGACATGTCTACACTAGTTCATAAAGAATGACATTAGCATGAGCTGAGTCATCGAAAGGCACACCATGATCCTGGTGTTGCGCAATAGGCAGCGCTTGCGGCTCTCCGCGTGCACGTTTCACCTGGCAGACTGAGCCCACACCACCCCTCCCCTTTTGTTCTCGCACACGCAGCCGCGCGTGTGACAGGAGAGGGGAACGCGCAGCTCCACGAACACGGATTCACTGTTTCAGGCTGTTACAAACTCTGTGATAGAACAGATAATAGGAAACCAATAGTGGACATTTACTCGTTTGAATCTGGAATTAAAATAATTTAAAAGGTTTATTTTGTCTTTTTGAGTTTTAAAAAAGAAAAATGAATTCGTACATTTTCCCATCTTATGGAGAAACCTTTAAAGATACAAATAATAATAAATTGACTCAAATTCTTCCAAAATCTTTGAACAAACAGTAACAAAAAAGGATGCGTAATAGTTTTTGAATGATTTCCACAAAAACTACAATTAATATTGATCTATTTTTTTAATGTTTTATGTATCGCTTTGCTGGTTGAATTTTATGAAAGACGTTAAATACTTTCAAATTATTTACTTTACTATATTTATTTATAATAAATGGCCAAAAGGACATTAACCTTTTGAAATCTGTGTATTTTTATGTGATAATCATGTCCAGGATTGATTAGGTTTTTTGACTTTTGCTTCTCAACTAAAGTCAAAAAACCTGAGACCCCCCCAGGACTGACGACACACGAAAACCAGGATGTTAATGTTTGGGCCGTTCTGCCTCATTTCCCTCAAATTGAAGGATTTGCTTACTTTCTTATTGTCCCGCACTGACGAGCTTGAGTTAAGGAACGACCCCTGGAAATGTTTTTTCGGTGACAGAAAGTCACATCGCGTTGAGGAAAAATTGAAGTCCATTCACCGAAATGTAACAGTTTTAAGTTTTTAAGCCCTGATTTTGGTTCAATTAAATTTACAACTGTTGAGCTCTTTTTCAGGATCACCATCATAAACAAAATGTGTTTAATTTCCTGAAATCTACTCCGGTATAACTTAATTTTCTCTGGCAGCCAAAACAGTCATTTTAAATGTATTATTTTTCCTCTTGTGGCGAATTTAGTGTGTATTTTTAAGAGTTTTATCACTGTTGGCACCTTATTTGTTACTTTCTTTGCACCTTGATCCTCAGATTTGTTGTAATCATTGAATTTGCCCACAGCGGGATCATTAGTTCATCCTGTCATCTTTATTTACATTATCTTCTATATGAACAGGATTAACTTTAGTAAATTACAGGTGAAATCACTGTTTTCAATCTGTCAGACAACAAAAATTGAAAGACTAGACCCCCACCTGCTCAATTTGTTCCAAAACTTTCCTGTAGATTTAAACGAACACAGAATCAAATGAGGCGGTTTCAGACAAAAAACCAAATCTTTAATGAATGAAAGTCCCGTTTTCCAGTCAAAACCTCCATTTGTCACAGTACAAAAGGACAGACTGACTTTAGCAGCCGTAGCAGCGCAGTCACAGCAGCTTTCTGGAGAAAACTGGAAACATCCAAGCCCCCCGCACAGCAACATGGCACCTTAACAGCTAACCAGCACAATTCAACAGCTACACAACTGCGCCTAGTGCACAAAAAACAAACACAAGCACCGTTAGAATGAAAGAAAAGCAGATGGAAAATGTCACTCAGTGAAGCCTAATCCAACAAGAATCAGCTTCAGCTTATTGTTTTACTGTTTCGCAGCAAACAAATTCAGTTTGACAGGATGCATGAACCAAATAAATGCAAACAATTATTCAACTGATTGTTTAATGTCATTTCCAAGCAGATTTAGAAAATACAAAACAGCCTAAAGCATGAAAGTAAACCTCAAAGTTCTAGTCTTTATTTGAACCTGCCGAGTCTCCACCAAGATTTTCTAAAATGTATTCTCAAATTAAAGAAAAATAAAAAACAAACATGAATTTAACCAAATCCGTCTATAAACGTGAAGTCAAACTGTATTTTAAGGGTAGCTAAATAGAAAAGACTGAAACACAAAACACAGCAACCTTTGACAGATGAATGCTGCTGCTGCTGGCGGCGGCACGAGAGCCAAACTCTGACGTCTTCCACCGAAACTGCCAAAAGAAGCAAAGGTCATGATGCGTTATTTAAATACACACTTGAGAAAACAGGAGAAAGCTTTTCAAATGTCAGGCTTTTCCTGCATCATTACAGCCACAAAGGATGGATTTTACTCTTCTTTTCATGCATCTACTTTAGTTTCAACAGCAAAAAAAGGCTTCATCAATAAAGCCAGACACAACGCGCCGCCGGACCTCAGATCGCGTCTGTAACATTGACTGACGGTCAATGTTACAGACGGTCCTAAGACGTGCAGCCCAGAAAATAGTTTAGCACTGGCCATTTTGAAAATGACGTGCAAATAATCACTTCTTTCTGGCATTTCATTCGATTTGCTTTGCATCATGTCCTGATCCACAGCCAGTGCTGCTGCATGAAGCCTAAATTCTGATGTCATTCAGAGCATTGTTTATCTCATCAAAGCTCCTGTTGGTGTGTCATTTTAGTGAACAGCAGCGTCTGGTTTTGTCGTTCCACATATTGTTCAAAAAGTGTCGATTTGGAACCAAAATTGTCACTTTTCACAGTTTATTGCTAAATTGAAACGTTGGACAATAGAGACTGTCAGTCGGTGTCGGCAGTGCCTGAAACGCTGGTTGGTCTGCTGATTCTTCCTATTGGCTGTCCTGTTTCTCATGTAAGCATCACTTTTCATTTGAGTGTTGTTCCTCTTGACCAGAGGTTGTATTCTGGTCACGGCTCCGCCTGCCTTCACCAGCAGCACCTGAACAAACTTTAAGGAAGTTCTGAACTCACCTTTCCCGAAGGACTCCGTTCAATTCTCTGCCTGTTTCGGCGGACTTTTAGATCTGGACCTGGAGCCCTTTTTGGAGGAAGGGCTGCCGCTTCTGGACCTCGGTTTGGAGTGGGACCTGGATCGAGATCTTGAGGGAGACTGTACCTTGGACTTTTTGTCTCTGGGGGAGCGGGATTTGGATCTTGAGTTGGACCTGGATCGGCTGTAGCGGGACCGGCTTCTGGAACGAGAGCGGCTCCTGCTGCGGGATCGGCTTGGTCTTCTTCGCCTTGGGCTGCCAGAATGGCTGAATACATTCAGAGGGGGAGTTAGTTCTAATAGGATAGATTGTTCTTTGTGGTGTAAATAGGTGTGAATCTCTGTAAATTTATGTGCAACAAAGTTTATTGCAAAAAAAAAAAAAAAGTTCTGATAAGCCAGCCCCAAAGAACAAGCTATTACTGAATGTGTTTTAAACCATAGGTAAAAAACATTAATAATATATTTTGTAAAAAAAAATAAACATCCCATCATGCTTTGTGATGTTCTAGTACATTTTTTTTGTTTTTTTTAAAATACAGGTACAATAATTTAGATGAAGAGCTGTGAATATAGGGAGTGTAATGTAAATGATCGAATCTCCGGAAATGGTGTGAACTGTCGTAAACACTCATTCTTCGACGCTCTCACCTCCTGCTTCTGCGTCCAGAGCCGCTGCGCCTCTGGCCCGACGATCCTCCTCCGCGTCCCCCCTGATGGGAGTCGGGAGGGCGGCCGTATCGCGCCATCTGGACCCGTAACTCCCGACCGTCCAGGAGCGCCCCGTCCATGGCGTCCATCGCATCCTCCGCGTCCCGCTTGTCGTGGAAACGGACAAACGCGAAGCCCCGGCTCTCCTTCGTGTAGCGGTCACGGGGTATGTAGATGTCCCCGACCCGGCCGTACTTCTCGAACACGTACCTGAGGGTTTCGGGTGAAGTTCTGTAGGTCAGGTTGTCCACTTTGAGGGAAGTCATGCCGCCGATGTCTGGCGGGGCCCTGCCGTAACTCATGCTGACTACTAACCCGGGAGGCCGCGCAGCCTTGACTAAAAGTAAAACACCTTTAAAATTCACCACAAGAGATTAAAAACACTGTTTAAAAAATCCACTACCACAGCACAAATGACAAACTCTTCCTACAGATAATCTTAACGAGTGACGTTAACCGAAACGAACTCAGCTACTTCTGCCCATTCGAATCACTAATTCTTCTTTACGGAAACAGCGAGGAAAGCCGACGGATGTACTGCCCACTACTGGACTGGAATATGAATTACAGACATTTTATTTTATTTTATTTTATTTTCAAGTACAAATTAATTCAGGGTAAACATTATTCAGAAATTGGCATAAAATAACCGAAATGACACACTGACAAAAGATGGCAAATTAAGGACATGTTTTTTAATTTACATATATGAATTAAGTATTTGCAAGAAATAAAGATAAGGTTGATTCCATCACAAAATTCTGAGTCAAAACTGGCCATGAGGTGGAGAACATCCCGTGTCCAAAGCTTTTGTAGATCTGCGCTTTGGTCCCGCGCGGCGCAGCTTTTGTAGATCTGCGGTTGCTTCATGTTAGCTGCTTCGTCAGCTGACTCATTCACATGACTCCCAGTTTCGCCTCTGTCGGTCCCTCTTTCCGATTCTGCGGAGATAAGGAAATAATTTTAAACCACGGGCGTATTAACACCGGTTAAGATTAAGGACCGTTTAGAGGAGATAAATGACTAAAAACACCGGACTGTAAACAAGAAACTAGCTATGCTAACGAGGAGGCAGTAAGGCACGCGGAGCAGGAGCTGTTTAGCTAAAATAAACGTCCTGAGTCTTGGTAAGTTTTGTTTTGTTACACAGACTTTTGGGATGCTAATTCTTTATTCTCGTAATTCATTTATCACCATTTACTTCATTTCATTTTAGACTTCTGTTTTAAAACGTAATACATGATTACTTTAACAAAAAATAAGTCGGATGTTAGCCTGCTCCATCAAATGAGCTTGTTCAGTTGTTCTGTTTTTTGGTTTTATTTTACAGTACGTTTACTGTTTTTGAGTGTGCGACACATTTTAATGTTATGTATTTATTCCAGAATTGACAGGTTTGTAAGCTAGCAGAGACAGTCCTGGTGTCTTCATGACCCCTGACCTGCTGACTGACAGACTGATGTTTGGATTTGCTTCCAGGTCATCAGAACTCTTCCAACATGAGTCCAGAGGGGAAGAAGCTTTGGAACATCATCGTCCTCGGCTTTGGCTTCATGTTCATGTTTACTGCTTTCCAAACATGTGGAAACATAGAGGTACTCGGCTGTTCCTGGCCCTCCCCAAACCACTCTGTTCACTTCAATAATAATGACTTTTTTTTCCTGTCGTCTTTCCAGCAAACAGTTATAAAAAGCTTCAACAGCACAGAGTTTCACGGGAGCGGTTACACAAGGTGACCCGGCTGACCCCATCTGATTTGACATCAATCGGGGTGGGATGTTTCAGAACAATTCAGTGAATGAAAACAATTGGATGTGGGTTTGTGTGTCTGCTGCAGCATGGCCATCATCTACGGGGTTTTCTCTGCCTCCAACCTGATCGCTCCGTCGGTCGTGGCAGTCATCGGGCCTCAGCTCTCCATGTTCTTCAGCGGCCTTTTATACAGGCGAGTCCTTCCTCTGGATCCCCTGCAAATGTTGTCGGCTAAAGCAGGAGTGTCATTTTGTTCTTTTCTTTGTTTGCTCCTGACGTCCCTCTCACAGCTGCTACATTGCTGTGTTCATTTACCTGTACACCTGGAGTTTCTACACAGCGTCTGTGCTGGTTGGAGTCGCAGCAGCAGGTAAAAGAAACGCCCAACTCGCTTTTCTGCTTTGTGAATCGTTGTCTTCCGTCATCCGTCACGTTTTTTTTCTGTTCTCCAGTGCTGTGGACGGCTCAGGGAAACGTTCTCGCCATCAACTCCTCTGACAGCACCATCGGAAGAAATAGTGGCATTTTCTGGTCGCTGATGCAGTTCAGGTAAACCTGTTTTTGTCCAGTCCAGGCCACACGCTCTCTTTTCAGATAATTATAATAACAATAATCACAAATTAACAATATATATTTGTTTAAATTGTTTGAAATGTGTTGGTAAAAATAAAGCAGATCAACAAAACAACAGAGTTTTGTTGATTTTGGGCATATTAGTGGTAATTTTTATGAATGTGAATGCAGAAATGACTGCCGTACAGAGCGAATAATGACGGTAACCATGGAAACCCTTCTGTACAAAACTCCCTCCCTGCTAAAGGCATGTTAGTCACATTGGCTTTGCGGTTTCCTGTGAACCTGCGGCATGCACAGACATGCACTGAGCATGTGCAGCGTCCACCGGGAAGGTTCCACAGCTGCACGATGGCGAGAGCATCGGTGATGAACGTGAGCAGGAGCAGTGGAAAACCTTTCCCTGAGTTCTTAGGGGACACTTTTAAAGTTGTTTTTCCTTTAATTATATGTATAGTATAGTTTTTAAAATTTTAGTTTGGAAAAAGGTAAAGTCTTGTGATTTAAAAAAAAAAAAGGAAAAGTGTTACAGTTTAGAAATCGCACAGGATGACAGACGGAGGGACAGCAGGACTCTATTTAAATACCGCCACAATAAAAGCATTAAAAGCTGTCTTACGAGTGAAGTGTTTAGCAAAGCGTGTTTTGCAGGTCAGTCAAGCCTCTGAATGCAGACAACAAACCAAAGATGTCAACAGAATTTGAGTGTTGTAAACACCAATAAACAAGACACAAAAAGATGAGACGGAACAATAAAAAGTTCTGGGTTTTATGCAGGAAGCAGTCAGTGTTGCCGGCGCCGTTTCCCGCCCAATTTGGGTTCTGTATTGGTGGGTAAAAAATGCTTAGTGCGAGTGGACATAGTTTGGCGGCCTTTAGTGACATGAACCTTTGGGGCTTTTGATTTTGTGGGGTGTGGCGGTTTTTAGATGACTTTTGGACAATGGTGACTGTCTGGCAGTGGGGGTCACATCGGAGAGGACGGCAGGGCTTTCTGAAGGACAGAAACTTGAGCAGCAAACAAAGAAAACTGAAAACCGTCATCTTCATCTACATTTGTCTTGTTTGAGGAAAACATTTTTCAGCATCTCTGATTCCCTGCAGCTTATTCTTCGGGAATCTGTACATCTACTGCTCCTGGCACGGACACGTCCACATCACGGGTATGACCCAACCTCTAACATCGTTTCTGCTTTGTTTCTTCGTCCTGTTCACGGAAACTTGTGCTGTGGACCTAATTTAAGCATTTGACTCATGTTTGTCTCAGACCTTGACCGTCAGACCGTCTTCATCTCTCTCACCGTCATCAGTCTGGTCGGATGCTTCCTCTTTTTCCTGATCCGGAAGCCCGATCCCGAGGGTTCTTCTGCTCCTGAGGGGGCGGAGTCGCTGCTGCCCTCGGATTCCAGTGACGGCACCACGGAGGGGTGAGGCTGGGCAGATGTGTTCAGAGACGAGGTTTGGTCGTGTCTGAAGTGTACGACGAGGTGGCCGTATCATGACACCTCCCCCGCTGTGCCTGAGGGGTGGTTTCAGGTGTTCTGTGTGTATTTATGACATATAAACCCGCGTTAAGTTTTATAGAAATGTTTTCAGCATTTATGCTTCACTGCTGAGTTTTTAATCTTTTGAGAAGGATGTTTTGGTTTTTGTTTCATCTTTCCTCTGCTTCGTCTCTGCAGTCCCGCTGGTCCTTGTGCTCAGGCCGTCGATGCTTTCAGTAAGTTTTTAACCCCTTCTGGCGATGTTCCTCAGAGCATCCAGCCTGTTAACCCCTGGCTTTATGTTTGCAGTCAAAGCCTGCAAAATGTTTGTGACCAAAGAAATGCTGCTGCTGAGCGTCTCCATCGGATACACAGGTGAGTCATAAAGAAGTTCAGTTTTTTAGCAGCAATATTTTTATTTCATTTTAAATTTTCTTTTACAATGAATAAATAAAAGTTGAACAAATACAGCTTCATTCCCATCATTTACCGTATTTTCCAGGGTACCACACACACACACACACACACACACAATTCACACACTCGCTGGTGAATTTAGGCAGAACAAACTCGAGGAGCCTGAGCTGGGTTTTCTATGTGCTGACAGGGCTGGAGCTCACCTTCTACAGCGGGGTGTACGGCACCTGCATCGGCGCCATGACCCGCTTTGGCACAGACGCCAAGAGCCTGATCGGAATTTCTGGGATCTGCATCGGCATCGGCGAGATCCTGGGTGAGTCCCGGAGCGCTGACGCGTTCTGCTCGGTGGTGCCTCAGAGCTTCAGAGCTGTCCTCTGCCGTCCCACCAGGAGGAGGCGTGTTCGGGCTCCTGAACAAAAGCAGCCGCTTTGGGAGGAACCCAGTGGTGCTGCTGGGACTGATCACTCACTATGTGGCCTTCTACTTGATTTTTCTCAATATTGCCAGCGATGCTCCTCTGGCACCAGAGGGGGGGACAGACCTGGAGGCGTTCATCACTCCCAGGTACAGAAAGGCATCAGTGAACGGAGGTCACATGAGGATTCCTTTTCTGGAGAGTTTTATGTGACCTTAGCATGAGCTTCAGTGGCATTATGGGAGTTTTTCAATGTGGCGGCCGCCCTGACTGTTTCCTCCTGGGCGTTTCAGCGTTTGGGTGGCGTTGTTCTGCAGCTTCCTGCTCGGCCTGGGCGACAGCTGCTTCAACACACAGCTCCTGAGCATCATTGGCCTCTTGTTCCGTGACAACAGCGCCCCCGCCTTCGCCGTCTTCAAATTCATCCAGGTGACCGTGGCAGGTAAAGGTTCTTTACTGCTCGACCGTGAAGACGACTAACCTGTCCTTCTCCCTGCAGTCCATCATGGCGGCTGTGGCCTTCTTCTACAGCAACTACCTGCTGCTCCACTGGCAGCTGCTCATCCTGGTCGTCATGGGTTTCCTGGGCTCCGTTTCCTTTTTCGTGACCGAGTGGGTGGCCCAGTCCAGCCGGAGGGACTACGACCGGTACTGAGCGGCCTCTGCAGAGAACGCCGCCTGGATCCAGAACCCACAGACTGTGGTATGTTTGGTTTTTCCTGAGCAGCCCCGACTATCTGACCACAAGATAACACTCGTGCATGGAGGACACGCCTGCCATCCTTCACCTCTGGCTTCTTCTGGTTTCGTTTCTGTGCACACCTTTGGGTCTGAGGAGTTCGGGCGGATGGAGATGCCAAGCGGTGATTTATATATAGCCAATGAAACTGCTGGTGATGAAGGAGCATTGAGGGATGTTACAATGAATCTGCTGCAGGTTTTTGGGTTTCTTCTACACATTTAGTGACGCGCTGTTAATGTCCTCATTTCTATCAATACACAGCCTGTTAGGAGACAGAGGATCTTCACTGTACATAAGATCTACTTCCTCACAGGTCAGGAATAGGTTTGCCTCCCCGATTGACCGTTTCTTGATGGCCTTTTGGAAAATGTGTTTGGCTTTGAGGTCCAGACTGAGTCTTCAGCATCTGGAAAACACTTTAAAAGAGATGGAACTTGGATCTTAAAGGGTTATTCATCACAGAATCACTTGACATAAAGGATGTGCTGAAAACGTACTGCTCCTTTCTTTAGGGTGCTGGTTAAACTCCGCCCCTCCTTTCTTTGAGGGTGCTGGTTAAACTCCGCCCCTCCTCTGACTTAAAGGGAATCCGGTTTTGCGAGGAAAATCTCCTGGATGCTGTCGAGCTTTGATTGACGTCATAACGGATGTTTTGACAGAAAAACTAAACAAAGCATTTTATTATGAAAAGCAAACCTGAGCCACAAGCAACTTCCTGTCACATGTAAACCGCTTTCTGCAGCCATGAATGATTTATCAAATGTTATTCCTTCAACTGAAATGAAAAATAGAACAGCTTTGCAACGAATGAACACAGGATTAAAACAACATCGTAGATGTATACATTCTGAAAAAAATAGTTACGAAAAAGACAAACTTTGTCATTTCTTACGACATTAACGCCGTAATATTTATATCCTTTCCCGACCGTCGGCTTAACAATGGGATTCATCATGTGGGTATTAGATGAATCTTCATGTAACTTGTTTACTTTTCAACTCAAATGTATGTTCTATTCATATTTCCTTTTTTTATATGGTTGATCTCTAATTTACAAACAAATATGCTTCATTTTCATTTAATTACTTTATTTTCCCAAATTTTTTTTTCCCTCTTACAAAATTTACTTTGTTGATCTTTTTTCTTTTTTTCTGCCAAACAATGTCTCAATCATTTTGGAGCGACTTTTATCCCAGAGCAAATGTCATTCTCCCAGTTCTAGAGGCCGAGCGTGAAACGTCGCTGCACCCCAGCGTCCGTCACGCCGTCGGTCTGATCGATGCGCTCCAGCAGCCGATTCTTTCTCACTCTCACGGTGCTGAATTCAGCTGTGCTGTAACCGTCACTTTATTTGTTTCTATATTGTAATTGTTAATTTATTACTCCACGAACAGAATGGGTGTTTGTTTCAATATTTTCTTTTTGTTGTGGCTGCAATGTGCAATTAAGGGTAATAAGGGAGGTAAATATGCCATAAGGGTGATTTTTATACTTGAATACGATTATTTAGAATGTGGTTAAGAATTTTGCTTTCTTGTTTTTATCAATAAAACGTTCCTCTGACCTTCAGCTTTTTGCTTTGTCGTGTTAAATGTCAGGAAAAAGAGGGTGATGGTTGTAAAAGGGGCTGGAGTTCAAGTTTTCTGCCTTTTTTCACTTTAAAGCTTTAAAAGATGCACGTCATCAAAAATACATGATGATTGAATGATTTGCTGGGATGTAAAATTTTGCCACTGGCAGTGATTTCTATAAAAAATGTTTTGATTTTTGTTAACAAAATTACTGATTTTAACAGTAAATGCGTAAACTGCATTCTTAGACAGAAACAAAAAAATTTTTTGAACTGAAATGTTCTTTTTTTCAACATTTAAACGTGTTTGAATAATATTTCCTATTGATTTCCTTCATTCTTTAAGGTAGTTTGATTGCTTTCTTGTTGCTTAGCAACGATAAACGCCATGACTTGCTCAACGTGGAAATCCAACGTGTGAAGCGAGATCAAGCTTAGCGAGCTTCTAAAGCTAATATCCGGTGGGGATCTTAAAAATAAAGGTATGAGGGCGACTACGGTTGAGAAATTTTAGAAGAAATGGGTAAAAACTAAAACTGATTAGAACTTTAATTTTGACTAATGGTTCTTTAAATGTTTCTACTATGAAGTGTTACACCAAAGAAATCTGTTCATTCCCGGTATGAAATTTTATTGTGAAAGATATTCTATTGGCTTCCGGTAAAAACGATTAGCTAACCTCCGCAGGTTCCAATTTTCTTTTGAAAAATATTGAATTCAGCAAACAACCACCAACATGTCGGAAAGAAGCATTTCCCTGAACGAGCTGTTAAATCTGTCCATCGGGCCGCCTCGGATGAGCTCGGTGAACTTCGGCGCTTTGCACGCGCTCCTCCTCGCGGTGCTGAAGGAGCTGGGTATCCAGGAGCAGACGAGCCCGTGGAGGGACTCTTCTCCCCGCGGCAAAGCGGAGGAGTTCTCCGCTCAGACCCAGGAGGAGGAGGAGGAAGGGGACTCGCACCTCCAGCGGCATGGATGGGAGGCGCGCGCGGGCCTTCCGTCCAGCATCCAGAGCCTGGAGGACGGCGTGTCGGAGGTGAGGAGCACCTGAACACCTCAGAAGCAACGTTACTTTAGTAACGCTAGTCCTGTTTCACTGAGTACACGTTAAATAACGATTACAGGAAGCAGGAACACAAAAAAGGCTTCTTTTTTTTAAACTGTAATTATTATTGTGTTGTTGGCATGTAGTTCAAATGCTTTTATTTTGACATCATTTCCCCTCCAAAGCTGAGGGTTTTTGTGAAAAAAACAAAACCAGCAAACTTCCAGCCACGGCTGCACACATGAATTCCTGTCCTTTACCGGTGTTTGTCTTATCTTTTTATTTCTTAGGTGATCTTCTGACTCCTAGATGTCAAATGTTCAGGAGATCTTCTTTAGATCTTTGGTTCTGCTTCTGCAGTAACTCAGACTTAGGGATTACTTTTACAGACCAGAAGTAATCTGTTACAACTGAATGATTGTGGCTGTTTTCTGGAGAGGGAACTGGAAGGATGGGTCCCCCATCCTGGTGCATTTTGGGAGCTCAAGCTGGTTAAACTGTGTTTCTTGATCAGTCTGGTTCTGTTTAAACGAAGCAACTTTTGTTTGGATGATCAAAGCGATCCGTGAGATCAAACTGATCCGGTAACAGGATTCTACCGTGGTTCTGTGTCACAAAGAAAGCTCTGGCCTTCTAAGCTGCCTCACATGCTCCTCCTCCTCCTCCTCTTCCTCCTCCTGTGGTTGAGACATTTCAACGCGGCGCTAAGCTGCTGATGACAGGACGCACAAAGGAGACGGGCGCCGCCCTGACATCTCCAATGACCTCCGCGTTCCTGTCAGGCCAACAGAGAAGTTTTCCGCTGGAGAACACGACTGCGGCCTCTGAGCTCCACGGTTTGTGGTTTGATGCCCCGGGTCGGGCCTGCTGTCCTCCTGCTGCTCCATGTGACAGGGGGGGGGGGGTAATTAGTCCCCCGCAGAGAGAGCTGTCAGTGATGAATGCCTCTCAGGTGAAGGGCCCGGGGCAGGCGAGGCTTTCAGAGGCCCGCCTGAATCATTCATGGACGCTCTCTCTCTGTTGGCTTTACCGCGGCGAGGTGACCCGGCATGTCCTCGCCACGGAGCCTCGGGTTCACCCGCCCCTCTGTCGGGCTTTGGGCCTACAGTGAGGGCCCCCCCCCAGCTGATGCTGTTTATGATCCAGTTAATGAGTGACTGTTTCACCTGAGATCTGGAGATCTGAACTATTAACAGGCCTGTTGCCTTGACTTTAAACATGTCATAAAGTTAAAGAACCGTTTATGCAAAAGGATTTTTAAAGTTTTATCAGCAGTAAAAAACATAAACTCTTAAAAACCTTTTTAATTAAATACGAAAACATTTGAGACTCCTTCCATGGTTATAAATTATTAGAGATGGTGATAAATGAGGTTAAACCGTGTAGGTCTGCACTCATTAACCTGCTGTGAGTCATCGGGCCCCAGCCGAGGACAGAGAGGCTGCGGGGGGCCGCTACGCATCATTTCCTGTCCGGCCAGCCCCTCCCTTCACGGCTTGGCTCCTCGATCGAACGTTTGTTCTGCAGGCAGACCTCCATAAACGCTCAGGGTCACAGGTCACGGGGGCCACGCCCCTTTCACATGTAAAATGTCTGTTCTCCGTCAGGCGATGGCGCTCATCCAGGAGCTGAGGACGCAAAAAGAGGAGCTGAGGACGCAGGTGGAGGCGCTCCAGCAGCAGGTGAGGCGGCGCCAGGAAACCAGACCCTCCTCCTGACGGTCATCCTTCAGGAAGGAAAACTATAGTGACATTAAAACAGCATCCGCAACATGAATTCAGTTTAATTTTTAACATTTGAGCATAATAATCCAGGTGTTTTTGGAAACATCACCAAGGTTAAATGAAGGTTAAAACCTTCTGCATCTGCTTCTTCCCAAAAAATACTAGAGCATAGATTTAATTCAGGCACATTTGTGTAGAAAATGTTGATTGGAGTCAAAATGACAGAACTTGTCGTTTAAACAAACATAGTCATACAGATAAAAATGTGGTTTTGTTCCGTTGTGTGTTTGTGTAGATAATGTCTCCGTCTCCTCCTCAGATGGTTGGAGGAGAAGCCGAGGAGTTGAGGAAGTGCTGCCACCGTGTGGAGGCGCTGGAGGAGGACGTGGTGAGTGTTGGAAAGACTTTTTTCCTCCGTTTGATCCACTTTAACCGTTTCCCAATTAAAAAAAATAAAGTGTGAACAGAAGATTGTAAATTTGTTGAACGGTGGATAATTTGGATATAAGAAGATGAAGGATGAGTTTGAACTATTTCTGCTGCACACGGGGAGTGAGGAAGAACCAACACCGTGCATCTGAACATCCGTCCTGCTGCTCACATGTTCTCTGCAGGAACCGGGAGAACTTCCTGTGATCTCATGTCACAGAGCTGTTTGGATCCGTCTGTTGTTCTGTTGTCAGCAGCAGCAGCAGCAGCTGTGTGTGAAGGAGCTCCAGACTTTGCAGGAGGAGATGTTTCAGGTTGAGTCTGGTATGTCTTTGTTGTGGCAGAAGTCCCTGAGAGGCGCCTTCCAGAGCTTTCCGGACAAGGAGCAGATGAGTCACGTGACCAGAGACGTCATGCAGTCGGTGCTGCTGAGCGACAGAGGACACCTCCAGCAGGTGAGACACGCCTCCTGCAGGTGAGACACGCCTCCTGCAGGTGAGAAACGCTCCTGCAGGCGAAACGCCCAGCAGGTGAGACACGCTCAGCAGGTGAGGCACGCCTCCAGCAGGTGAGGCACGCTCCTGCAGGTGCAGGTGGCACGCCCCGCAGGTGAGGGGCACGCCCCGGCAGGTGAGGCACGCTCCAGCAGGTGAGGCACGCTCCTGCAGGTGAGGCACGCCTGGCAGGTGAGAAACGCCTCAGCAGGTGAGGAACGCCTGCAGGTGAGGCACGCCTGCAGGTGAGGCACGCCCTGCAGTGAGCACGCCTGCAGGTGAGGCACCCAGCAGGTGAGGCACGCCCCTGCAGATGAGGGGCACGCCCAGCAGGTGAGGCTTCGGCCTCCGCAGGTGAGGCATGCCCAGAGAGGCAGAAACGACTCCTGCAGGTGAGGCACGCCCGCAGGTGAGGCACGCCTGCAGGTGAGGCACGCCCCGGGAAGGTGAGGCACGCCCAGCAGGTGAGAAACGACTCCTGCAGGTGAGGCACGCCTGCAGATGAGGCACGCCCGCAGGTGAGGCACGCCTCCTGCAGGTGAGGCACGCCTCCAGCAGGCGAGAAAGCCTCCTGCAGGTGAGGCACGCCCCTGCAGATGAGGCACGCCCAGCAGATGAGGCACGCTCTCCCGGCAGGTGAGGCACGCCCAGCAGAGATGAGAAACGACTCTCGCAGGTGAGGCACGCCCCTGCAGATGAGGCACGCCCCGGGCAGGTGAGGCACGCTCCAGCAGGTGAGAAACGACTCGCAGGTGAGGCACGCCTGCAGATGAGGCACGCCCGCAGGCAGGCATCGCTCCTGCAGGTGAGGCACGCCCAGCAGGTGAGAAACGACTTGCAGGTGAGGCACGCCTGCAGGCGCCTCTGCCAAGAAGATGACCAGGGTAAGGAAGGTCATAATGTGTCCAAATGCACAAACTTGTAAAAACAGAATGTAAGAACTTGTGCACCAGAAATCTGAATCTGTGTAAAAATCTTCTGTCGTGAACTGACAAATTCTTATTTCCATGTTCATTTAGAGTTACAACTTCAAATCTGTGATTCCAACTGCTCAAAATGTGCTCTGGCGTAGCTCAATTGCTGAAGAAATCACAAGAGCGCTAACTGCTCTCTGAATTCTGACACATTCCTTTAAGCAGAAACTTGTGTCAAAACTGATCTGTGTCCGATAACAAAGGGGGAAAGGGGTTAGAGGAGGCGGAGTCAACTAATCAGAGTGCAGCACTTTCCAACTTCGTAAAGTTGGAAAGGTCTTCACAGATTCAGCTCTGGCCCTATTGTCTTGCTACAACAAAGAAGATTTTTTTTCCTTTTGACGGTCCATTGGCAGCCGCCTCACAGCATGTCTGCATTTAAAGCTCGAGGAGATCATTTCTTATTAAAAGACAGGAAAAAAATGACTTTTTTCTTTACAAATGCATTTGTGGTTCACTCTGTGTGTTAATACAAATTGATTGGAGAGCACTTGCGCTGACACACATTTATCTATCAGAAGATTTTATTGAAGCAGGAAGTCTGGAATCTGTAAAGACCTTTAATCTTTACGAAATCCTCTGAGTGTTGCACTTGATTGGTTGACTCGGGCCTCTCTAACCCGCTCCTGCCTGCTCTCCATTATCGACACAGATCAGTTTTACACACGCCGCAAGGAATGTGTCAGAATTCAGAGCTAGTTGTAGCTTCTTTGTGATTTACGCCAGCAGATTCGAAAGCACACGCAGAAGCACATTTGAGCAGTTGGAATCACAGATTTGAAGTTGTAACTCTAAATGAACACATGGAAATGGAATTTGTCAGTTCACAGCAGAAGATTTTTACACAGATGCAGATTTTTGGTGCACAAGTTCTCACATTCTGTTTTACAAGTTCTCACATCAAATCTACAAGCTTGTATATTTAGACACATTATGACCTTCATAGACCAGGGCCTTCATTTGAATGGGCTGATGGTCTCACAAGCTTTTAAGGAGCTCTGCTCCTCATAGTAAAAATGACAGAACGTGTTGTTTAAAACAAACATGGTCACGCAGCGTTTTTATTCATCTTCTTAAATGTGGGAAACCTTGTGCAACCGTGGTTTTGTTCCGTTGTGTGTTGTGTAGAGCATTGCCCCGTCTCCTCCTGTGATGGTTGGAGTGAGCAGCCGAGGAGTTGAGAAGTGCTGCCACCGTGTGGAGGCGCTGAGGAGGATCGCAGGAGAAGCTGCTGCAGCAGCTGTGTGTGAAGGAGCCCAGACTTTTGCAGGAGATGTTTCAGGCTGAGTCTGGTGTGTGTCTTTTTGTGGCAGAAGTCCCTGAGAAGCGCTTCCAGAGCTTTCTCCCGACATGAGCAGATGAGTCATGTGACCAGAGACGCCATGCAGTCGGTGCTGCTGAGCTTATTGCAGAGACACCTTCAGCAGGTGAGACGCCTCCAGTAGGTGAGACACGCTCTGCCGGCGAGACACGCCCCGCAGGCGACACCTCCAGCTGGTGAGACACGCTCCTGCAGGCGGTGACACGCTCCAGTAGGTGACACGCCTGTCGGGCGTAGACACGCCACCTGCAGGCGACACACACCTCCAGCTGGTGAGACGCCCTGCATTTAGACACGCCCTGCAGGCTTAGACACGCCCTGCAGGCGAGACGCCCTGCAGGCGAGACACGCTCCTGCAGGCGAGACACGCCCAGCTGGTGACACGCCCACAGAGACACGCCCTGCAGACGAGACACGCCTCTGCAGGCGACACGCTCCCGGCAGGCGAGACACGCCTGCAGGCGCTGCTGGGAGATGACCAGGAACCTTCATTTGAATGTGGGCTGAAGGTCTCTGGCGTTGAGCTCTCTGCCTCGTGGGATGGAGCTCTCTGTCACTGTTCCTCCTCAAAACAGAAGAATGTGACATTTTTGACCTCTCGTCGTTGGTGATTGAAGTGAAGCAGAGAATTGAGCTGGAACTCAAAGCAGACTCCCATATCTTTGTTGTGTTTCAACAGAGGTCCTCCTCCCCCCCCTCGCTGGAGGAGAGATTTTCAAACCAAACAGCAGATCAGATGGCTTCTCCCCCGCAGAGCGGTACCGGCGCCGATGCGGCGGAGGCTTTGAGGACCGTCGGCCTTCAGCAGGAGAAGTTCAGCGAGCTGGAGGCTCGCGTCACTGCTCTGGAGGAGGATCAGACCCAGCTGGCCGAGCTCAGAGAGCTGCTCGCTGACCGAGGCGAGCGTTCTTCAGCTTCCTGTCAAGTGATAAACTGACCCATCAGATGCCTCAATGAAAGTAGGCGGTCAAACGTCCGAAGCGTTTGATCGACAGATTCTCCCGAGCCCTTAGAAACGTAGAATCTTACTGACGATTTCTGGTTCCAACATGGCGATGGAATCTGCTTCATTTAGCTGGTGCCGCAAGTCAACCATTTTCGATGAATGACATCACGTTCGCTAAGTCCAGTTCTATCATACAGTCAATGGTCAGAAAGCATCTGAGCGCGCTCAGACCGAAGGCGTCCTCAAGGCAAAATGTCAAATGAATAATTTAAAGTCTTATGAACAGAAATATAAACGGAGGATTCAGTCTGTCTGTTTGACATTTTATGACAAATGACAGCAATCAATGACTTAAATCCACCAAAAACTACAATTCCCAGAGTTCCACCCTCCACATTTGGTATCATTGAAAAGCCCCAAATGTCCTCTGTAGAAACAAAAGGAGATAGTTCAGACATTCAGGATTAGAATCTGCATTTCTGCTCCTCAGGAGGATAAACTGATCACCTCCTTTAAAATGAGGAGGTGCTCAGTCAGTCTGCTGCTATAAGGAATAAACGTGCTCTTGGTTGTTCAGGAAACCCGGAGCAGCTGATGGAGGAGCTGAACCAGCAGAGAGCTTTGATCGAGAGTCTGATGAGTGAACAATTGAAGGTGAGGCGGGCTGGGGGCTTTAGGACGGCTCCTCGCCGGCTGCTCCGCGTGTGACGGCGTGACGTCTCTGCCTGCAGCTGGAACACCTGGAGGAGGGCGCCTCCGAGGAGGCCTCGGATGGCGTGGATGCAGACGGCGGAGCTCTCCGTGAGCTCAAACTGCAGGTGTCGCATCTCAGGTAAAGACATGCAGCAGCAGTCACGGCGTCAGAACCTCTCCACCTGTTCTCCTTCCGGCTTCGGTTTGGACTCCACATGACGTCTCTGCTTTTTGAGATCAAGCTGGTTTGTTGGCATGTTCTTCTCCTGTTGCTGTCCAGGAAGTGTGTTCATCAGCTGGAGGAGGACATGAAGCCTCTGAGGGAGAGACAGGACCAGTGTGTGGAGACGGCAGCTGAGCAGAACCTGCAGGAGCAGGTCAGTTCTCTGCAGCGGGCCTCACCCCGTAGGGATGTTTTTACAGGCCGGAACGTTCCGCCCTAACCTCAGTTCTTCATGCTCTCCTCCTGCGCGACCTCAGCTGGATGACCTGCAGGCCATGTTGGAGGACTTCATCCTGTCCCTGACCTCCCACCTGTCCGGCAGCCTTCAGGACGACGCCGGACCGGACCAGACCCAAAGCCAGGAGTCCAATCAAAGCGCCAAGAGATCAGCCTTCACAGCCAAAACCGTAAACGTTTGCAGAGAGTTCCGCCTTCTGTTCCAGCGCTACGAGCACCTGCAGGACTCTGTGAAGGTGCTGATGGGTGGAGGCGGGGCGCCGCCGAGGGACAGAGATCCGGACAGAGTGGATCCAGAGGGCGGTCAGGTCAGAACCACGGAGGTCGTCCTTCTGCAGCCTCTGCTCAAAGCCAGAGCAGGCGGAGACTTCCAGAGGAGTGACGGGAACATTTCCGTTTGTTCCCAAGGTGCAGCTGAATGACGTGCAGAGGAGCGTCCTCCACCTCCAGGCAGACTGCGAGAAGCTGCAGGAGGCGACCGCGCTCCTGCACGACGACAGCAGGCGGAAACACGAACGCATCGAGGTAAACGAGGCCTTCGTGCCCGCGCGGTTTCTTCAGGACTGCTGCGCTCACGGCTTACTTTCAACACTTTAGATCACGCTGTCTTATTTAATGAACCCTTCAGATTAAAAGCCTCTTCAGTGGAGTTTACACTGTCCTTCTCGTCGAGTTTAACCCTTCACATCAATAATGACAGGCTTCATCTCTGCAGGAGCTCTTCAAGATGACAGAGGAGCTGAGCGTCAGGAAGGCCGACAAGCAGATGGTGGAAGATGAAATCGTACGTTCAAACATGCGAAGCACTAATGTTAGCGCAGCATCACATACCGTTGTTTCCTCCCAAATTCATGAAAAAGATTGGAGGGATGGGAGCTCTTCTGTTGTTTTCGTCTCCATAGCAACCACTTTGTTTTTTGGTCGCCTGGAGACGACAAACTCGTCTGTGTAATTATTTAAAAAATTATCCAAAGTAAACTTTGGATTTCCTTGGCAACAGAGGTTTTTTGTCAACCCCGCCCACATTCCTAATTTAGTCATATCCTATTGGTGAAGACTCTGGGAAACAAAACAAAAAAACATGCAGCATTTTTCGGACAAACAGCTTCCCTGGGCACAGGCCTGTGCGCCAATTCCCACCCATCCAGTGCCCTGGATTTCAAAAGCAATGCAGGCACCAGGCTCACTACTTTTTTCTTTTAAACAGCAGATATGACGTCATCAATTTTAAGAAGTTATTTGTGAGTCCACTGTCTTCTGAAGATAAAAACGTTGATGGTTTGTTTAAAATATACATTTAAATACATTTTTTTTTGGCAAAAATTGTTCTGATGCAATGCATTGTGGTCTATATTCCCCAATCTAGTGAGCATCGATCCACACTGGTTTTTTTCGCAGAGACTTCTGGGAAATTTCTAGGGCGCTCGATTTGGAATTTGTAGATTCGGAACTGCAGCACAAAAAGGAAAACGCACTATATAATGAGTAGGGAAGTTATTTGGGCCCAACCCAGGTTACCTTTGACCTCTACTTGAAGGTCAAAGGTAAAAGAAAACGTCAGTTGTGATTGTAGACGTTATCTGGTGGCATTTGGGTGAAATTCTGTGAAGATCGCCCAAACACAAGTTTTCTTGTACCAATATTTAGCGCTACTATGTAAAATATAGGCCTTTACTTCTTTACTATGCCCACAACTCACTTTCACCAGGTACTAGGTGTGCAAATGTTGGTCAGTCTTTGAGTTTTCTTGCTCAAAGGGAGCGGTAACAAAGAAGGATTGCAAAAATGATCTGGACCTGCTGCTGCGGGACAGAAGGCCCTTACTTTACATAAATGCGTGTAAAATGCTCAAAAAACAGAAATGAGTGACATAAATGGAGGGCGGGTTGTGCAAAAACAGCCGTGCTGCTGCTGCTCATTTAGAAATGTTGTCTGACGCCTGAGGGGAGACATGACCCGCGCCATAGTCATAGCGGACGCCAGGAAAACGTCTAAAAATGAAAGAGAGGCTGAAAAATGCAGGGTTGTGTCTAAAGAGGGAAGCAGAAATGAAGCCGCTACCTCTGGTCTGATGGACTCCGTGGCGGTCAGAGCTTCAGGAAGACCCCTATTTTTGAATCTGATGGGTCTAAACCACCACAGACTTTATGTTCGGGCGTTCGGTTTCCTCGTCGCCTTTACATTCACAGCTGTCGATCCTGCAGGAAGCGGATAAAACGGCTCTGGAGAACAAGGTGAGCCGGCTGCAGTTCGACGCCACCATGGAGCAGCTGAACGCCATGTTCCACGAGCTGCTGAACAAAGTGACGGACCAGGAGCAGGACTGGCACAGCGTCATGGACAAACTGTCCTCAGAGATGGACTGTAAGGTAGGCAGGAGGGGAGGAAGCTGCAGCGTCCTCCTCCATCGTGTTCAGTTAGAGTCCAGATCGGAAAGACCTTTGTGAAAAACCCAAAAAAGAAGCAGGAAATGATGCTTCTGACGTTCCTGCAGCTCAACAGGATGGAGCTGGACTCCATGAAGAAGCAGCTGGAGGACCGCTGGAGGAACATCTTCAAGACGCTGCAGGCCCAGGAAGCTCCGGAGGCCGACGACGCCGCCGCCCTGAGGAAGTGAGTCTCTTCTGCCGGAGATGCATGGTGCTTGAACGTCTCTGCAGCGAGAAGCTGTGTGAAGCCTTCAGGCTGTTTCCAGCTCTGTCAATCTGCAGAAATGATGTTGAGATGGTTTCACTTGAGCTGTTCTCGTCTGCTTGTCAAAATAAGAGCCTAAAGAGAGACTGTGCTTCCTGCAGGCAGCTTGTGGAGCGGTTCCACTGCTTGTCGTGTGACCGGCCCGTCCTGAAGCGCTTCCCCAGCGCGTGAGTCCAGATCTCCGGACGGCGGTGGTTCCGGTCTGAGCTGCCTCTAACTCGGCTTCTGTTTTCGGCCCTAAAGCGCCATGGTGACGCTCCCATCCTTCTCGCCGTTTCCCTCCCGGAAGTCCAGGCGCATCCACCCGGCGGAGGCGTTGCGTCAGCAGTACAGGAGGTAAGACCCGCAGCATCACCGCATACTGATGCCCCAGTATGGAGTCACATTTATGCCACAGCGCTGCACACAAAACCTTAGAAGTTGCAAATGAAAACATTCAATATTTGCTTTCAAAAACTTTTTTTTTTTAGCTTCAATCAGTATTTTTGCAGAACACAACAAGCTTATCAAACTTTTTGTTTTGTGGGGGAAATTTAGGGAATTATTTTTAATAAATACTAGCCAAATTGTTATCTTTTAAACAGCAATTGTAAAAATGTGTAACTTCAAGCTAATTTTTTCTTCAAGCTAATGTTTTCACATGCGTTGTGTGTCGTCTGGCTTTCTTCCTATCTTGGATTTTGCTCACATTAGTTTGTTTAGTGACAAAGCCGCCATCAAACAGCTGCTGATTGGTCCAGATTCTAACCAATCAAATCGCTCGGCTCAGAAGCTGAAGCAGCTCTTTTTACTCTTGATTTTGTCTTTTCTGATGAAGAAAATTTCATTTTTAATAATTTTATCAACAATTCATACTTTCTTTTTTTATTTCTTTTAGCATTGATTAATTTTTGTTTAGTCAGATTTGGGAATTTATGGCTGAAGATCTCCTGAAACTGTAAAACACAACGCAATCAAAAGCATTTGATTTACAAACAGAAAAATACTTTTTGAAAGCAAAAAAAGAATTCGACAAAGACATTTTTTTTAAAGCAGATATTTAATATTTTCATTCAGTTTTGTGTGAAGCGTGGTGCTATAATATCACTCCACACGCCAGCGCTTGCGCTCCGCGTGTCGCGACTAAGCCGCTTTCCCCGCCGCAGCCGCGCGCCAGAACCCGGCCAACGCGGCTTCAGGCTGGCCTGCTTAGGCTGGAGGAGGGCGGAGCTTCAGAGGACGTACGCCGCTGTGTGCAGGCAGATCCAGAGCTTAGAGAGGCTGAGGAATCTGAACCAGAACAGGCAGAACCCCAGCAGGAGCGCTGAGTCAGGGCCAGTCAGGGCAGAGGACGGCCACCCCACACAGGCCCCCTACTGTCGGACCTGTGACATCACCTTGGCCGGGCCTTTGAGGTCATGAGTGAAGTCTAAGATAATAAAGAGAGTGATAGAAACGGTTCTGGTGGTCTTAACTGGACCTCATTACTGTGTCCAGAAATCAGACAGACGCATGTCCTGCAGCTCTGTAGAAGGTGAGAAAAGTCTGAGAGGTTCCTGTGATTCAGGCTGCGGAGAGCTTTGGGGAACAGACGGATCAGAGCGGCGCCCTCACAGCTTGTTCTGTGTCCAAGCAGCGAGCGGATCCCCGAGCTGGTGGAGTACGGACGGATGCTGATGTCCAGGAACTGCGGCGGGAGTCACACCAGCACCTCCACGCTGCCGCGCCGCAGCTGCCCGCCGCACGCCAAGCTCCACGGCCTGGCCGAGGCCGACGGCGCCGGTCAGGTAGAGACGGGCAGAGTGGACGGCGTCTGTCCCCGAAAACGGGTCAGAACCCAGAGGCAGATGTTCAGAACGTCAGACGGAAAACAGGCCCACTAGAAACCATAGAAACCAGCCGAAAATGCTTCAAATAAAAACGGGATGAGGAAAATACGGAGCCCATAAGGAGACAAAATTGAGAGAGAAAAACCAATTTAAGTTTAAAAAAAAAAAGTAAAAAAAAAAAAAACACTCGCCCACCAGTTAGTGTTTGTTTTTTCTTCAGCGGCCCTTTAGGGGCTCCGTACTCGTCGCTAAGACGTGTTTTCTTAAACCAAGATGATTTTGTTATTTCTGGAAAAGATTATTTTTCTTGCAAAACAGAAAATAAAACATCCTCAGATGTTTCTGAGTCAAAGCTCTGCCAAACTTTTACCAAATTTCAGTTGATTTGGGAGAAAACATTTTAAAAAAGCAACAAAAATCTGTTGTTTGGACCGTTTCCAGGGCATTTATTTTTTTATCCTTTTTTTTCCCGCGTGCGGTCGGAGGTGGACATCATCGGAGAGGACGGACGGTTGTACCGAGGTCGTCTGGACCTGAGGAGCCCAGACTCCAAACTACCCACAATTGCCCCCAAAGGCGGTGAGTCCGGATGGGGCGGTGCCTCCTCTGAAAGCAGGAGGGGCATTTAAAGCCCGACTATAGGATCACTAAGAGGTTGGTCGACCTTCGGCTACAGGATTTCATTTATTTCTTACATTTTAAGGTTTTTCTGAACCAAAAAAGAGATGTTAGAAGTCCCTTCCTGCAAAACCTGGACTGAATTGATGGATATTTAGGGATATGGATCCACAAATAATGAAATAAATGATGGATTTAACCGGAATAAATAATCTCAAGGTTTTTTTTTTTTGGAGACAAAACTTAAAATACCAGAAAACTTGAACAGCTGTTCATTTGTGACAGTTTAAATAAATGATCTTTTCATGAGGTTTTCTTCAGATTTGATTCAGGGGGGGGGGGGGGTCCTCACTTTCTCCTGATCATCTATGTTGTTCTGGTTGGTCAGCTGAAGGTCACGCAGGTCATCTGAAAAGCGTCCCACTGGACTCTAACCCTGCCGAAAATGCCGAAAGGGCGACAGATTCAGTGCTTTCACCTTTTTTCTGTCTCAGGTGCACACCGGACTAAAGACAGGGCCAAGAGCTCCGCCTCTTTGAGACCGGTACCGTCCCCTGAGGGGGGGCAGACCAGTCCAGTTGAGCAGCCGGCCCACAGCGCCAGGAGCCCGCAGTTCAGCCGCTCAGGTGAGTCCTGGCTCGCAGGTGTCTGAACACGTGAGAAAGCGGCGGGTCACATTGCCCCCTCCCCCCTCCAGCCTCCAGCTGCTCTGGCCGAGATTGGCCCGTCTCAGCTCTGGGATGCTGCACGCCTCAGAGCTCCATCACTCAGGCCTCCGCCGCCGTGAGCAGCCTGGATCCTCGGGGCGGCAGCGCGCCGCTCAACCTGTAGGGGGCGACGCTGAGCTCCACAGGGTTCAGCCCAAGGTAAGCGGAAAGCTGCGGGGTCCGACTGCACCGACACTCTGCTCCAGAACTGACTAAACTGGGTTCAGACGCTTTGATCCTTTAGATTAATAAGTGCAGGTGAAGCAAAACCCAGGAGCCCTTTCAGCCAGTGGGCGGAGCCTGATCCGTCATCAGAGCATGACTCATTTTACTGCACTCCTCTGTTGAGCCGTCAGACCTGCATGCAGCCGGACGGCGTTGCAAAATGTGAGAAGTTCCTGGCAGCGAGCAGCAGAACTGAACATCCTGTTCACAGAAACGAGGATGCGGGAGGCCCACGAGGCGCCGCTGTGACCACGGTGACGGTCTGCTGTCGAGGAACTGGTCCTGCTGGCAGAGCAGGAGCTCAGAGATCTGCTCTGCGTGAGCAGACAGTGACAGACCTACAACAAACCTCTATCATTTAAGCTCCACTTCAGGTCAAACTAGGATGGATGCTGCGTTTACTTGCAGTCAGGAAAACAAGGCGCCGTAATGATCGGCGTGATGTAAAGCAGCTGTGAGGTCACGACAGTTTAGGTTTGAGCTTCATTTCCAAACATTCAACAGAAACTGTCCCGTTTCTACTGTGATTCTATTCAGCTTCTACAGAATTTAATGGAAATGGTGTTTTTAAAACGTCCCTGTAGCCTTTTTCTGATGATGCAGGACATACTTAAAAAAAAGAAAAAGATTAAAACTGCATTTCAGAGTTTTTCTTTATTCAAATTGTTGTGAATCAGGAGCAAATGCTGATTGAAAAAGATCACATTTGTGACGTAGAAAAACACGCTGGGCGGGGCCACTAGCTCCCTGCCCCGCCCCGTCCCCTTTCCGATGCATCCACTTGTAGACAATTAGTTCCACGAACGTCTTTGTTTTCCTCGTCTGACCTGGAATCTGGCTCTAAACTGCACGGCTGCAGCTGCAAGCTAGCGGGAGAAAGCGTAGACAAAGAAATGACGGGAAATGAGGGCAGGCTTCCTCCATGCTAACAGTCCGCCACTCAAGAGGCGAATCTCTGATGAACTCTGCAGAAACGATGTCCTCGAACACCAAACAGGTTGTTTGATTTGGGCTAAAAACGGCATCGTCGTGATACAAAGATCCACTCTGGAAACGGATCACAAGACGATCGCAGCGGCGCCTTCGGGTTGAGACGCGTCTGTGTAAAACGCCTCAAACGGGAGCAGACGTTCCTCCTCAGAGCAGACGTGTGGAGCCACGGAAACCCGGAGCGCTAAAGCTGGAACTCTTTATTAGGCGTGTAGGAGTGGCTGACAGGCGCCATCAAAACGCTGCAGTGTTATTGTTCCATTTACAGACTCGTCGTCCAAACCTACAGGAGCTCCTTCACATTCCTGCACACGTCACACCCGTGAGACCCGTTCTGGTCGTTGCCGACCGAGATTTCTGGTCAGAGCCCGTAGAACTCGCATCAGCTGGAAGAGAAACAAAAAACAAAAAAACCTCCACAGCTCCAGATTGAGACAAACAGGAAGTTCAGTTCTGGATTTCTCTGCTGCTGCTGACGGACTTCCTGTCCGACCCGCCGCAGCAGCAGAAGTGAGGCACAGACGTGGGGGGGGGGGGGTAGACGGTCACATGGTTCCTCTCCTTTGTAAGTGCTGATAGTCACGGGGGTGCATGACCCCACCCCCACCCCATGTTCTTCCCTCCCACCCGCCCCTCATGTCAGCCTCATCTCTGAGCGTGGACTGCAGAAACGACGGCGGGCTGCTGGGGGCCGGCGGGCTGAGTCACGGGGGGCCACAGTGGAGTCTGTTGCATGTGGTGGAAGTGGTGGTGCAGGTGGTGGCCCGTGGGGGACGACGGGGGCAGCCACGAGGGCTGGTGGCTGGGGGGCGAGGAGGCCCAGAAGGAGCCGAAACCCGACGTGGAGGAAGAGGGGGCGGCCGGTGGGGAGCACGCCATGGACGCCTGCGAAGGGGGGACGCTGCCACACTCAGAAGCTCGCAGCTTGGAGAACATGGTGATGGCGTCCGGGAAGTTGGGCGGCGTGGCGGGGGTGTTCCTGGGGGTGCACATCTGTGAGAGGAAGAGAAGCAGTCAGTCTGTGGCGAGGAAGAGTCAAAGAGAACGTTTCCTGACGTTCCTCCACTGTTACATCATCACTCAGGGCTCCAGCCTTCCTCGACCACAACATGTTTTTTTATCCGTCTACGCTGAAGGAGCAGACGGCGCCGCCCCTCCTCAGCGCCGTCAGACCTGTTCCCTCGTCTTCATCACCCACAGTCCTAGTACTGTACTTTTCCACCGCCACGGAGAACCGGTTCTGCAACATTCAGTCCATGATGCGAGTTAACGGATCAGTAACTCCGCCCCCTGACTGATCCTTATCTGGTCTCTAATATGATCTTCCACTGCCACGCCCCCCTGGCGTTCCAAACAGGAAGGACCTGCATAGACTTCTATATAGAAATAAACGGCTGTTACTCAGTCATAACCTTTCTTGCCAAACGCTTTAAATGGTAGGGGCGTGGGCTTCCTACAAGCTCACTCCTGATTGGCCGGCGTGGTTGCCATAGACAACGACGACTCACTGCTTACTGACGTCCGGCTCCAACTTGGCGCCGACTGCATTTTAAAAACTTTTAAAAAGGCGACAGAATTGACTTTATTTAGCTGGAGCTGGAAGCAAACCCTCTTCTATGGATGGTGTCACACTCACCGCCTCGCTCCAGTTCTCACATACACACAATGGGCTGAAGCCCAGCTGCTCTGCCCCCCCCCCCCTTCCCCAAACACAGGAAGTGCAAACAGTTGAGTCAGACTGAGCGGATCCGTTGTCCTCCAGCAGAAATGATGTCACCCAAAACAGAAACACACCCAGCAGCTGATGCCTCGTTCCTGCCTCCTCCTCACCCCACACAAACGGGTCGACACCAGAACCAACACCGCCACAGCAGCGCCACGTGTACCGACACAAACGACCCCTGTGAGGGAAGCGGCCGTTCTGGGAGTTGTAGTCCCGAGAACCCGATCTTCCAGCTCGTGAGGACTGCAGAACACAATGCCCGGAACGGTTGGGACTTTGGACCACTTCCTGCTACTCCATAAACAAAGACAATCTCTATTTTTTTTTTTTTTTTTAGAGCCAATCATTTGTGCTCCTCTTGATCTAAACCTGCTGGTAGCTTCAGTTTCAGTGTTTTCACACTGAAGAACATTCAGATCCAGATTTAAAACCTGATTTCCGCTGCTTCTGCTTCTTCCTGACACACGTATGTTTCGCAGTCCGCCTGTCGACGGGAGTCGGCATTCCTGCAGAGGCAGACGGGATCGAGTGTCGTGGAGGGGAGCTGGAAATGCATTTACCATCTGGTGGTGTCCCGGGACGTTGGCCTCCTGGAAGAAGGAGCTTAGCGCCGTCTGCAAGAGAGACGGACACCAGTTCAGAAACGTTCCTCCGTCCTGTCAGCTTAAAGTCAACCAAAGTCTAAATATATAAAAATCTATTTCAAATTAAATATTTTTCAAGTCAAACATGTGAAGTTTCAGTAGACGACTGCATGTAAAACATTGTTTCTGCTCGGATCCTTTCCATGATGCGTTCAGGGACTTTAGAAAGCAGAAATTCCCTGATTCCTGCTGCTTTTTACATGGATTGAACCCATGAAAAACCAGATACCAATAAACCGCCTCAGGAGTCCGGTCTGACTTTTGGGTTTTGTTTTCATGACCTTTGCCGAGTCGGCAGAAAGTGAGCCTAAGGCGGCGTTTTTCAACCTTTTTTGAGCCACGGCAAACTTTAACCTTGACAAAAATCCTGCGGCACACCAGCATCCAAATTTCTTTTTTGGACGCTGTCACTTTAACACAATGCATCATGGGAGATGTAGTGCAAACAGCCGCTGAACGCAGAAAGACTCGCGTCTCTGAGCTTCATAGTTTTGTTCTCTTGTTCCACGGTCTGACACCGGATTCTGTGGAAAGCTACACCGCTAAAGACGAGCTTTAGCTGGTATTTTTGTTGGAACTGAGAGACTTTATGAGCAGAATCTGAACAAGGAAGTGAAGACTTTAACCACTTCTGATTGGTCAGACTGATGACATGTGATTAAGCCTCCAAGAATGATTGGTGGAGACAGTTAAAGGGGCGGGACTTTTCCTAATACAGCTGTAGCTACGGCTAAATCGCAGTACCGTCATTCTTATCAAAATGTGTTTAATAGAATCAAATAAAGACAAAGAAAAAAGTATTTTATGATCTTTCATATTCCTAACTACTGAGTGTTTTATCAGGGCCTGTTTGGATGAACACAGAGCTGATATCCTGGAGATGGAAATGTTTTTAGATCAGTGAATGGGGGTCATTTCCCACGGCATTCTGGTTGAAAAACACTGGCCTAAGGCGTCCTCCTTCTGAGGCTGCTGGGAAATTTCACGAGTGAGCGGGCGGGGACTGTCCACATGGCAACCGTGGTCCTGAACACTTCGTGACCTCAGGCTGGACGTAGAACAGGCGGCACCTGTCTTCTTCCACCTGAAAGAAGTCTTCATCTTCATCACCTGTGGTGAGTTTGGTGTCCGTATCAGGAGCCGGTTGCTTGGCCGTTTTCACGCTACAGAGAGCGTGTCGTGCAGGAAGTGTGAGTGTTTTTACAGCACAGATTGTTCCTCACAGACACTTGAATGGACGCACCCCCCCAGGCAGTGCAGGAATGCCACGGTGACGCTGCTCTCTGTGGTCTCACGTTTCCTGCCAGCGAGAAGAAGCCGCCATGTTCACTGCCGCGTGTTACACCACTGCTTACCCCACGGCGCTCGTGCCGGGAGCAAAAAACGTCAGGTCGATCCTGAAGCTCCCGTCTGCAGCGTTTTGGTGCGTCGGGTGCCAACTTCCTGTTTGGTTAACGGCTCTAGGCGTGTTCAGGCTCAAGGCGGAAGAATTGTTTTTCCCAGCAGAATCAGGGTGAAGGTTGAATTCCTGCGCCTCAACCGTTAGTGAAGAAATGTTTCCCTTCAGCACTTTCATCAGACTGAGCTCCAACGGTGTTCCCAAACCCCCCCCCCCCTTTTGTCAGGAATCTGTTATGGAAAATATTTAAGTCCTCGTCTGACCTGAAGGTACATACCCCCCCCCCCCCCACAGGTCCAGATGAACAGGATTTGACCCGCCGTGGATCCAGAGAAGATCCCAAGTTCAAGTAGAAGTAACGACTGTTGAGGAGCTGAACTACAGACATCTGCGTTTGAACACTAAGTGTTGGTAAAAACCACACAGGTCTGAAATGGTTCTGACCACAAGTTCAACAGAGAGTTCTGAGACGGTGTTGCTGGTGACTTCAGGTCCATCTGCTCAGATCTTCCGGCTTAAGGTCACCAGCAACCCCAGATCACCCGGTTCTGAGATTTCAAAAAACAAAAACATGTTTCCTCATGTCAGTGTTTGGAAACAGTCCAGCAAATCTGCCGACTTCCTGTTTGGACCTGACTGAACAGCTGAGACGTTTGGGTCTGGCGCCACACATGTCCAGAACCAGAACCCACAGAAACCTGCCGTCGATGAAGGAGCTGCCGACTCGCTGCTGGCCAGAAGAACTGGACGGGACGGGAACCAAACCCTCCAAACGTGAAGCAGTCCGGAGGCTCAGGTGTTCCTGCAACATCTTCAGGTGTGTCAGCAGCTTCCTGAACGTCCAGTCTGCCTCTGGAGCAGAGCAGGGCTGGAGATATCAGCTGTTATCAGGCGGCCGCTGCGTCTTTGTCCTCCAAATGAAATCTGATGCTCTGTTCTTGTTTGACCACAAACCTCCTTGTTTTGCTGCTGATTACTAGTTTGTGTCTGAAGACTCTCTGTCCTCCAGGTCATGTTATCGCAGGAATTGCACCGACAACCGCACAGAGCAGCAGCACCCTTCCGATAAAGGGCTGCTCACGTGACTTCTGCTTATTGGACTTCATGTCTAAACCCTCTGAAGCTCCAGCAGCAGCGGTTCGGACGGACGAGCAGAACTTCGTCCTCTGGACCTTTTTGAGGTCCAGAACCCCCGAGAAGGTGAGGGAGTTCACGCCGCCTCGAACCACAACAGCTGGAAGGGTGAATCTCTTATCAGCCTACAATTAACCGAGCGGCGGTGGATTAAAGTCACGCGGTGACCTCCTTATCCTCTTCCGGAGGCGCGAGCTCGGATCGACTGAAGCTCGTCCTGCTGATCCGGGCCGTCAGAGCCAGAACCGCCGGACTCTGGGTCTGTCGGAGAAGCGGGGTTCCCCCAGAGTCTGGGTTCTTCTGATGGCGGCGTTCAGAGGAGCGAGGCGAAGGAATGTAAACAAAAGCGGCCATGATTGACGGAAGCGCCGCGTCCCCGAGCTGCTAGCTGTGCTAACGCTAGCTGCGGGGGGAGCGCGTGGCCGCGGTCCGAAACATCCACAACAACAACACCCTTACATTTGTTTAAAGCTACGAGTAGGAGAGTCGGTCGCGCGTGGGAGCGTGTCCCGCGCCCACTCACCTCGAACTGCCAGTGGGCCGCCTGCAGGAGCTGCTTCGCCTGATCCGCGGCGCAGCCCGCCGTCAAAACAAACTGGTTGATCATCACTTGATGCCGGAGTTCGTCCATATTCACCGACATGGCTGCGTCCCCCGCAACGCCAAGCTGCGTTTGTTTAAAAAAAAAAAAATAAATAAGCAAAACCAAAATAAACTTGTCTCCTCGAATCAACCAGAGGAGATCTCCGCCTGACTGTCCGTCTCCTGCCGCAGCCTTCAGCAGCAACAACAATATTTTCATGTCACCACCAACAACAAAGGAAACCTCGAAGCTGATTGGTCCGCGGGGGAGCGAGGCTGTAGTAAAACACGCTGATTGGCTACTGTATAAAAGAGTTTAAATCGAGGGTGCGTTCGTTTTGCTGTTGTGGCACAACATTTAAGGGAGGAGTAGAACAGAAAAGCGAGTAAACCGGTTCTCCGCCCTCGGCAGTTGTCCGATGTAATGGGCCACGCGCCGTTCTTCACGTCCGTTAAGATGACGTCACTGTTTGGTTTATGTAGCGTGAATTCATAGAGTTGATTGGCTGATTTTTTTCCTGACAGATTTGTAAACTGCGCAAAGGTAAACACAGCCCACAGATACAGATCAAGACTTATGAGCGATTATACTTGTGTGTTTTAACTTACGTTTTGTTTGTTTCTAATTGGAAAAAGTTTTTACTATTATATCATCAAAAAATATGACGTATTCTTTATTAGTCATTTTCTTTTATTTATGTACTTTCAGTAAGTTTCCTGCCAGGGGACTGTAGATGGAAATTAACCTAGGGCTGAAATCTGGCTTATTTTCACATGTTATTTTTTTTTTATTGTTATACCATGTTAATCTCTTAATGGTTGAATGCTCAAATTAACACTATTTTGTATTATCCAAAAAAAATGGTTTGGAAAAAATAAAATAAAAACATCACAGTTCCTTTACTTATTTCACATCAACATATAGATGAATAAAAACTGTTTTTTAATAGATTATTTTGAGGTTTCTGTACCAACACGGTACTTTTGTTGCAGCTTTTTTTCATTTCAGCTAAAATATTCCACCCAAAGATGACGAAGAGCTTCGGTTCTTGAAAGCTTTTGTTTCCGTTTGAAACGTGATCATTTTGTGTCTCCACGGTCCTGCAGCGTTCTCCTCCTCATGGAGCGGCACTAATCTTCTTATCACGTGAGAGCTCATCTTCAGCTCCTGCCAGCCGACTGAATAATTCAGCAGGTGAGCACACACTGCTCCAGCACACGGCATGGTCACGTGGTCAAATGCGCTGTTTCCACTGGAATGATGGACCGGTCATTTTTTGCTGACATCACATTTGTGTCGTGATGGTATAGTTGTTGACATGATTGTAAAATAAAACTATACCGTGTCTCAATCCAAATGTTGTTTTCCACTTAAAACAATGTTATGATGTATTAGAGGATTTGATCAACATCTTGCCTAAGACAGATCAATCTGGTTGGATAAACTGACCAAGTCCATTCATCATTACACCCCAACCATCTAATATTTAAATGACTTTGGGTCAGAACACTGAAGGTGAAGTTCTAAAGCAGGTCTGCTTTAGCAGAAGCATCAACAGGTGAGTTTCTTCTCCAAACATCCTTCTCCAAACAATCTTTTCTTTCTTGGAAGAACAGAGGAGAAAGGTGAAGAGGAGAGTCCAGATGTTTGGTGAACTTTGGCGCCCTCTTGTGTTCATCAACAGCATTGCCAACAAACCTATTTTCCTGAAACATTTTGGAATCTTTCTCTGCACTTTTTTTTTTACCACAGTGTCATCATCTCATCTCTCTCGGCATTGGTGGGTCAAACATCCTCCGAAGAAAGATTTGAGATGATTCCTCAGACTTTGATGGCAGACGGCAGACAGACTTTTTAATCTTTTTTCACTCTCTTTCTCCTGTTATTCTGTCTTTGGAAACACCGGACTTTACTTTCCCAGATGATTTATTCGTAGAATGATTTCGGCTTTAAGTTCCCCCATTTTTCTTCATTCAGGAAGCATCTCTTCTGTCGTTTAAAGTAAAAGTTTGATACTTGTTTGAGTTGATTCTTTTATTTTGGAGGAGGAGACTGAGTGAGGAGCAGCCGTGGGCATCATCAGGCTGTGTCCACAGCTGTCAGCAGCACACGGCGCTCCTCGTCAGGCCCACAGGGAGCAGGAGGCCTTTTATTGCTTTACAGTGGCTTTGTGAGGAGCCTCAGGAAACCACTCAGCCACACTAATAGAACGTTAGATGAGCCAAACCTTTTTTGTTTGGCCTTTCTCTGCCTTTTCTGTCTTATGAACAAAAGTGCATTCCTTCACACTGGCCTCCTCCTGAAACATCCAACGGAGAGGCTCGTTAAAACCTCCAGGCCAGAGCTGGACAGAACCTGCAGCGAGGAAAGTCATCTTTGTCTTTTAGCGCCATCAGGATCTGTTCAACTTTTGTTTTATTGTTATTTAGCCTCGCCTTCCTCCTGCAGGAAGCCTCCGCTTCTCTGAAAGACAGAAAATGAGAAGAACAAAAATGACCTTTAATAGTTTGTCATCTAGTAAAAAAAAATATATGCGGTTAAAAAGATAATAATTTGGTAAAAAACCTGTTGGAGGCGTCAGAAGTGACGAAATTAAGACACAGAAGTTCTACTGCGAAAAATTAAACTGAACAATTTTAGTAATTTAAAAAGAGAAAATTCAAGGATTTTAATGGAAAACCATCTTTCCAAGTATTTTATTTTATATTTTACTCTCCATCTTTTATTTAAAAAGTAAAATAAAATAAAAAGAAGAAGTGAAGATCCTCCAGGATGGCCCCGCGGGGCCCCGGGCCTCACTCTGAGGACCTCCAGCCTCGGCTGACTTTAGGGTGATTAAAAATGAAGCTCCATGGCAACCAGCCGGCCAATGGGGGCGCTTGAAGCTGTTTACAGGGGGAGTGTATCGTTTCTATGGTTCCCGGACAAACCTCCTGCACCAGGTATTAAACTGTCCCCCCCCGGCGGAGCCCGCTGACACCCGCCCGGAGAGGAGGACGAGCAGCGCAGGAGAGCACGGATCCTGTTCTCGGTCGAGGACGCGCGTGCAGGCGGCAGATGCGCGGTGCGCAGACCGAGGATCGCCGAGCGCAACCGGTTTAGAATTTAAAGGTTTTTGAGAGAAAACATCAGTTCCGAGGTGAGTGTGACTGTTAGAATGATCCAAACGTGATCAGAAGGGACATCTCCAACTGACTAATTACATTTATTTAAAATCGGTTCCTTGAACACGATCCAACGGTTTTATTTCGTTTGAAATATTAACCTCACTGTCTAAACACACAAACATGGATTTTAGGCACAATAATTTCTACAATCTGAAAGAAAAAATACTCTTTCTTTATATAATATTTTTTATATAACATTTATCACTGTTAACCATTTTATAGTTTTTTTTTAACGACTTTTACGCATCGTGATCATTAAGAGTTCGGAGAGGAGGCCGTTCTGCGTCATTACGCATGAGGTCCACAGGAAAGTTCTGGTGTTAAAGAAAAAGAACCATTAAAGTTTAATGCGGTTTTAGCTCAAATTTCCTGCTTTATTCGGGAACATTTAGAAAAGAACCGCAGTGTTTTTGCCCAAACTGCTTCTGGAGCTGATGTTAATGTTGGTCTTGTCAGGCGGTGGCAGGGGGTGAAGGAGAGAGCGATGCTGTCACTCAGCTGCGCAGACCCCTGGCCCGAAGGCTCGGTGGTGCTGGAGGAGGAGGTGGTGACCGCCGCGGCGCAGGCGGAGGAGCGGGACGCCGCCGGCAGCAGCAGCAGCAGCAGCAGCAGCTGGTGCGGCTCCGACAACCTGGATGACAGCCTGACCAGCCTGCAGTGGCTGCAGGACTTCTCCATCCTCGGTGCCAACGTTCCGCAGCACGCGCACCAGCAGCCCCACTTCTTCGGACAGCAGCTGGGGTTGGACGCGCCCGCGTCCCCCCTGGCCGGCGACCCCGCGTCCATGGGGATGCCCCTGACCCCGGGGAAGCCCACGGCCGCCTCCTACAGCAGGATCCAGCCCGGCGTCGTGGCGCGCGGACTGACGCCGGACGGCGCGGATTACCGGAACAACGCGCGCGTCAAGCCGCCGTTCTCCTACGCCACCCTGATCTGCATGGCGATGCAGGCCAGCAAGAAGAGCAAGATCACGCTGTCCTGCATCTACAAGTGGATCACAGACAACTTCTGCTACTACCGCCACGCGGACCCCACCTGGCAGGTACACCGGCACGCGCATCCACAGCAGGACACGCGCGCGCCCCTCAGATGGTGTGACATTGAGTCTGTGCGCGAGACTTGAGGCAGAGTGAGCCTGCAGGTGTTATCACACTATTTTGTGTTTGGTTTGATTATTTGGAGTTTGGAGGAGAAGAATTCCCGTCAGCGCAGCAGGAATGTTCCAGAAAAGTTTAATTTTCTTGGATAAATGATTGATGAAGCCGTTAGCTGTTCTGTGGGACTCAGACACTTAAGAGCATTTTGTTATTGTAAGTCTGAACACGGGGCAGATAATATTTAACAGAGGTCGGCAGCTCACGGCTCTGTTTGGACTTCAGGGAGGAGGGCCAGCAGGATGGGGGGGGGGGGGTGCACAGAGATGCTAATAGGATGCAGGCAGACAGGTTCAGAGGGGGACTCTCACTCAGAACATCTTGTGTGTTTCAGAACTCCATCCGACACAACCTGTCGCTCAACAAGTGCTTCATCAAAGTCCCCCGGCAGAAGGACGAGCCGGGCAAAGGGGGCTTCTGGAAGATCGACCCGCAGTACGCCGAACACCTCCTCAGCGGTTCCCACAAGAAGAGGCGGATGCCCCCGGTCCAGATCAACCCCGCCCTGCAGAGCAGACTCCACATCAACCTGCAGCCACGCTCCAGCACCCCCTGCCCCCTGGCGGACGGCCTGGACTTCAACCCACATGCCCCGCGCCTCATGCAGGGCTTGGAGGAGGTGACCGGTGCCGACCAGAGCTGGAACCCCCGTCTGGCCGAGGGGACGATGCTGGGGGCCTGGCCGGTGGTGAGGGGAAGAAGAGGGAAAAAGAGGAAAAATCCGTTTGGATCCAGGAACGGCGGCACCAGAGGGTTCCGGGGCTCCAGCTCCCCCCTCCTCTGTGGGGAGGAGCAGAAGCAGGTGGGACCTCTGGAGGGCGACTTCGACTGGGATGCCCTGCTGGACTCGGCGCTCAGCGGGGAGCTCAGCCTGGATGAAGAGGGGCCTCTGAGTCCCATCCTGAAAGAAGAGGCTCTGACAGCGAGGGGGGGCCAGGTTGCAGCCGGCGAAGCTCTGGCGGGAACGACGGCCGATCAAAGGAGTAATGTGCCTGACTTTGATGAGGAGACCCTTCTCGCCACTGCCTTCCTGGAGACTCCCTGGCCAGGAGAAGAAGAGGAGGAGCAAAGTCAGGCCAACTTCCTCTGTAACTCCAATCTGGATCAGCTGTTCGACCTGGGAGACTCTTTACATGGAGATCCCAGCGGCCAGATGGACCCCCTCCTCTGAGGAATAACTGCAGCTCAAACCCTCATCAGATCTACAGGGAATATTTTTAAATCTGATTTGACTCTCGTTCTCCTGTTCAGGAAAAGGAAAAGAAGAGTTTTCATGCAGGTGGGGAAACATCCTCATGACCACAGAAGAAAGATGCCACGACAAGCGGCAGGCGTTGACCTGAAACGTTGTTGAGCCTAACCTGAAACCGGCCTGGACACACCAGAAACAGGAAGTTATGGAAACCCAATCTCTGAGATTACCGCTCCGGATTGTCAGTTATCCTCGTCATGTTTTCACCACAAACAATCGTCAAATACGTTTGTTTACTGGAGCATTCGGTTACATCTATCGTCATCATATCATCTGCATAGAGTTTGACTGGCCCGTAGATGTTGAAGGAGATGTTGGAAGTGGAAAACTCCACTTGATTCCAAGTATTTGGAGCCTGAATGCAGATGTTCTGTCCTCTGTGGAGTGCAGTTATGAGTTGATTCAAGTTTTAGTTTTCCTTAATTCGGAAAATCAGGAGAAAAATTAAAAACAACAACAGACAGATGGTAGCAAACCTGAGCGGTCAAAGTAAAAAAACAACCACAATGGTTCTGGTTTCACGGTTGGAGCCGGTTTTCTGTTCTGGTGTGACCAGGCCTTCAACATGGTGTCTGTTTACATGGCGACGTGTTTCATGCATTTTGGAAGAAGATTCGTTCACGTCTGTTTGCGGAACATCTGAGGGTGTGACGCCAACTCTGGGATCTTCAGAGTCTTCCTCTGCTCGCGGCTCATCACCGTCACCACGACGCTTCACTCAGAAGACGGGCGATGAGACGTTTGCCAAAAGTCCCTGTGGAGTGTTTTTCTGTGTTGGTCTTGGTGTGGGGTTAGCTCTGCTCTATGCCTTTTTATATTAACTCCTTTAACCTCTTTTCTGATTTCATTTTCCATCTGAATAAGAGTGAACTTCTGTTTGTTTGGGTTTAGAAACATTTGTCTCACTTTTCTAGCTGATAGATTCCAGAGCAGCAAAGGGGAGTTTGGGGGATCGGACGTGAAACAGCTGGAGGCGAAACCCTCCTTAGATAGGCTTAGGTTGTAGAAATGCGGCGGCGGCGGAGCCCTGTCAATGAATACCCGACCTTCCATGTGCCGAGAGCAGCACTGAGACTCGACAGGGCGGCAGAGTTCAGCGGTTCTGCTTCACTGCTGCCAGCGCGTCTCGTTGTGTTGCTGCTGTTGCCTGTGGACCTTCAGATGCAGCCAGATGTTCAACCATCATGTTAGGGCATTTTCAGCTGCAGGACTTTGTGTTTGCACTTTGTGTATTTTCAGGTCAACACACTTGTTACACAATCCAGACCACCGACTCCTCAGATGATGGAAGCGGATGTTCCTGTTAGACGCTGTCTGCATTCAGTCTGTTCCTTTGATCCACTTTACTTTCAAAATAAAAGCCTTTTTTCCTGCTTGGGTCTAACTGAGATGATTTTCAGCTTTTGTTTCAAAGATTTGAGTTTTTGACGTTCAGGTTCCTCAGAGGAAGAATCGGAAGATGCTTCCGTCGGACTTTCTGTCATTTACCAAAAATATTTTTAGCAGAAACTTTTGCTTTACTAAAAACAATAACATCATTTGATTTACTTTTGTTTGAATTGAATGTTTTTTTCCTTTGATTTTATTGAGCAGAACAGTTCTGTTTTCACCAGAGAATTTTCTTTTTTTCTATCCTCTTTGGAACCAAAATAAATGTCATTTTAGTTTTAATCCAAATTTAGTTTTTATTTTCTTTCTCTTCTTTGTTTTTTGGAATTTGAATAACAGCAGCACATTTCACCAAAGCAGAATCAAGTCAGTCAAATCTCAGGTTTGTTTTCTGTTTTAAATTGTTTTTAATGAAATTAAAAAAAACAAAAGCACATTTTTTAGGGTTTATTTTTTAACGATTGGTCATGAAAACAGATAAGCTGATTGTCTCCAGAGGATCATTATTTTTAATTCCATTTAGTCTGATCATTTCAGGCTGAAGCCATTTTTAGAGTTTTTCAGAGCCACTCTGATGAAAATTGTGTTTTTAACATGTTCTTGTGGCAGTTTTTCTTCATATATGAAGAAAATCCTGATTAAAACTGCATTTCCGAGTATTTCTTTATTCAAATCATTGTAAAAACGGATCAAATGTAAAAATGCTACTTGAAAAAGACATACTGGGCGGGGCCTCAAGCTCCCTGCTCCGCCCCTTTCATGCATCCACTTGCGGACAAATAGATCCACAAACGTCTTTGTTTTCCTCGTCTGACTTGGATTCTGGTTAGTTTGGGGGTGTGAGAGGCTGTAAGCTAGCGGGAGTGCGTGTAAACAGGTCGATGGGGGCGGGGTTACTCAGTAGTCCCGCCCACAGCTCAGTGGTGAATTTCTGATGAACTCCAGCTGCTCTGCAGAATGCTTGTCCTAGAAAAAATGACTCAGGTTTTTTGTCTTATTTTGGCTAAAAAAATGACATCATTAAGATTCAAAGACAATAGATCAAAAGATAATCAGAGTTTGAGGATTTCCTCCCAAACTCGTCTGATGAACCAAAACTCGTCCTGATCTGAAGCTTAAATCCTCAAACGGCGGCGTTTCACTTTTTTCGCTGCCGTTTCAGACTTCCTGTTTCTTTTTGCTTGTTTTTATTCTCAGAGATTTACGCCTGCTGTGAGATTTACGTCTTTTCTCGTTCATCGTCGTGATCATATGGTGGTGGTGAGTAGGGGAGGGGGGTGACCATGGGGGGGCTGGTGCCTTTTGTCTCTTCTCAGTCAGACTTTTGTTGTTTGTGGCACTTGGACCTGTGGAACCTCATTAGGTTGGTGTGGGGTCTAATGGGTACAAGCGTCCCACAGCCCCATATATCACACACGCCCCCCCCCCCCCACTGCAGACCCTGACCCCGCCGCAGATTAGCCGGGCGCCATGAACAGCCCCAGAAGTCAATTGAAGAAGCGGCGCCCCCACAGATCCTGAACGACACGGACGCAGAGCTGCAACACGACTCCCCCATCATGGAAACCCAACACTCCCTGGAAGAGCAGGATCCTGCCCTGTCAATCCGGGCAGAGCTGTTTGTTTTTTCTGGAAAGGGGAGCTGATGTCCCCCCCTACCGCTAAGATCGAGCCCCCCCTCGAAGGCCCCCCCGGACCGCCATCACCTGCTGGACTTAGCTCTCCAGCTGGATCTCTGGGCTCGCGATTGCAATGCGGCGGGGCTGTCAGATGAGAGGCCGCGGTAACCCGATGCAGGCTGTGCTGCTGACGGATGCCGGTAAGAGGAGCTGCTGAAACATGAAGCGTCAGAGCCTCTTCCAAACAGAAACGCCGCAAACTGAAAGTGATAAACGCCAACACCTGGAGTGACCGCCGTGATGAGAAAGCTGCTGATGGGGGCTCATGTGGAAGGAGCCGTCGACGGACATCAGGGTCTCCAGATGATCCTGATCCTGGAGCTGAGATTAAAGACACCTGGAAAGGGTCAAAAATACACGTGGGAGTGGCCAAAACAACTCAACACCAGCAACACACCTTATGATAGATAACCTACATGGAAGAAACGATGCAGCCGCAGGTGTGAGACCTCACTTGAACTCCTGAATTCTGGTCTTCTTGATGATCTTTGCTCAGTTGCAGGTGAACTCTGCTGCGAGTCCATCGACTGTGCCTGAGAACTGGACTGAGCGATTGAGACATCATCCATAGAAAATAGTTATAGGAATGTCCATAGAAAATAATTGCCACATTTTCACAACACGGACACCTCCTCGTTGGAGCCAGACAACGTCAGTCAGCAGTGATTGGTCCGAGTCGGACTGAGTTTCTATGGCAACCACTCTCACCAATCAGGAGTGAGCTTATTGGAAGAGAGCTACACAAAATCTGTCAATCAAAGGTTTTGAATTTTGCTATGCACGTTCAGACCAGTAACAGAGGATGGACCATAGCCGAGGTCACATGACCCACTTTCTGTGTTCCCGACACCACAAACTCGGTTAGAACAGGCAGAAAATGCTAAAAAGTTTCCCACTTTGGTCTGGTTTGGTTTGCGTTCACACACAACAATCCAATCCACTTTATTTATATAGCACATTTCTCAAACAGGCAGTTTCCAAAGTGCTGTACAGTGACCAAAAACCGGACAAAACCGGACAAAAGATTGTCAACAAAATAAAAACAAAGTACACCAGTAAAATGGATAAGATAAAATAAAAATAAAAACAAGGTAAAAACAAGATAAAAGCACAGATAAATACAGATTTAAAAAAAAAAACCAGTCTAAGATGCAAAACCACGACCTGGAATAACTATCATTTCTGCTCACTCGGGTGAGATATCGGCCAATCAAGACGTCAAAAAACACAAGAAGAAACCCGGATAGTCCTGCTGATTCCGTGAAAATCTCTCCTACACTTCCATAAGTTCGTAAACAATCGATCGCAACATTTCACAATTTTGTTGTGAGTCCAGCTTTTGTGGGGAGCTCGGTCTGATTGTGCCTTTGTGATCATGTTCTTCACTTTCAAGTGCACCAAAGTTCAGGTGAGCTTTCAGAGTCGCCAAACCAACATGGCCCGGTGGAGATCGAGCACGATGAACATCATTCTGGCCGTAGAAAAGATTTGAAGCCTGTTTTTAGGCCACCTCACGTTTACAAAAATATGTTTTGTTCCCAAATACTGTGAATGCGAGGATTGTACCCGCTGGATCGTTTTTTCCATCACGTTTCCATGTCATGTTTTGTCTCTCCGCCTGTCAGTCGCAGCGGATTCAGGCTAATGATCAAGTTCATTTCCCTCAGTGTAGACAAAGAGCTCTCAGCAATAGGTGACGGGAAGGGGGGCTGTTTTGTGCCAACAGTTCCGTCCACGACTAAGAGGTCTATTTTGGATGAACTTCTGACACATTTCTTTTTTTTTTGGCTCAAAACAGCACAATCTTTGGAAACACTTTGGAGAATTCAACAAAAGACGATCAGAGCAGGTATTTTAATGTCTGACTTTCAGTTCATCCATCCAGATCAGAGGGTCTGTCTGGTTGCCCCCTTCACTCGTGTTTGAACAGTTTAAGTTTATTTCTTAAATGCCTTCTGCAGTTTGGATCCATCACAATCGGTTGGTGACAGCCTCTGCTTGAACGTTGGATGGAGATCCGTTGAGGGCTGAGGATGGAGGTTGGTTTGTGGCTCCGGTCTTGTTCGCCGACACAGAAGCAGCTGCTGCACAGAAGTGGAACACCTTATTCAACGTTGCATAAAATAAAGTGGCAATGTTTGGTTTTGGTGCCACAAATGTTCACGCTGGGCTGCTCATGCAAAGCAATCCGGCACGGCGGTGGAGGGATGATGATTGGAGCTTGTATTGCTGTGATCAGCCATAAACTGCTTAAAATGGAAGAGAATCCAGGAGGAAAAGTCCAGATTCATATTTGTGAAGCAAAAAAAGAGGAAGGAATGATTCCTAAAGATGTGAAGCCTCTGTCCTGTCCGACTTTCTGACTTTTCTGTGGTTAGAAGCCGACCAGAGAGAAACTGTTTCGATTTGGGGACCAAACAAAGGCAGATAATTGAGGTGACAGGAGGTAAAGCCTCCACATTCTGTTCAGGCTCAGACGGATGTTCCTCACAGAAAACTAATGATGCTCTCCGTTCTCAGGAGCAGCTCTGCAGTCGGATCCGACTCTCTTTGTTGCCCCACAACCCCGGCTGGTATTCCCGGATGCCCTGAAATCCAAAATGAAGCATTCCCTGGAAGTTGAAGCTTATCTACAAGACGAGACGAGGTAGACACAGGAGCTACAGGGAATACATCTTTTTTATCTCACAGCTAATGAAAGGGCCGTCTCCTGGGTAACTGCTGGTACCATTGTCATGTAGGGCTGGGGGGGAAGGGGGTGTTACGGAGCCCTGTGGGCTCCATCGGGGCTGAAGACGCACGGGGAGCCCGGACGAAGCCCCAGATTTATTGCAAAGCTGGTTTTGTGAAAGTTCAACTAACTTAACAAAACGAGGCTCCGTAGCCTCACAAACCGCTCCACCCCGGGAGGCGGAGGAAGAAAAACTCCGCTCTGTTAAAATACCGACTCCACAAATGTAACCACGCAGGAGCGCCGGTGAAAGCCTGCGTTCGGGCCGGCACCACTTCAAAGCAGAACCTTTCCCCCAAAGATGAGGAGATAAATATGATGTCAATTTATTAAGTAACTTCTGCAAGTTTTCCCACAGTAAATGATCTCCATACGTCAACTTTTATGCAAACAGGGAGACCAGCAAATTCATGGTACTTTTGGTGTTTTCACCATTTTCTTGTGACATTTTTCTGATGACAGAGGACATTTATTAAAAAAATTAAGCTTCAATTTTTTTATTCAAACGGTTGTGAATCAGGAGCAGATGAAAAAATACGTTGGGCGGGGCCACAAGCTCCCTGCTCCGCCCCATTCTGATGCATCCACCTGCAGACAATTAGATCCATGAACGTCTTTGTTTTTTAATCGGGATCTAAAGTGTGTACGGATGGATTATTCCAGAAAAACCCAGCTCTGCTCGCCATTTTGACCGACTGGGAGAGCTTTGAAATCGATGAAAAGAAGATCAGAGTGATAACGTTTGCATCCGTCCTTCACATAAGCGGTCTTGTGGTCTTCTTTTTTTAAATGACAAAATGACGTTTCACCCGTCTGACCAAAGCGGGACCACAACAACGGAGACGCTTCTCCCACAGCAGCGTCACGGCAACCGCTCAAGCTGTCAAAGCCTTTCACTTTTCTGTTTCAAACACACAAACTCCCAAAACAAGCAGAAAAGCCTCGTCGCATCTGATGACGATTAGAAGAGCTGAAGTCATTTCCAGGGTAAAGCTGGTTTGGAGGCCAGGTTTCTGGCTTTCTATGAGTATTTTCCACCTGGTCCTTGAAAATCATTCGGATCTTAAGTGAGAACGTAAGAAAAAATGCACTGAAAGCATCTGGATCCTTCAAGGTCACAGAAACGATCAGCTGATCACTGCAGGTGGGACTTTAGGCTTAACGTCCGGCTGGGAGTGTGTGCGTTTGCCTCGGTGTGTGTGTGTGTTCTTCTTTGTCAGGAGGACACAGGCGGAGGGGCTGTCTGACATCCATCACATGCATCACGCTCAGTGTAACAACAAGGAAACAATGGTGGGGAAACAGTGGGAGGGCCTCTGCATTCATCCCACCAGGCAAGAGGACCTTCTTTTGTAGGTGTTTCAGGGCAAAGAATGAGGCCGACATGACAACCTCGTTTGTGCTGCGACTAGTAAAACTCCACAGCCGGCTGGGAGGAAAAACACCGTGACCCAATGAACTTCGGACAGTTGTCGAATGCTGGAGGAAGGTCTCAGAAAAACCAGAAAGCGTGCACAAACATCAGGAACAAAAAAACACCACACGAACGCTGCAGGAACGTCTCAAGCCTTCACGCCGTTTCTGGGCTTCGTGGAGACACGAGCGCGTTTGGTAAGACGAGTCTGCAGACTGAGCGGATTCCGTTTCCACCGGCAGTTAGAGCACACCATACCATCATACTCCCACCAGCAGCTTCTGTGTCCATTTCGTAGCTCCAGATGGATCTGTGTCTCTGTTCCTCAAAGATGTAAAACATTTTCTAAAGAAAGTATGCGCGTTCTCAGGGATCCTGTTTCATATCCAGAAAACATCCAAGTTCCTGCTGCTGTGAGGTCACCGTCTGTGTTTGTCAGTTGGACATTCACTGACGGCCATAACAAGAAATGCCTTTGAACCCCCACTCCCATGAAAATGGTGTTTTTAACATGTTCTTGAGGCATTTTTCCGACGACGGGGGACATATAGAAAGAAAGTTCAGTTACTAATGACCCCCTGCCGCTCTGCAGAAACTATGTTCTAGAAAATGACACTTTGTCTTTAATTTTGTCTTAAACTGGCATAATCGTAATTAGAAAACGACAGTCGATCAGTAGATGACCGACCGGAGTCATCGGAAAAGACGTCCGATCACCTTTACTGAGTTTTTAGGCCACACCTGTTTGGACTTCCATCATCAAAAGGCTGAAAGAAGCTTTTTCATTTGGGTTTCCATGTTTTTGTTGTCTTGGCGTGACTGCTGTGCTTTCATTATTCACACAGCCTTCCTGGTGGTTGCTGTTGTTTGAAGCTGTCCCGTGACTCAGAACAATGCTCTCTGAACACCAGCGTGGGTTACCAAACAGGCTCTCGGCTTACGCCGCCACATTTCACACCGACTGTTTCCCCTCACCTCATCCTGCAGCTCTCATGCGAGCCCGAAGGGGAGGATCAAGGTTTAACAGCTCCGTTCACAGGTTTGTGTGTGAGCACAGCCAGTACCTGTATGCAGTGTGAGCACGCCGCTCCTCCTCTTCCTCCTCTGAGGAGCGGGAGGAGGAGGTTCCACCTGATACCTGCTGCAGTGTTTGTGGCTCGCCTGAGAAACCTGCGCCCCCTGGGCCGTTAAAGTGTGACCTTGGCCGGGCGAGTCCGGGCCTGCCTCTGAATGCCAGGAATTGGACCGAGTCAATGAGGAGAGAAAATGCCCGTCTGGGCCAAAGGGGGCACACCGGCCTCCGTCTTTTTCTCTCTCCTTTCTCCACCTCTCTCTCTGGACTCTTGGCACGATGCAGAAGATACGTTCTCTCTCTTCCAAACTCTTGTTTGATGTCTTTATTTTTTCTGTTTGCTTGGCAGCAAAAGGGGAGTCCTGAGACGCTGCTGCTTTACATAACTTAAAGTCTGCCTGGAATTGGGGAGCGCTCGCAGCCACAATAGTGACAAAAGCCGTCCGCCGTGATGATGCAGACCTCCGCCCCCTCTCTGCTGCGTTCATTCAGCCTCGGCCGTGTGTGTTGTTTGTGTGCTGGATGTGTCCACTCGGTGACTTGATGCGAGTGGACGTGGGATCCAGAGTTCTCACAGCGGCCATGATTTCTGCTGACGTCACGTCGCTCTCCTCGCCGTTTATGGAGAAGAGGAAAAAAAAACCTTGTTTGCTCTCACGCGTTTCAGACAGACGGGAAGGACTCACTTCATTTGTGTTCATTCATTGAGTCTCGATTTACAACCGAGACTGCCTGCAAAAAAAGAACAATTTTTAAATCAAATTTGAATGTGTCAAGGCCCACCCTGATGGAATTTGTGGTTTTCAATGTGTTCTTGTGGCATTTCTCTCATGATGGAGGACATGTGTAAAGAAAATAAAGCATTTCTGAATATTTCTTTGTTGTTCTAAATGAATAGCAAGTGAAAAAAAAATCAGTTTGTAGAAGCTTGTAGAAGTGATGTGGAACCACATCGTCTGAGCTGGAATCAGGATCCAAACCGAACGGCTGGAAAGCTCCGTTTTCACCACTGATGTTAGGGCTGTAAGCTAGCGGGAGGGCGCGGAAACAGGTGGATAATGGGAAATGAGGTCAGGCTTACTCTACACCAACAGTCCCGCCCACAACTCAGAGGTGAATTTATTTAATGAACGCCTGCCGCTCTGCAGATACTGTGTCCCTGAAAACGACATCATCATGATCAAAAGACGTTCACACATCCTCCAATCAGAGCTGGATGGCGTGAAGAGTTACGGCGTGTCAAAGACTGTGTGTTACTTAGGCGACATCTTTGGCGTTTAGGAGTTAAATAATTGGTTTGCATTCCAAACCTCTGACATCGTTGTAGTTCTACCAACCTCCTGAGTTTGGGAGGCCCTCGTCAGGACACGTTTAATTTTGTCAAAAAACTTTTGATTTGAGCTGCAGATGACCGGTTCTGCCATCTTTGGCGTTCCGTTGAGGAGAGGCCTGGCTGCAGCTGGAGGATGCGGGTTCTCCGCCTGGTTGGCAGCACCGAAACCGCTCTGCGGTTCTTTAATATGTGATCCAATAACCTCTGCGGTTCAGGAATGATTGACTCGGAGAAAACCGGCGGACAGTCGACACGCTTCATACCGGGAAACGCCTCTGGAGATGCCGTCCTCGCAGGCGCAGCCATCACCGCCGCTGCCTTCACGGACGGGTGAGTCGGTGGGGGTGGGTCGGAGGGGGGGGACTCTGTGTCTGTGTTTGCCCCCCCCCCACCACCACCGGGATCAGACAAACACTTATTAACTGAGAGGAATGCAAACAGGGAGGAGGGGAGGGAAGGAGGGGAAGACATCACTCTCCCTGCCTCCCCCCCTCCCCCTCCCCCAGAGGGAAACAGCTCGCCGACAGGCTTTAGGAGGAGGAACATTTCCACAACTTTCGATGTAAAAAGTTAAAAGCAAAGTAAATTAAGGGATAGATTTGAGGTTTTCTTCAGATCAAAGAAAAAAACTACACAAGAACTTTTATTTGTTGCTGTTTTTCGTTTACAAATGTAATAGTTTCATTGTGTCATGAACCATAATAGCTAATTTCTTTATTTATGATTAAGAGTAATAATTGAATTACTTTACTATGTGGACATATTTTCCAATCATTTTTCAATATATCTTTGTATAGATCTAAATGTATGTTGTTTGTCTTATGTTTTGGTTTGGAATGCTTGAAATAAACCGTTTCCAAATGACTTAAATTTTCAACAAAAAACTTTTCTCTTCTTTTTTTCTGAGCTTTTGTGGTTCTTTGGGCAAAGATTTTCAATATTTTAAAGTCATTACAGAAGTTAATTGACGATCATCCACCTGAATGCGTGTTTGCTCAAAAGCTGACTTAAAAAAAGTAAATTAGAACAGTTTGCTGAACAGTTTTTCTGCCTGTGGATGGAAGTTGCACTGAAGTCTTAGCCCCAAATGCCCTACAGGTGGATACGGGCTGGAAAAAAGGAGCAAATCTGAACGGGGCATGCAGGTGACCCGGAGGACATTTCAAGGTCGTTGACTGCTCTGTAAATCTGTTCATGCATGCATTTTTATTTTTGGGCCTCAAGGAAACTGAAAGACACACCTGCACTTCCCGCTCCTCACTACGACCCTCCACGGTCCCTGAACGACCCAAAACCCTGCAGCACCGGTATGCCATGCGGATGCGTCTGGTTGTCAAGTTTGGATTCTTTCAAGCACAAAATGTTAAGTTAGAACTGTGAAAAATTCCACCTCTGGGAGCAGAAACATCGATTAAACGGTGAACAGTTTGATCACGTCACGGTTTGGCTTTGACTCCAGACTCGGACTTGAGTCTCACTCAAGTCCTGAGATGTTTATCTGTTTGCTTTTTGATTTTCAGTGTCAGTCCTTGAAAATAAAAGTGTTGTTTAAAGTATCTTTATGAGAATTTGTCACAGTTAGATAATTATTTTAACTATAAGGGGTTAAAGACTCGAGGATTGACTTGGATTTGTCACTGCAACTGCAAAAACTGCTACAGAAAATGCAAACCTTTGTTGTTGCTACATTAACCTTAAAAAAAAAGGAAACGAATGTTTGTGTTTATTCAGGTTAATCATCTGCAAACAACGCTGAAAATGAAACTGAACTAGGAAATGAGCGCGGCACGTGTGAAGGTGTGGAAAGCATTTGCAAACAAAGCCAGACAGAGAGCTCCCTCCCTCACCTGACGTCGTCTGCAGGTGATCTGTCTCTGATCTGCTGGAGCTCTTGTCATCTGTGCTCACTGCACAACAAACAAACGGCCCTTTCACACAAAAAAAGACTTCCTGAGGTTTGAAGACGTGGATCCAGAGACGCAAACAGGAAACGCAGCCAACCAGTCAATAGAGAAGAAAAGTTCAATATAAGATGTATGGAATGCGCCTTTTAAAACTATTTGTTCAACCTTTTTTTTATATTAGTTGTGTTTTTAATTTAGGTTAAAGAAACAAAAACATTTTTTTTAATGGATTCAGGAAAATTGCATGTTTGGCAAAAGTTGCTAAACACGGACCTTAAAATGGACCACAGTGTTGAAATATTTTTCATTTTCTTTGAATTTCTCAGGTTAAATAAAACGTTTTATCAGCTCTAAATGAATCAAATGGTCTAAAAAACATCTTAATTTATTTTTATTTTTTTATAAAACAAGTCTGACAGGTCATTTCACTCATCTTGTCCATATTTCACTTGATAAAGTCATGAGTCTGTCACATAAATATGGTTTTTTTTTAGAAACTATTGAAGGGGCCCTAAGATGGAACCTTGTGGAACGCCCAAACCAACTGTGAATTTGGGGGAGGGGTCAGAAACACTGTTTAAGAAACACTGAACTGGATCTTTATAATTCATGTGTTTCATTGAAGCTTCTTTATGTGAAGTTAGTCGTCTAAATGTTTTTAAATTGATCCTAAATTGTTGGATTTTTTTTTATTGTCCAGGGATTCAAACCTTTGGCTTGCATGCCTGGCTTTTGTCAGACAAAATTTCAACTTTGAAGGAATCGAAGGAAACTTGGATTTTGAGCTGTCGTTTAGTCTGTGCTCAGATTTCCAGGATGAGACGTTCGAAGGAAGTTGGCTGAGTTTTGACTCCCCAAAAATCTTGAGTTAGCAGAGAACTCTCCGTTTTGGTTTCAGTCAGTCAGTATAAATGTCCACCAAAGCTTGGAAGTCCAAACAGTTTCTTTATGTTGGGAACCTGTTTTCTTCCATGCAGCAGAAAACCTGTTGGAGGGTTGAATCCTCATCAAAAGTCACAAAATCCATTTTCCTCTGAGAAACCTGGTGAAGTTTCTGGAAATACCCCAAAGTTCAGTCGTTGGGGACTTGGCATGAGCACCCCCCGCTGACCACAGTGAGCATGGAAGTCAGTTGACGAGAGAAGCAAAGTGGTCCTGGAGCTGGACCTGCNAGTGAGCATGGAAGTCAGTTGACGAGAGAAGCAAAGTGGTCCTGGAGCTGGACCTGCAGCCATTTGTGGAAAAAGTTGAGATGATCCTGAGAGGAGGTTCCTGGAACCATCAGGATCGTGAGAATCCTGATGGGGATCAGGCCAGCCTATGATGGGAACCAGCCTCTGAAGCCTCTGCGTGGAGCTGAACATCATCTGGATTCAAGTGAATTAAATGAGGACATGTCTGACTCTCTCATCCTGGCACCTCTCGTGGTGACCTTGCAGCCCCCCCCCAGACTGGCCTGGCTCCTTCAGACAAGTCAACATTCCCATAAAAAGCAGGAGCCCCCTCCCTGCCCCGAGCTCACAATCCAACGGTTATTCAGCGCCTCGGAGGAGCAGCGGATTAGGGAATCGGGGATCCTGAAAGGATGCCACACAGCCCGGGACTCAGGAGTTAAGCAGCCGTGAATGAGATGTGGCGACCCCAATACAAAGCTACTGTGTCAGTGTGTGTGTGTGTGGTGTGTGTGTGTGGGGGGGTGACGCCATGGGGGACTGAGCAGACAGACGCCCCTGCATGGTCCACCTTTGAGTCAGAGCTGTGTTGGGCCCTGCCCCCTCCCCATGGGGGGCCCCTCATGGCCTCAGAGCCACAGACTCTGGCAGGTGTATTCCATGGGATGAGCAGGGCTGGCAGAGCTATCTGACTTACTGGAAACGTGGGTTTACTGTTGACTCTCAGGAACAGGGTAGGGGGGGCCTGGGTTCCGTCTAGAAGGTGGGTTGGGGGTCAGATGGGGCTCGCAGGGTCAGGTGAGACCAACTCGCAGGCTTTAGGAAAAAGTAGAAAAAACATATAAAGCCTTTTCTATGGATAAACCTTTTGTTTTTGTTCTCAGCATTTTAAGATTGAGATGCAATTTTCTTGACATTTTCTGATCTTTTCATTCCGGTGGTTCCTTGTTCCTCGTTAAAAGTTGCTTTCTTTGGATTTTGTTGGTTAAAGCTTTATAAACATAATTTGTAAATATTCTTGCACATTTGGACAGAAACAACTTTGAAAACTCATAAATTTGGTTGAAAGTATGCAAAAAGCAAAGCATTATTAATACAAACATTTTTCTAATTGTTTTATTTATTTGAAGATGGATATTGTTTTTAGAAGTTTTTTGTTTTTATTAATTGTTGTGGCTCCTTAAAATACTTTTATGCTTGTTGTTGTGGATTTGGAACTTTGGGCCACCGTATGAACTCCAGAGAATCATCAAAATCATCTGAACGGCATCCTTTCTGAAACAGAATAATCAGAACTTTATTATCAAATATGATTTATTTTGATATGAAGAGAAACAGGTGTGCTTAAAAAGTACAAAAATTATTTAATCACAGAGACATTATATATGCTAAGTTATGAATAAAAAAAGAAAATGTAAAAAGATGTTATCCATCCCTTAGAAAAGAAAAAGTACTTAAATTAACTCTGCAATTGCTTTTAAAAATAAAACAAAATAGTAAAATTTTAATTCAAACGATTCGATTTCAGGTAATGTATAAAAGTTTGTTCCAATAATTAATACTAATGATATTTAAACATATATATATATATATATATATATATATATATATATATAGTATATATATATATATATATATATATATATATATATATATACCCGGCTTCGAAAGTCTACTGGAAACTGGGAAATGAAGCATTGAGGCAATTCTCACCACAACCATCACAGAAAAACCAATGAACTGGCTTACACTTCAGCAGCAGTGATCCTGATGCTTGGTTATGCAGAGTAACCATGGGGAGAAAACAATACCCACTATGGAAGCAACGTTAGAGTGCCGCGCCAAAATCAAGGCAACTCGAAGGATGTGGAGGAGCTGACAGAGGCTCAAAGGAGGTACAATGAGAAAGTGGGCACTTAAGAGAGATAGCAGCCAGAGCCCATACCAGCTAATTGAAATCACAAACAAAGGCTCTAGCCTTGAGCAGCCGCCAGAAAAGAGGCAGCTGGGTCAGAGACAATGAAGCCAGACGGATAACAGGTTGCTCCGGCAACTCAAACTCATGGGGGCAGACGCCAGTGGCAGGGTCAAAACAGCTTAGCAGACCCACCAAGGCTAGAAACTGAACAGTACTGGAAAAGATAGGGAGAAAGAGACAGCACATAACAGCAATGCCCAGTGGCTGGTCTCAAGAAGAACATATAGCAACTTCCCCTGAACAGAATCCAGTAACCATCACAGTGGCAGACATCCAAGAAAGAGTCTCAGGCGAAGAATCCGACAGCACCGCCCTGACATGATATATGCCTACTGGCTTTAAGAAGCTTCACAGCACTATTTGAGCCTGGCAGCACAAATGAACCAGCTGCTAAGAGATGGGACTCATCCCGATCGGCTAACAGAAGGTCAACGATCCTGGATCCAGAAGGATCCTCAAAGGGGGTAGTCCCCATCCAACTACCGTGCCAATAACCTGTCTCTCCACAACATGGAAGCTCCATCAGGCATCATTGCAACCAAGATAACAGGGCATTATGACCAATCTGCTGAGTAATACACAGAAAGGCATTGGTAGAGACTTCCAGAGGAGCCAACACCAACTCCTGTTGACAGAACAGTCGCCCAAGGACTGCAAAGTCACTTATTAATAATCAACCTGTGCACAGCCTGGATTGATTATGCAGCCCATGACTCCGCCACACCGTGATCACTGAACGTTTGGAGCTGTACAACATAAACAGGACTCCTAAGAGCCTTCAGGAAACTCACGAAGGTGTGGAAAACCACCCTTGAAGTCATCAAGCCACTTGCACAAGTGTCCATCAATGTGGATATACTAAGGTGATGTTCTTCCCCACTGTTGTTCTGCATAGGTCTGAACCCCTCAGCCAAATAATCAACAAGACTGCTAAGGATACCGACCAGAAAATGGGGCCAACATCAGTCACCTCTACATGGATGACATCAAGCTATATGCTAAGAGCTAACGCGGACATTGACTCCCTGATCCACACCAATTAGGATCTACAGTACTGACATTGGGATGTCAGTTCGGCTCGGAAATGCAATGGATGGTGACAAAGAGGCAAGCAGTCCACACAGGAAGTGGGGTTCCTACCCAGTATGAACAATAGCAGACATCGGTGACAGTTACAAGCACCCTCGAATTCCACAGGCAAATGGCAACCTGGAGCAGGCAACAAGGAAAGCTGCGGTAAATAGCCAAATACCCAACGGAAGCAAGGCAAGTCCTGAAGCCAGCCTAATGGTGGCAAAAATAAGACCTGGCACAAACAGCATGCACTGCTGAAGCTATCAGATACCCTGCAGGAATAATAAGATGGCTGTTGAAGAGGTAAAAGCAGACCACGGATGTTAAGACACAAAAGCTCCTCACCATGCATGGAGGGTTCCATCCCAAATCCAGCTCCCTCAGAGCCACAGACTCTCATAGTGGTCTCCATGGGGATGAACAGGGCTGGCAGAGCTATCTGACTTACTGGAAACGTGGTTTACTGTTGACTCTCAGGAATGGTGGGTAGGGGGGGGGTCTGCTCCGTCTAGGGAAGGGTGGGTTGGGGGTCAGGGATGGGGGGGGGGCTCGCAGGTCAGGTGAGACCAACCTGCAGGCTTTTAGGAAAAAGCAGGAAAAATACAGGAAGTCTTTCTGTTTGACAACCTTTTGTTTTTGTTGTTTACATTTTATGATTGAGATGCAATTTTCTGACATTTTCTGATCTTTTCTTGTCCTGCAGGTTCCTGCTGTTCCTCGGTTAAAAGTTGCTTTCTTTGATTTTGTTGGTTAAGCTTTTTATAAACATAATTTGTAAATATTCTTGTACATTTTGGACAGAAACAACTTTTAAAAACTCATAAATTTATTGGAAAGTGATGAAAAAGCAAAGCATTAATAATACAAACATTTTTCTTAATTGTTTTATTTTTTAGTTTTGGTTTTTTGAAATTTTCGTTTTCTAAAATGTGATGCTGTTTTTAGAAGTTTTTTTTGCTTTTATTAATTGTTGTGGTCTTTAAAATACTTTTGCGTTTGTTGTTGTGATTTGAACTTTTGGGCCACCGTAAGGAACTCCAGAGAATCATCAAAATCATCTGAACGGCATCCTTTCTGAAACAGAATAATCAGAACTTTATTATCAAATATGATTTATTTTGATATGAAGAGAAACAGGTGTGCTTAAAAAGTACAAAAATTATTTAATCACAGAGACATTATATATGCTAAGTTATGAATAAAAAAAGAAAATGTAAAAAGATGTTATCCATCCCTTAGAAAAGAAAAAGTACTTAAATTAACTCTGCAATTGCTTTTAAAAATAAAACAAAATAGTAAAATTTTAATTCAAACGATTTTGATTTCAGGTAATGTATAAAGTTTGTCTCAACATTTAATACTCAATGATATTTAAACATATATATATATATATATGTGTCAAAAGTTAAATACTGAAAATATTTTCACAGAAATATTGATCTAAAATCCTTGAAACTTTAAAAAGCTCAATTTACTTCTAACATGAAAGAAAAAAGAAAAAAAGCTCCAGAGGATTAAAATAAAATAAAAAGACATTTAAGAGAAAAGTTGTGTTTCTGCGCCCCCAGCTGGACAAAAAGAAAGACCTGGATTAAAATCAACAATAATAATACTTTAGTTTACTAATTATATTTGCAGATGTCCAACCCAAGAGCTTTTGTTTACTTTTCACTTTTATCCATTTATTTTCTAACCAAATGTATCCTGACTTAAAGCTCCATCATTTAAACCAGATTAAAAAAAAAGCAACTTAAAACACAAAAACAAGAAACACTTTGGGAAAATTCGTTATCAAAACAGACTTCAAATTAATGACAAAAGTACAAAGAAAAACATTAAAAAAAAATAAGATGTTCAAACGAAAAAGTCTGTAAAAGTAAATAATAAATGTTTTATTCATAATTTACAGTTTAAGAATAAAAACCTGAAGTCAAGCAGATCTTTAGAGAAACTCAGCCATCGTGAGAACTAAACTAAAATAAAATAAAAATAAAAAAGGCTGGAGATGAAAAACAATTATTATAATAATAAGTCCAAATCAATTTTAAGAGAATTTCAAAAGCTTAAAAACTTCCAGATCTCCCTGTCGTGATCAGAAAACCCTTGAAAATGAAGCAGGTTGGATGTTTTCTGGAGAATCTGAAACTTTTTCTTCAGACTTAAACGAATAAAGGTTCAAATCCGCTACAGGCGACCTTTGCCCTCCATCAGCTGTGCGGCTCTTTCCTCTGCTGTTCGGATCAGCTGACCGGCGTCACGTGACTCCGCCCGCTTCCCTGTTTTTCCCTCCGCGCAGACGGAAACCAGGCGAACCTCCGGTCCGGATCAGCCGCAGCTCGGCCGGTACCGGCATGCAGCGGTCCTCCGCTTTCGGGTGTCAGACGGCTCCGTGCGGATCGTCGCGCTGAGGTGTCCCGGATTCAGAGCGGACCCGCGGGTTTGATTCCCGCAGAGCTGCCGCCCACAACTTGGACGGAGCTTCCCTTCAAGCTGAGCCGAAAATCTGAGGTTCGTTCGGGAGGTTTTAGAGCAAACGAGGTCAAAGTCTGCAGCCACGCTGATAAGACCGGAGCGGAGCGGAGCCACAGACTCCAACCTGAAGGATCTTTTCTCTTTTAAACATTTCGGCTTCTGCTCTTTCTGAACTCAAACTTCTCGTCCTCAGAATCATCGTTTGATTCATCCTCCGGCGCCTCTCCCTCATCTGCAGACGGGTGGAGTAGATCTGGAAAGCAAACATGCCTTCCAACAAGTCTGTGTCTGCGGCGCCAATCACCCAGTTCATCAACTGCAGGATCCTGAGGGACCACCGGCTGCAGAGGTACGCACGTGTGACACACAACTCACACAAAGGAACGCACACTACCGACGTGCAACACTGGTTTTCCTCAGAAAACTAGACTTCACAACAATCCAGTAACCGTGGAAACCTGCTGTTGCTTCTCTTCTAAGCCAACAGACATGACGTGGGGTTCCCCAAGGCTCCATCCTGGGGCCACTTCTGTTTAAAATGTATATTCGCCTGCTGGCCGAGGTTATAAACAACCATGGTTTCCATAGCTACGCAGATGACTCACAGATACTGACTGCAGGATTTTGGGCACATCAAGGACTTAAGGATGAGCCACAGAATTTCTATTTTAATGATCACTCCTTTTGACATTTCCTTTATGTGAGGCATTGACTAGAAAGGCGCTACACAAATAAACTTCTCTTGCCAGAGAGGACCTGTGGGTCCGCGAGGGGAAGATTTTAGACCCGGAGAAGCTGTTCTTCGATGAGCTGGGATACGCAGACGAGCGCGTGGACTGTGAGAACGGCATCATCGCCCCGGGCTTCATCGACATCCAGATCAACGGTGCAAATGTTCACCATCCATCCTCAGAACCCACACATGCACTTTCATGCACACTTCCAACAGAAAGTCCCAAGCCGGGATTCGAACCAGGGCCCTGTCCCTGTGGCGCTAGAGTGCTAACCATCACGCCACCACGCAGCTGCAAATGAACTCTTTCAGTCTTATTTACACCAAGATGATACATTTGTTCTATTTTTTGTTTTTTAGGTTTAGACAGTTGCAACTTCTGAGTTTTCAGTTAGTAATACAGTAAAGTAATCCTGCAGTCTCCACCCTCTGCCCTTCTGCCCCGCCTTCACTGGCTGAGCGGCGGCTACAAACCCCTCACTCTCCCCTTCTGCCCCAGCCGCCCTGTTCAGAGCTGCACACGACAAATATATTTAAAAAACAAACATGTTTTTAACCATGGTGGCTTTTCTGTTGGGTTTATCCCCATAGCAACCATTTTATGTTTTGGTCGTCTGGCGGTTACGAACAGGTCGATGTCATTTTGGGAAGAATTGGCAAAAGTAAATTTTGGGATTTCCTTGACAACGGAGTTTTTTTTTTTTGTTATCCACGTCCTCTTAACCTGTTCATATCGTATGTCACATCATTTCCTTTAACTTGAGCCAGCGAGTCATGTATTACATTTTGACATCATTCAGGTAAAAAATGTGGGAGCAACAGGGAAACGCCACTTTTGCGAGCTCGCCACAGTAACACTGATCAAAAACCACAATATTTAAATTTAACGCCGCTTAACCTGGTGACACGTGTGTGAAATTTCATAAAGATGGCTGGAGCAAGCGTTTGTGTTCCACATATCATAGGACAATATTCATTTTTTATGGTTTCTCCCACTGTGATGTCATCATTTTTTGGTGGGGGGGTTTTCCCTGCAGGAGGTTACGGCATCGACTTCTCTCAGCCGTCAGACGACATTGACGGCGGCGTTTCCTTCGTGGCCAAGAAGATCCTGGAACATGGAGTCACGTCCTTCTGCCCGACCCTGGTCACCTCACCGCCTGAAGTCTACCACAAGGTGGCGCCACTTCAGCCGACGCGCCCAGTTTGAGCTCATGGCGTGAATCCCATCGTTTTTCCTGGTTTCAGGTGTTGCCTCGAATCAAAGTCCGCAGCGGAGGAGCGCACGGAGCCGGAGTTCTGGGTGAGGCCTCAGCGCCGGCGCTCCAGAACGCCAGTGTGCCCCGAAGAACCTGAAGGTTTAGTGGGGGGGGGGTGTATGGAAACAAATCAATCGTTCTGAGTGAACTTTGACCACAAAAATGTGTCAAAACAATTTCTGCCACAAACTCAGCTAAGATCGATTCAGTCGTCATCTTGATGGAGCAAATCGGAGGAGGTTTTTCAAAGTAAAAGCCTGACCTGAAAATCAGATTAAAGGACAAAAACAAAAAATGTTTTACAGCTGGGATTTCTTTAGGTTTTTCCAAAGTTCATTTGATGAAATAAAGAAAAATAACACATCCGAGTACAGATAAAGTGCACCAGGGGGCAGTGAGTCACTGAGGTTGGCGGTTCAGAGGCTGCTGCTGAAAGTGGGGATGATCAGGAAAAGTGTCGCCTGCAGGTTTCCACCTGGAAGGTCCGTTCATCAGCGCAGAGAAGAAAGGAGCTCACCCTGAACAGTTCCTTCGCACCTTCCAACCCGGAGGCTTCCAGGACCTGATGGAGACCTATGGCAGCCTGGATGGTGTTGCCATGGTGACGCTGGCGCCCGAGCTGAGCGGCAGCCGCACGGTGGTTAGGGAGCTCTGCCAGCGGGGCATCAAGGTGTCGTTAGGTGATCCGGGTTTCAAATATCTCGTCCTCGGTTTGAAGCTCAGCGTTTGCATTACGGTTCTGACCTCTCTGCGGGGTTCTGGTTCCGATCCGGCTGCAGGTCACTCGGTGGCTGACCTGTCTCAGGCCGAGGAGGCGGTTCAGCACGGCGCGTCCTGCATTACTCACCTCTTCAACGCCATGCAGCCTGTGAGTCCTCGCCGTTCGCCGCGGGGTTCCCGTGGTCCGCTTGGTTCTGATCGTCTCGATTCTGTTTGGTCCAGTTCCACCATCGGGACCCGGGCATCGTGGGTCTGCTGACCAGCGACAAGGTTCCTGCAGGCAGGACGGTTTTCTACGGCATGATCGCCGACGGGATCCACACCAACCCGGCCGCCCTGCGGATCGCACACAGAGCCCACCCCTCAGGTGAGTCCTTCACCTGCTGCAGGGGGAGGAGCCTGGAACTGCACAGATTACTCTTCAATAAAAGTAATGGAATTACCTTTCTGTGAGCCACACTGACACTTTTTAAAAGATTCAAAAGGATTTTTAAAAAGTGATGTTAACCTTTCCTTTTGATGTTTTTTCTTTATAGAATTATTTGGATTTATTTAAATATAAATATCTTAATTTTTAATACAAATTTTATGTCAGTTTCTCTACTAATTTATCTTGCTGGTCTTGATTTTTGTCCTGGCAGTCCTGGACTGAAGGACCAGATTGTTCTTACCTATCTTCTTTCTTTCTGGGCCTTTAATTCTATGACCACTACCAGTCTTATTGACCTTTGACCTCAGGAAGAGGGGGCCATCTTGAATTTTGTAAAAAAGAAAAAGAAATTCTCTTTTGTACCTTTTTTAGATCATCTTGATCTATCGCCTCCTTACACTTGGAGCATCATTGGGAAGCTATTGGGGGTAAAAATGTTGGTTTTATAAGCTGTGGATTTTTAATGGCGTTAGCATGGCGAGCTCGCAGAATGGCCGTTCCCCTGTTGCTCACACATTTTTTACCAGAATATTGTGAAAATTGAAAACGCAAATCGCTGGCTGAAGCTGAACAAAACAAAATGACATACGCTATGGACATATAAGGAATGTGGGCGCGGTTTACAATAAAAAAACCCTGTTGCTAAGGAAATCCAAAAGTTTACTTTTGCCGATTCTTCTAAAAATCACATCGACGTGTTCGTCAGCCCCACACGACCAAAACATAAAATGGTTGCTATGGAGACAAACCCAACACAAAAGTAATTTTTAACAATAGTTAAAAAATAAAAAGGTCATATTTTTGGTGAATTTGTCATGAGCAGCCCGGAACAGGGGGGCTGGGGCAGAAGGAGGAGAGAAAGGGGCACGAAGCAGCTGCTCATTCAGTGAGAAATGGGGTAATCTGGGGTTGGCGAGGGCGGGCAGCGAGTGGAGTTGAGCGAAGCAGACGCTTTATTGACTTTTCATGGGTTTAGCTGATCATTCTGGAGTCAAACATTAACTCGGAGGCGGCGTTTCTGTCGTTTAGTTCCCTTCAGAAACGGCTCTTCCATAAAGTCAGATCAGAACCGTGCATGAGGAGGTTGAATCCGCTCACAACTTTGATCAAAAACATGTCTTTTTCTGACTGCGTCAGACGAAAACAGGAAAAGGAAGTGTTTTTGATGAAGATGATAACTAATCTGAGCGATCCTGGACTAAATCTGTGACGGCGCTGTCATCTGCCGCTCCTTTTTTTTTGTGCTTTTATAGATTCCAGCAGTTTAACGATTAACACTAACAGCCTGGACGCTCATTTAATCATCAGCTTTAAAGTGGACCACAGAAAAAGGCTGTGAAACTGCACCACAACATCAAACAAGGATTCATCCGCCGCCAAAAGTAGTCCCCAGAAAAGAGCTCTCTTCTTCAGCGCTGTGGATTGAACGACATGGTCTCATGTGAGCGGGATCAGAACCGGGACGGACTCTGACTCGTGTGTTTGCTCCTGCAGGTTTGGTGTTGGTCACAGACGCCATCACAGCCATGGGTCTTCCTCCGGGCCGACACACTCTGGGCCAGCAGGTCATCGAGATCCAGGGTCTGCACGCCTACGTGGCAGGTCCGACTGTCAGCTTCCCTAAACAGACTTTTTATTTAAAAAAAGACAAGAAAAACATGATTTAAAAACATAAAAAACAAAATAAATCAAAGAGGGGATATTTCCTTACCGTTTTAACTCCAGAAATATAAACAAAGGAAAATGACCTCCTGCAGGATTCTGGACCGGTTTCCATCTTTATGGCACAAATCTAAAATTTTAGGTTTGTTCAATTTGGGTCACAGTAAATGCAAAGAGCGGAAAAATGAATGAACAAAAAATAAGGAAATAAAATGAGCAAATAAATAAAATTACAAACAAGCAAGCACAAAAAGACTCTACAAAAAGACTGGTCTCTCCATTCACAGGGAAATGTACACCAGTCACCTCTCCCACTATAAGGACTCCATCTCTAAAGCCAAGACAGCATACTACTCCACTTTAATAAATACCCGTGAAGGGAATTCTAAGGCCCTCTTTTCCCTCCTTTCCAAAATTACACAGCCTACTAACCAACTACCTCCCCATCTGTACTCCTCTGACTTCTGCGACACTTTGGCTTCCTTCTTCAATTCAAAAATAGAGAACATCCATCACGAACTACTAGTAAATCCTGACCCTGATCCAGCTCCCCCAATACTGTTTGACACACATCATCATTCATTTTTATCATTTTCTCTACCATCAGTCAACGAAATTGCTGAGCTCATTAAACACTCTAAATCCTCGTCCAGTCAACTTGATCCACTTCCTACAGTTCTGGTCAAAGCTACTCTTCCCTCCCTCTCTCCTCTAATCACCAACGTGATTCAGTCCTCTCTCACCACTGGAATTGTTCCCACCAGTCTCAAAAAGGCTGCTGTCACCCCAATACTCAAAAAACCAGGATTAGACCCCTCAAACCTCAACAATTTCCGCCCCATTTCTAATCTTCCATTCATCTCTAAAATACTTGAAAAAACCGTTTCAGAACAACTCCGCATACATCTATCACAGAATAACCTATATGAACAATTCCAGTCCGGCTTCCGTCCCCTTCACAGCACAGAAACGGCTCTCCTTAAAATCTCCAATGATCTCCTCCTTGCTGCTGACTCTGGGCTACTCTCCATTCTCCTCCTACTTGATTTAAGCTCAGCCTTCGATACAATCTCCCATACCATCCTCCTAGACAGACTGTCCGCCATAGGTATCAGAAACATACCTCTCAACTGGTTTCACTCTTACCTCTCTGGTCGCACCCAATTTATTCAATTAAAACAGTTCACTTCCCATACAGTTCCTGTCACTACAGGTGTTCCCCAGGGCTCCGTCCTGGGACCCCTGCTATTTATCATCTACCTTCTCCCTCTTGGTCAAATCCTCCGTAAATACAAGATTCACTTCCATTGTTATGCAGACGATACTCAGCTCTACATCTCCACCAAGCCAAATTCCTCTCTACCTCCCACTTCCCTCACTGACTGCCTTCTTGCAATAAAATCCTGGTTCACTACTAATTTCTTAAAACTAAACAACGATAAAATTGAACTTCTCCTGATCAGCACCAAATCCGTTATTAACAGCATCCAGAACTTCTCAATTCCCTTTGAAACCTCCTCAATTTCCCCCTCCCCTCAGGTCAAGAGTCTGGGTGTCATCCTGGACAGCACCCTCTCCTTCACTTCTCACATCAATAGCATCACCCGGTCTGCCTATTTCCACCTTCGCAGCATCCGTCGTCTTCGCCCTTCACTCAGTCCGCATTCCACAGCCGTTCTGGTGCACAGTCTTGTCACTTCCCGTCTGGATTATTGCAACTCCCTTCTTTTTGGTTTACCACAAAAAACTCTACGAAAACTACAGTATGTTCAGAACTCAGCTGCCAGAATTATCTCTCAAACACCTTCCTCCCAACACATCACGCCTGTTCTTCAGCAGCTCCACTGGCTACCAATCACACACCGGATTACATACAAAATACTTATTCTGACTTTTAAATCCATCCACAACCTTGCTCCATCATATCTATCAGATCTTGTTCATGTGGCCATTCCCACCCGTACCCTCAGTTCCTCCTCCTCCCTTCATCTGGATGTCCCCACTGCTCGCCTTGTCACTATGGGGGGCAGAGCATTCACCTGCTCTGCCCCCCGGCTCTGGAACTCTCTGCCTCCGGACATTAGAAACATCGGCTCTATCACACAATTCGCCAAAAAACTGAAAGCTCATATTTTCCAACTCGCCTATTCCCTCTGATAATTTCCTATTTCTGGCCTATTTATATGTATATTTTATTGTGCATTTGATTGCTTTTATTTTATTTTTATTTTCACTTTTATGTACGGCGACCTTGGGTTCCTTGAAAGGCGCCTAACAAATAAAATTTATTATTATTATTATTATTATTAAAAATACAGGGAACAAATGATTAGGAACCTAAAGTTTAAAAGTTAATTCATAGAACGGGAAAATAAAAAAAATAAAAAATATATATATACACATACTGTTCTATATTTACTGACATTAGACCAAATCAGGAAGCATTGAGAGCTTTACCATTCTTCCAAATGGATTTGTTTTGACTCACTGGGTTTCAGAAACTGGACCTTATGTTTTTTTAGCATGAACTGTGCAGATCTCTGGTATAGTAGCTCGTTCAAAAACTGTTGTTTTGTGATGCAGTAAATAGGCAGATTTTTCTTTTTATTGGACTTTTCCTGACTGCGGTTCCTCCGTCTTTCAGGCACACAGACGTTGAGCGGCAGCATCGCCACCATGGACATGTGTGTTCGCCACTTCAGGCAGGCCTCAGGTCTGCTGTCAAACAACCAAACATTATTCAAGAAATTATGCTTTTTTTTGTCTCTAATCTGCCGTCCATCCTTTCTCGGTTCAGGCTGCAAAGTTGAAGAAGCTCTGGAGGCGGCTTCGCTTCATCCGGCTCAGGCTCTTGGAATCAGCCACAGGAAAGGAAGGCTGGATTACGGCTCAGACGCAGGTCAGACCCTTTGGACGTCTGGCTCTGAAACCAAAGCTGGGGAGCAACATGATGAGATGTTCTCTCAGCATCTCATCTAAAAAATTATCTTCACGAGAAGACCCCTAAGACAAACTTAAAATCCATGAATGATCTCAAAAATAGAAAATCTGATTTATAATCCAGTGTGCCTTAATTCGGGTTGTGCATCCAGAAAAATCTCTCAAAATGTTTCAGCTCAATTTGTGAAATGTACTGTCCTTCACATATTTGAACACACTTTGAGTTGTTTACTTTATTTTTATTTATTTCTTACTTTTTACTCTACAGTTACTTTTTCAAATAAAAATCTTTTTATTTTTCTTTAACCAGAGAACCACAATGGAGGGAGTCACATGTGGCTCCGGAGCCTCAGGCTGCAGACCCCTGGTCTAGATAAAAATAAAAGATGCCAAGTTCAACTTTTTCCTGTCTTTCAGACCTGGTTTTGCTGGACGACTCACTCAACATCAAGGCCACCTTCATTTCTGGGGAGGAGGTTTGGAGAACAGGCCCTTAGAGGAAATGCCTTCCCGCCTCTGCCGTCACGCTCCGACGCCGTTCGGAGCTTCATCCACATCCGTCTGCAGTCCACTTGGGGAGGTTTTCCGTTGGGTGGCACATGCAGGAAGTCACTGAATGAGTCTTTGATGTAAAACCTTCTTGAGAATCGGTCAGGTTGTCTTTTTTCTGCAGCTTCAGTGAAACACTTGAAGACCCACTTTGATTAAAATGCTATTTTTGGTGTTTTTAACACGTTCTCGTGGCATTTTTCGGATGATTGGAGGACAGAGATAAAGAGCTTAAAATCACATTTCTGATTATTTCTTTATTCAAGTCATTTTGAATCAGGAGCAGATGCAAAAATGCTGTTTAAAAAGACGTAAAAAATACACTGGGCAGGCTACAAGCTGCTTGCTCTGAGCTCTCAGCACACGGGAAAGGGAAGAGGGGCGGGGTTACTCTGCATCAACAGGCTGTGCACAACTACATTTCTAATGAACTCCTGCTGCTCCGCAGAAACAACATCAGAGAAAACGACATAATTATGATTAAAAAGACCACTGGGAACGCTTTAAGAATAGGTCATGATCAGAGTGGGACTTTATGGAGTAAAAACCAGAAAACAAATCTGTCTTTGTCCAGCAAAGTTACTGGGAAAGATAATCGATTCTTAAAAAATCCTTTATTTGGAGAAAAGTCTGTTTAAATTTATGTCACTTTATAAAAGAAAAACACAAAATGTTGTTTAAGTGAAACCACTCCCACACTGAAATGGCATTTATTATTCCCTCACATACGCAGTAAGACAAAGCAGAAGGAGACAAAGAACGACCAAAACAGACACACAAGTCCAAGACAAAAAAACCTGAGACAAAACGGCAATAAAGAGACGACTGATGCCCAAAAAAAAACGTATAAAAACAGCCGCACAGCCTCGCCGTGACCCTGAGAGGACAACAACAGAGAGGCAACACAAAGAATGACAACAATGACACACCAGGCGGATGCAAAAGGGACGCAGAAGAACCAGAGACGCTGGAAACCAAACAGACAGAGGAGGCTTAAAAACAACAAGAGACATAAAAGAGACACGAAAAGAGCAAAATTAGGCTACAAATCAAACCTAACACAAAGAAACACATGAATTACCACATAACCCGCAGGCTGTTAGTATGAAGTGACATTTGTGCCCCCACATTAAGAACACAAGTCAAAGTTTTTAATTCAACATTTCTTAAATCGTGAAAGAAAATGATTATTTTAAAAACTAAACTTTCAAAGTTGTAAATCAAAATCTGTTTGACTTTTAAAATCTTTTTCTTTCCCTTCTGTGCCGTCTGAGCACAGCGTCACATGTTTGCCATCAAACAGCTCGCTGATTGGTCTATTATTTTATTATTCTAAAGTTGGTTCAGTTACCACTTTCAGCCACAAGAGGGCAGCCTGTCACCTACTTTCCGCGTGCAGGAGGAAGCTTTCAGCGATGAAGCAGCGTTTTCCGGAAGTTTTTTTATAGTAGGAACTATCCCTTCGTATTATAGTAATTAAAGAAAATACACAGTCCATAAACTTTTAAAGATGTAAAAAGATTATTTTGTTGCTGAAATATTTATGTTTATTGCCCTCCTGCATCATTTGTGGAATTCTGGACCGAGGCTATATGCTAGCTTAAGCTAGCAGCTAATTTTGAGTCTTCTGTTTTTATATTTTTAATCTCAAATTTGATTCAATTTTTTTGTTTTTGTTTATTTTCAAAGCAAAATGTGAAACTAAGATTAATTATTATCTTACTTTTGTTTTTGTCTGGAAATCATCCATACAAATCCTGGCCCTGAGATGCAACGTATTCAGACTCCTGAATTTACTATCGATTTCAATCGATAGCTGGACTTAAATGTATCCACTTTAATGTTTAGAGCTTATTACCCAAGACTGACAAGGTCAGAATCTGGCTAAATCAACAAATGCTGACATTGTAATAATCTCTGAAACTAAATCTGTTGTTAATGAAAGAATTAACATTCATGGTTACAATGTTTTTCGTACAGATAGGCCAAAAAAAGGTGGTGGCATAGTAATTTATGTGAAATCAAGATTTGAGACTTCAATTTCTTTTATCCGAATCGATCTGTAAGCAACTGGAGTTCGTAGCTTTAAAAGTTGAAATCGCTAAATCCCTCTGTATAACAGTTGTTGGCTGTTACAGGCCTCCCTCTGCCACTAAAGAGGCTTTGTCATTGAAACATCTTCTGTCCAAGGTTCAGTTTACTGAGCTCCTACTGGCTGGAGATCTGAACTGGGACTGGCTTACCTCATTTTCAGATGAATTTAAGACTTTCTGTGATTCTATTAATCTTAGTCAATTGGTTAATGTTCCCACAAGGCCAAATCTTAAACACCCAGAGAAATCCACCTTAATTGATTTAATTCTAACAAATGTTCCCCATAAATTTTCTGCAATGGGAGTTTTCTGTGCTGACATGAGTGACCATTGTGTTGTTGCTGCTTGCAGGAACACTAAAATCCCCCAAAACAAACCAAACACTATCTACAAGAGAAACCTGAAATTATTTAATGAGCAGGCTTTTCACCATGATCTATCTTTTATAGATTGGGAGCAGATAGACCTTTTACCAAATGTTGAGCTAGCTTTGATATTCTTTAAAGACACTTTTACCAACATTGTTAACAAACATGCTCCAATTAGAAGATTCAGAGTGAAGGGACGGGAGAATCCCTGGTTCACTCCAGAGCTGTCAGACACTATGCACATGCGTAACCTAGCATGGGCTAGGGCCAGAAAAAGGGATTCCTCCGCTGATTGGACTGCTTTTAGACAATTACGGAATAAATGTACCTCTTTTATCAAAAAAAAAAAAGCCAAATCAGATTATTACTTATCTGTCACAACTGACAATCTTCATAATCCATCCAAATTCTGGAAGGTGATTAAGTCTCTTTTTCTTATTAAATCTCCTCAAACTCTTCCAACATTTGTTGAGGACTGAGTTCCAGTCCTAGACAAAGTTGATATGTTGAATTACTTTAACAAACATTTTATTTCAAGTGGATACTTATTTAATCAAAAAGGTGCAGCACTCAATACTCCCTGCGCAGATCCTCCTCTCTTCCCTGGGGATTCCTTCAACTTTACTCTTTTTACGGTGCAGCAAGTGCATAAGGCACTTAGGATGCTCGATCCCAGGAAACTTCCTGGTCCAGATTTGATAGAACCTTTTTTTCTGAAAGCTGCAGCTGATTTTGTGGCACAGCCCCTTACAGTACTTTTTAACCTCTCAATCCAAAGTGGAGAAATACCTGTTATTTGGAAATCTGCCTTTGTTTGTCCTGTATTAAAGGGAGGTGATCCAGCAGTCCTATCTAACTATAGACCAATGTCAATTTATGTGTATTGTCAAAAATTCTCAAATCTCTTGTTTGCGATCAACTAAAAGACTATTTTAACGATTAATGAACTTCTATCAATGTTCCAATCTGGTTTCAGGAAGAAACACAGCACAATCACAGCCGCTACAAAAGTCGTCAACGACATACTTCTTGCTCTTGACAAAAAGCAACATTGTGCTTCGCTTTTTATTGATTTGTCTAAAGCCTTTGATACTGTGGACCATGGGGTTTTAATGCATCGGCTAAGCTATTTCGGATTCTCCAATACTGTGCTTTCCTGGTTTAGAAATTACTTGAATGAAAGGACTCGGTGTGTTAAATGTGATGGCTTGTCCTCTGAATTTTTAAATGTCCACAGGGGGGTGCCACAGGGTTCAATATTAGGACCTCTACTTTTCATTTTATATATTAATGAACTAGGACAAGATCTTCAAGATGCTAATATTCATCTTTATGCTGACGACACAATTATCTATTGCTTTGGACGAACTCCAGTTGAATCTTTACAGAAAGCTTTTGATAATGTGCAGCTTACACTTCTGCAATTGAAACTTGTCCTAAATGCTGAAAAGTCCAAATTCATGTTTTTTTCTAATACCAAAAAGGTGCCAGAAGATCTCCCTAAGATTCTCACTCTTCACGGAGATGCTGTAGACCAAGTACATGTGTACAAATACCTTGGGATCTTTCTTGATGACTCCTTGACATTCAAGCCCCACATTGAAAATGTTGTGAAGAAACTAAAACTGAAATTGGATTTTCTTTTTAGAAATAAGCTTTGCTCCTCTTTCGAGGTTTGTGACAGCAACATTTCTATCTGTTTTAGACTACGGGGACCTTTTGTACATGAATGCTTCAAATCATTGTCTTTACAGATTAGATTCTGTGTATCATGCTGCTCTGAGGTTTATCACCAACAGTAGAGCATTAACACATCACTGTGAACTGTACTCTTGTGTGGGGGGGTCATCTCTGTCCACAACAAGGCAAGGACACTAGTACACTTTTATTTACAAGGCCATGCTTGGACTGCTTCCCTCCTACATTGGAGATTTACTAACGAGGAGAAACGTTGATTCATATTCATTGCGTTCAAACGATCAACTGACTGTTTTTATAATTGAATGTAATTTTATTTGTTGTCTGTGTTTGTAACATTTTGCTGCCTCAATGGGACTCCCTTACCCAAGGGTTTTTAATCTCAATGGGACTTTCTGGTTAAATAAAGGTTAAATAAAAATACAAATTTTGACGCTAAAGACAAGATGATTTTATTTGAAATAATGTGATCATCAGTGGTTGCTTTTCTGAAGATTCATTTATTTATTCGGTTTCTGATGAGTTAGGCAGTGAAAAACTATAAACTAAGTAGTTCCTCACAGGTAGTTAGATATTATCAAAATGTAATTGTTCTTATTTTATGTTTTCCTTTCTTTCTTTTTAAATTTTAGCTAAATTTGAAAGATATTCTAAGTAATTGTTGTGGCTTAACGCGTTTAATTTTTAAGGCAGCTTTTCAAAAGAAAAGTGTTTATTTAAGCTTTATTTCTTTGTATTTTATGTATCAATATGTATAAAACATCATTTAGAATCTAAATTAGTGGAAATTCTTCAGTTCTTTTTCAAGAACATTTATTTTATGTCAGTGCCAAAACACATTAATTTTGATTCTCCAAATCAAAAACTCATCTTAAGGACATTTTAATTTCTTCTGGTTCATTTTCTTTTAGGAGCAGACCAATAAATCAGATTTGAACTCTAGTGTTTTAGTGAAATGTAACAGGTGATTCTTGTTAAACAAGTTGGAAATATCCATTAAATTTCGTTCTACTTCATGATTGTTGTTGATTCTTCACAAAAATGACAGTTTTTATATCTTTGAAGCCTGAAATGTGGCAAAAGGTTGAAAAATTTCAAGGAGCCGAATAAAATATTGTTTTTGTTTGTTTGTTTTTAAAGAAAAGGACATTTGTTTTGTTGGGTCTAAAACTATATGTTCAAGTGTATTATATAACTATTTTATGATTTAAAATATCAACATCCTCTATAGTTTATTGGTACTAAATATTTAATATAAAGTTGTTGAGCCAAAATAATGTGTCTGTTATATTTCTTGTTAAATATTATTGAAATAAACACTTTCTTCAATAGATATGATACTAATTTTTAGTTTAGATGTTTTTACAAGATGTTTATTTCCTGATTCTCTGATGATAGTTCTTCTTTATCTGGCAGCTGATAACAAACCTTACGCTGTCTAAAGACAAATATATGTTTGTCTGAGGTCAATGTTAAACAAAAAAGCAGCCAAAACAGATATAAACTCTGTGCTGGAGAGCAGACTATGAGTGTGCAGATCCTAGAATGACACTTTAATGCAGACAGTATTACAAACTGTGATTTCCATTGAGAGCTCTGATGAAAAACCAACTTCTGATATACTTTTCTCGCAAAAACAACTACTGCTGCTACTTCTACCACAACTGCATAACCATTTATTTGCAAGAGTTTATGCAATTTTGAAATCCTTTAGAATATCTCATTTATTTTGTTCTCAACAGTTTCTCTTTTGTCTTTCCCTTGGAGAGCAGGAGTGGAAGCTGTTCGAGCCTGTCTGACCATGAGGAGCTGGTCTGTGTGCGGAGCAGAAGACAGGCAGGTCTTCTCGTGTGAAGCGGTCCATCTGCGTCCAGCCTGACCTGTTCCACAGACCCAATGCCCTGCAGGTCCTTCTAGGAGCTCTCCTTTCTGCCCACAAACATCTGAAGAGGCTTGACTATACTGTGATTCCAGGTAAGAATACCCATATATGGCAGAGGATGTTAAGAACTTCCTGTGGAAGTGAACTCCGCCACAGTTTTTGTTTTTGTTTAAGATAAATGTTTTTTCTTTATTGGGATTATGTGTGAAAAACTGACATTGAAAAAACTAAAACGAGTCTGGGTGGGTGTTTCCGTGTCACTTCTGATTTATGGATGTGGGTTTTGTGCCCGCAGCTCAGAGCTGTTGCTGTACGCCCAACAAATGAACCCCAGGGCAGAGCAGGACGGGCACTGAAGAGGAGGCAGAACTCCAGCCCAGCACAGACCTGCAGGTAAACCTGAGTGTGGCCTTGGTCTCCTGGTAAGCTGGCTTAGTGATGTCATCAAAGGGAAATAATCAGATTCCTACTATTGTCCAGATGAACATCAGAAATCATGCACCTATATCTGATTTTCAAGATGATTTACTAAAGTAAGAAAATGCTGCTCCTGACCAAAGAATGACCTTTTTTTGTTCCAACTGCTTCATTTTCTGGCTTTGAACATTTCAGTTTTGAGTGTTTACACTGTAGAATTAAAAAGGTGAAAATCCGACAATAAATCAGGACCTTACTGACTTCTTTACTCACTTAGAACAATAATGAACACTCAAGCTAACAAACAGGAACCACACAAGAAGAAAAACATTTTTCTTTCCTACAATCCATCAACTGACCCCTCATTTTCCAGCCTTTATTGTTTACATGGACAAAATGTCGGAAAAACGCCTGATCAGCTGAGAAAATCGATCATTGAAACCGCCGTTCTGAACAGTCTGCGCGATCCAGACTCGTTCAGATCAATGTCTTCGATGGAGATGATTGGGTTATGCTGATTGTTGATCCCGATCGTGTCACTACTGCTCTGGTTTAACGTCACGCATAGACAGGTGTTTTGCTCCAGAGAAAGCTTTGGAGCTCAAACAGGACCGACCTGCTCCTCTGCTCTCGACCCGCTGGCTCCTCGCCCCTCCCCTCTCTTACACTCCTCACGAAGAAGAGTGCGGGGGAGGAGCACTTTGTGCCCCGTGACGTCTGGACCCTGCGCGGTCCGGTGGACCGAGTGAACTGTATCTCTGAGCAGAGCAGCTGGATTGATAACTTTGTGTTTGAGGGGGGGGAGTGCTTTGTTACGTGTGCGTTTTGTTGTTTGTTATGTGTGGGAGAATTCGGACTGCGATCCGTCCCGCCGCTCTGGGTTAGGTCAGGAGAACCGTGTGTCCCAGCAGAGCTGGGACCGCCAGCCAAACTGGTCATAACCAACATCCCAGAATCCATCGATGTCACCAGGAACCGGCACCAATATACATACAGCTCAAACCGATTCACTGAGGACGCCACCTCCTCTGTGGTCCACACAACCCTCACCCACCTAGAAAACAGAGATGCGTGTTCGACTGCTCTTTGTGGACTTCACATCAGCCTTCAACGCCATCATCCCACAGACCCTCACCCATAAACTACACACACTGGGACTGAGCCCCACTCTGTGCAACTGGGTCTTGGACTTCCTGACGGACAGACCACAGTCTGTGAAGATCCGCGGCGTCTCCTCCTCCCCTGATCACGACTTGGTCGTGCACATCTCCAATCAGCTTACCTGGAGCACCAACACTTCCTGCCTGGTGAAAAAGGCACATCAGCGCCTCTATTTCCTGAGGAGGCTCAGGTGTGCTGGGATGAGGATTGCAGTCCTGACCTCCTTCTACAGGTGTGTGGTGGAGAGAGTCCTGACCTCCTGCATCACTGTGTGGCACGAAAGCTGCTCTGTGGCAGTGAGGAAAGCTCTGCAACGAGTGGTTAAAGCTGCAGAGGACTGTGGGCTGCAGCCTGCAGACCACCACTGACATCGTTGAGACCAGATGCAGGAAACGGGCCTCCTGCATCCTGAAAGAGCAGGACCACCAGGCTGAGGAATAGTTTCTTTCCTGAAGGAGTCAGAATGCTGAACTCGAAAAGATCACTGTAACACCCCCCCCCCCCAATGGACAACTCACTAAATCTCAAATGCAATATCATAGGACTGTGCAATACTGTATATACTCTTCTGTAATATATTCTCCACTGTGCAATACTTTAATATATTCTCCACTGCACAATACTCAATAGGACTCTCACCCTAAACGACCAAAAACCCTAATTTAGTTTTATCACTGTTATTGTCACTAAAATGACAAAGATTCCTGATTCACAGTTTGCAAACCTTTTTTTCCCCTTGATTGCTTTACTTCTGTGTTTTTGAATATTTTTTGACTAAATCTTCTGTAAAACTAACATTCTCCAAATCTGCTCCTCAAATTCTCCTGCTTAAATTCTCAGTTCAACCACAGAATTTCAGCCTTTACTTAATGCAATGTTGGTAAATGAAGATGGAACGCTCTAGAACAGAGGTATTTATAGACTCACAATTTTATTTATTTCGTTTTCTACATGTTCTAACATGCATAAACACACATAATTTTTTCATCATTACAGAGACATTGTAAAATATCATGCAAATATTTTGAAGAATTGATTAAACTTAAGCATCAAACTAGAGCACAAAGTGAAAAACACATCTTACCTTTATTTTAAAAATGAGTGCATGAAATTTGATTACACGTAAATATTTGCATGTGAATGTTCCTGGCAAAGAACAGATCATAATAGATTCAGTCTATCCACAAGTTAATTCCATCAGAAAACAGCTGTGATTTTAATTGTGCTTTGCACTTATAAAAATAATTTAATTACTGAAGATGTTTATATTATGTCAGTTCAATCATGCAGAGCTCCTATAACGGAAATAAACAGGATTATAGACATGTTTACAAAAATTCTGAGTCATTTTATAGGAAATAAATTAATTGTAAGATACTACGGATCAAATAAAATCATAATTTGTGCTGTGACAGCACAGGTTTGAAGTAGATAAAAAGAGTCACAGCGCCCCCCAGAGGATGTGCAACATTCTAGCATTTGGGTCCTTGGACCACATTTTATAGACAACTGTCCTTCAGAGTTAAAACACAAACCAAACGGGTCACAGACTTCCTTATTCTATCACAGAAAACATGTTGACTGGTTCATTGGGTGTAAGCCTGAATAACTGGGTTTCCCCTGAGTTTTTACAGATATATCCCCTAAATCTCTGATTTGTCACCAAAACAAACAGCACCACTTAGTTTTAGATGTTAAGAAAAAATATAGTCAACCAGGAAACGCCTTTCTGGGTTTCAAAATGAACTACTTACACTCATTTGTGGATTTCACATCATGTTAATTCTGGAAAAGTTCAACTTCTATGTGAGAAGAACAGCAGACAGAAAGAGAGGATAAAGAGGTGGAAGCTGAAGAAAAAGGGAGTTCCCTCTGTGGTGCTTGAAGCCAGAGGATCTGAAGTGGTGATGGTGGAGTTTGTAGATGATGTGTTGGTGGTGTTGGTGCTAGCTGTATTGGTGGAGGCTGGACTCAAAAATGTCCCCAATGTGCGCAAAAGGAAGTCCTTAAAGTTGGAAACTTTTTCAAAAGTCATCATGGGTGTAGCACGCTTTGTCCTGGATGTGCTGTTCACAAATGACAGCACAACCGTCTGGAACCAATACCCATCCAGCTTACACATGAGCGGACCTCCAGAGTCACCCTGAGGAAACAGACGGTAAACAGAGGAAAGTTTGCTTAGTGATGTCATCAAAGTGAACTAATCAGATTCCTACTATTGTCCACTTTCTTCCTCGTAGAAACAAGGAAAATCTTCAAGATTCTATTTGTTAAAAATGTCCCCTACCATGACTACAGAGAAAACTGTTCATTTATGGCCATGCTCATTTGAAACTTTGTGACAAAAGAAATATCTGCTGTTCAAAAAGAGCTACATTGCATTCTAAGCTGTATAAACAGAGTTATTTTTTGTTAATTGGTTGATTGAGCCTTAAACCTTCATCACATGCACCATACGGGGTGTTGACCCGAAAGGTTGCTGTGGGTTTTGGGGTTGCCGGGTCCATGGTGGGTCATAGAGAGGAGAAGCCCTATCAGAGACTGTAGGGGTGTCTTGCAGTTTTCTTGACGCTCACAAGGCCAACAATACATTTTTTTAAATATAGTTGAACTATTTAGTTCATTGTCTTATCATTTACCTGCTCCAGTGCAAATATTTCTGTACAAATCCTGTCACTTGTAGAAGTTGTCCCACAGTCTAACACAGACGTCTGGAACTCCTGCATAAGTTGCTCCTCTAGACAAATAGAAAAAAAGAAAATATAGAAATAACTCTGGTGGTTTGATATTTGTGAGAACGTCTGAATCTCTCTTGTCTGCGTGCTGTAGACTCACCTCCTCCACGTCCAGAACGCCAGCCTGCAGCCCAGCATGTTGTTCCCACAGGAAAAGTTCTTCCGTTGTCCAGACAGATGGGCTGGATGTAATTATTCAGGGGGGGCTGGGTGGAGAGTTGCAGCACAGCAACATTGGACCCTGTCTGGTTGCTCAGAGTGATATTTTTCACTTTCAGTGACACCTCAAAGGGGTTTGATCCATTCTGCTTCAGACGACCCAACACAACCGTCCACTCAGACGCCACAGGAGGACTGTGGAAGACACGGCTGATTCAATGAGGACTCTAGAACTGGAAAAAACCTTTTCAGGTTTTTTCAGTTCTTGATGGTTAGTTATATATTGTGTAAACATATAGAGCTATTTTTTCTTCACTAAAGCGCCTTTACAGTTAATTTCATTCATCAGTGTACACACAATTACACAATGACGATGGCAGAGCTACCATGAAGGGCCTTGCTCAGACAGCCAAGAGCAACAAGTCCCATAACCAAGGATACTCGGAACAAAACCTGAGACCTTGTAATGAGAGGTAGACAGCTATAACCCTGCACTACAGGGATTAAGACCTATTGTTTGGGTCCCTGACTGTGGTTTCGGCCTATGGGCTGAACAGGAGTTCAGACTATCCCACTATTTTGGGGTTTCTTGTGTGGGCACTAGAATGTGCCCCAAGGGGGACTCCATTGTCCACCCGAGGAACTACAATGCCCACTTAGGAATTGAAGCACATAAAATAATGGCACAGGGATTGGAAGGAATTGCCTCCCAGATATGAACTCGAGAAGTGAATTGTTGTTAGACCTCTTTGCTTGTCATAGTTTGTGCAAACACCTGTGTCGGTTCATTGTGGTTAAAACAGGTTAGGTTTGTGTGATGCACCAGTGGTGCGCAAAGAATTGCCATTCTAACTCATCAGCCAATCACACTGAACACAAATCTGCATTAAGCCGTCAGCTTTGGACGTTACCCACCTTGTGAAGCAGTTAGCATCACTGAGCACAGAGTCCAGAGCAACTAGTGTCCCTCCACACACATGCTGTCCGTTTTTCTGTAGACTCGCCATCCAAGGCCACTGACCTGCAGTTGCCACTGAACTTCCACTTAAAACACGGGAATTCAGGGTGGCCTGTCCACAAACCACAGCTGCAGGAAAGATACAAACTTGAAAAACCTACTATGGCTTTATCAATAGCATAGGGTTTTTACTTAATTAAAACATAAAATTCCTGATGTTTACAAAATACTTTCATGAAGTCCTTTCCTATACATCTACAACATATTACCAGAAATATTCGCTCACCAGAATCAGGTGTCCTAACCACTTGGCATGGCCAAGTGTATAAGTTAAAGTATTTTAAAGTCCCTCTATCTGTCACTCCTAGGTGTGTGAAATTTCTTCTCCGCATTTGACCCGTCCCCTGGGTGAGTGGTGAGCTGCAGACACACCCACGCTCAGGAACCATTTGGTTGTTTAACTCCCTAATCCAACCCCTTAATGCTGAGTGCCAAAGAAGGAGGCATTGGGTCCCATTTTTGAGTCTTTGGTATGACTCAGCCTGGATTTGAACTCAAGACCTTCCAGTCACAGGGTGGACCCTCTATCACAAATGTTCACAAACATTTGTGAAAGAATTGGTCACTCTTAAGAGCTCAGTGAATTCCAGAGTGGAACGGTCATAGGATCCCAGTGGTGAAATTCCCTAGCTCATAAATATTCCACAGTCAACTGTCAGCTCTATCAGAACACAGTTTGGGGCCATGTAAACTGACAGAAAGAGGTCAGTGGATGTTGAAGTGCAAAGTGCAAAGAGGTCGCCAACTTTTTGCACAGACAATTGCTATAGAGCTCCAAACTTCATGTGACTTTCAGATTAGCCCAAGTACAGTACACAGAGGGCTTCATGGAATGGATTTCCATGGCCGAGTAGCTGCATCCAAGCCACACATCACCAAGTGGAATGCAAAACGTCAGATGCAGGGGTGTAAAGCACACAGCCACTGGACTCTAGAGCAGTGGAGACACCTTCTTAGGAGTGATGAATCACTGTTATCAATTTGGCAATCAGATGGACGAGTCTGAGTTTGGTGGTTGCCAGGAGAATGGTACATTCCAGGCTGCTTTCTGTCGAGTGTGAAATTTGGTGGAGGACACAATTCCATGATCCCAACCTTGTGGAAACAGTTTGGTGTGGGCCCTTCCTCTTCCAACATGACTGTGCACTAGTGCACAAAGCAAGGTCCACAAAGACATGGATGACAGAGTCTGGTGTGATGAACTTTACTGGTGTGCAAAGAGTCCTGACCTGAACCCCATGGAACACCTTTTGGATGAATTAGAGCGGAGACTGAGAGCCAGGCTTTCTCCACTAACATCAGTGTGTGACGTAACCAATGCGCTTTTAGAAGAATGGTCAAATATTCCTAGAAACACTCTCCTCAACCTTGTGGACAGCCTTCCTTGAATGGTTGAAGCTGTAATAGCTATAAAAGTTGGACCGACATACTCTTTGAGTTAGAAATGGGATGGCACTTCAGTTCAAACGTGAGTTAAGGCAGGTGAGCCAATACTTTTGGTAATATATTGTATTTTGTGTGAAAATTTTATAGCTATACATTAAGCAGATATGAAAGTTAACCTTGACATTACATTTATTCTGTTTATAACAAATGGTTACCTTTGGGTGTGGTGAATGGTGGCTGGGTTGTAGTTTTTGTTGTAGTGGTTGTCAAATGGGTGGTGGTTGTTGTAGGTTTAATGGTTGTTGAATCGATGGGGATAGTTGTAGGTTTAATGTCTGTTGAACGGGTGGTGGTTGTTGTAGGTATGATGGTTGTTGAATGGGTGGTGATTGTTGTAGGTTTGATGGTTGTTGAATGGGTGGTGGTTGTTGTAGGTTTAGTGGTAGTTGTTGGGTGTGTCACGGTTGTTGTAGTTGTGATAGTTGTAGTTGGTATTAGAGATACGTAAGTTGTTGTAGCAGCTGGTTTAGTGGTTGTTGTAGTTGTTGTTGGGGGTATATAAGTTGTTGTAGTTGTTATAGTTGTGACAGTAGTAGTAATTGGTGGCACTCCTGGACACGACACACTGAGGTCACTGTCAGTTCCAGTGGAGGTGAAGGTGATAAAGCCCGGCTGATTGGTGGTGATTTGGGTGTTGATCCAGGTCTGGTACTGGGACACTCTGGTGTAGACTCCTGGGTAATTAGGTAGAGCACAATCTTTTCCAAAACTCACAACTCCTGCTTGGATCCAGCGGTTGTTCTGCTTAATCATCAGCGGACCTCCAGAGTCTCCCTTCAAGGTGAAAAACATTTAAATTCAAGGAAGAATTCAGAGAAATATCTGAAAACAGGAAATAAAGGAGACTTACCTGACAAGAGTCTTTGCCTCCTTCCAGTAACCCGGCACACACCATGTTGTCAGTGATTGAGCTGGCTCCATAGCTACACTTACACCGTCTGTTTCCCACAATTGGTACTTGTACTTCCTGGAGGTTTTGTGGGGCAGGAAGGGAGACTAAGAGAAGAAAGAGATCGATCAACTGACAACATCTGAAGTCCATGAAAGAACAGCTTCTGATTGTTTGTAATATTCGAAAATAGCTGCCTTCAAAGAACACAGAGAACAGCATCTAAATTATTCCTATCAAATTCAAAGAACTTTGTCATTGTTATTTAAATGTCAGTTATTATTATACAGAAGTCTGTAAAGCCTGAAGCCAGCTAACTTTTTCTTTCAATGACTAATCTACCTCCAGTTCCAATGTTGCCCCAGCCGGTGACCCAGGTGTTGACGCCGCTGTAGAAGGTGCTGCCGGTGGAAGGCAGACAGACTGGAGTGATGTAGTTGTTGAAGGTTACTGGTGAGGAGAGCTGCAGGAGGGCGATGTCGTTATCCGCTGTCACTGAGTTGTAGTCCGGATGAACGATTAAAGATGTTACTGTTCGAGACACACTGTTGGGGTTAGATCCTTGCAGACTCTGAAGACCCAGAACTACGTTCACACCAGATGCACTGACACTGAGAAAGAAAACAGAAAAAGAAAACTGTGAGACATTTAATTTGGAGCAAAATCAGCAATAAATCAAAAACTCAAAGAATTCATGAATTGATGAGCACTTAAGTTATATGTGGTTGATCAGATCTTTTGTTTCTTATGAAGCTTCTTTTCCTATTCAGCTCCAAAGCTGTCATGATGTATACGCTGTTACTCACCTTTTAAAGCAGTGAGCTGCCGTCAGCACCCACTGGTTGTTGATGAGGGATCCTCCACAGAAGTGTGATGATGTCTGCAGACTGACCTGCCAAGGCCAGAACCCTGCAGGAGCATCTTGTCCTCCAACAATCCTGGTGTTTAGATTTGCCTGACCACAATCTGCAGAAAAAAACTACCAGTTGGTCTTTTGTGGACTCAGAACTGCTGGTAATCAAGAATCCCTCAAAAATTCCACTGGCATCTTTTTTCTTGTTTTTTGTCAGTTTTGTTTTTAATCTTCTACTCTAAAGTTTTTTTTTGTCTTAACAAAAAGTGAAAACTAAATTGCCTTCTATCCTTTTCATCTGGTATGGTTGATAGTTTCATTCCATTAGCCAGACACAGGAACCTTAAGTATTAAGCTTATTAAAATCATTTTTGTGTACTTTTTACATTTTTGGGTCTAAGAATTAGTTAGGAAGCCTTATGGCTGATCTTTTGACATTCCTTTTATTTTCTTAGACATGTTCTTGTTGTGTTTGTACTGTGTTTGTGTCCAGGTTTATGACTTTCTTTAAAAAAAAAAACTGAAACATTAAAAGCTGAATAAAAGTTTCACTCACCAGATAGCTGTGCCACATTCTCTGGAATTGAAATCAGAAAGAAAGAATACAAAATCAGACAGTCACCCTTTGATTTATGCCAAGTTTACTGTCTTGAGTGACAGCAGAACTTTTAAAGTTCTTCCTTTTTCATAGTGAAGCAGTAAACCCTTAGTCACATGCACACGTACAGGGGGGTTGACCCGTACTTGTGCTCTGAGTTTCTAGGGTTGTCTGGTCCATGGAGGGTCATAGAGAGGAGCGGGTGCATCTTCGCAGGTGTGTCTTGCAGTTTCCCTGCACGGCCACCTCAAGGAACATCGTGAAAATGGAACGTACCATTGTCGTGCATTCTTCTTTTACAACAACCAACAATCACTTAGTCTATCACTAGTCAGAATCTGAGCTCAGCAGGTTTTTCTACTGAGTCATCCTCTAAACAAAGACGTCATCGACTAGTTTTATATTTAGTAACTAAACAAACTGGCTTTACTGTCTCTATTAGTACCTTTTCTCAACACAAGCTTGTGTTGTATTTCAGTCCCACACACAGGAACAGATAATGAAACACAAATGTGTTTGCAGTTGAACCTGTTTCTGATGCAGACTTTCAGTCAGTGGCAGAGCTAGAACATTTTATATGGGGGTGGGGGTGGGGGTGTTTATTCCCATTATAAATACAGTGAAATGATCAGAAATATGTATTTCAGATAGTTTATTTCTTGATGAATATTAATTAATATATTTTTCGTTCATCTTCTAAATGAATGAATAAATTAGAAGATGAATTAATATTTTCCAATGAAAAAATCCTTTCCTCTTGCCATAGCATCTAAACAGCACGGATTTTGGCAAAGGCTGGGGCCGTCAGCACCCCCGCCTAATGTAAAACCAAGTTTATTTCAAGATACTGTAAATGAAAAAGAAAGCCCAAACCAAACTAGACTTCTTTTATTCTGCAATTCAGTATAGATAATTCAGGTAAGGCCAGATTTTCTTCATTGTGTTATAATGACAATAAGTAGGAGATGACCATCAGAATATTTGCAGGTTTTTCTTTTTTTTGGTGCTGAGAAAGAATTTTTGGATTTTAAATTTTCCTGCATTGCTCCTTTTTAAAAAATCCTTTTTCCTCTAACTTTTTAACCAACGCCCCTCTCCTTAAAAAAACTAGAATCCCTCTTTTGGTCAATTCAGTAAATTTTGAATATGAACCAAATGTTGATCCACCCTTCCGCACTCTTCAATCCATTCAAACAAACGAACAAAAAACTGACCAGTCAATCAACATCTTAATCACATTTCTAAATGCCAACGTAGAAAATAAAAAGTCTTAAAAATCACATTTAAATGGCATGAACTGAAATCATGTTACTTGGTTTAAAGGGCCTATATCAAAATCAACTTTTTGAGCTTCTAAGTGTACTTCAACGTTAAGTATAGCGTGATATAGACCCTTTGAGGTCACATTTTCTCTTGATAAAGAGGGGATAAAAGTTAGGATGTCTTTCTGGAACCATTTCTTGGTCTGCATCTTACTTGCTTATTTCTTTTTTACCTGTTCTCCGTGCAGTGGCGGTTCTACCCTGAATTACTCCCCGGGCGAGACCCTCCCCTGGCGCCCCCCCCCCCCCACACACACACACACACACACACTTCGTCACTTTGTCCATCTATTGTAACTGAAAATAGAGTAGGAAATATTTAATCAAACACAAATGAATAATCTAAAATAAATATAATAAACTACAAATCACACTAATAACACACTAGAATAAATGTAACTGCAGCACTAAGAAGAGAAAACACTAACTAAAACCTAACCTTTGTGGCCTTCCTGATGCAAGCTGTCAATAACGTCATCATATGAAATCTGCTCCCCCCCTGAATGATTGATACTAACAACAGCAGGTTAGTGAGTCGCTCCTGAGACATTGGTGATCTCAGGTATGACTTGATCTACTGGAGTTTGGAAAAGCTAGCAGCATCATCAGCAGCATCATCATCAGCAGCAGCAGCTACAGCAGCTGCAGCTACCATCACAGCTCATTTAACATTATAACTAATATACAACAGTAAAACACAACAAAAACTTTGTGTTACAGCAGACCAGACAGACACAGGAATCATAACTAATGTTACAAGTTAAGGCAGAGCAAACATTTAAGAAGAAAATCTTAAAAATTACGTTATTTGCAAAATTTGGGCCTACTTCAGTTTTGGTCATGATAGACCAAACAAGAGATTTTTCCTCTGCAACATTGTTGTTGGAGGGCAGGTAGCATTCGAATTTAGAAAACGTGCATCTAGCTATGCGATAATACCTTTTTCTTTGTCTCTTTTCTCCTCTTCTTTTCTTTTCTTTCTAAATTGGGCACCAGCTTTGACCTTTTTTCTCCATATTTCAGATGTTTTTTTGCATTTAGCATTAAGAATTTTGTTTTCCCATTTTTTATTTGGGCATTTCACACAAAAATAACCAAAAAAGCATGATTTTTTATACCTTTTTTATACCCGCAGCCCCCCCCCCCCTTCGTCAAACATTTCCAGCAGGAGCGCGTGCAGCTGCACCCAGGGGCGCCAATTCGCTACATGGCGGCGCAATTTTTATTTTTATTTTTTCATTAAGCACTGAGCCGCGGCCCGCGACCGTTGCCCACCCTGGAAGAAGATCCAGCCAGGTTAGCGCATGCGTTTTGCGCTCAGTGCTCACCTCTCAGCCTGCACCCTTCACCCCGCGCCCCCTCCCTTCTCCTTCTTCACCCCGCGCCCCCTCCCTTCTCCTTCTCACACACATTTGCGTCTACTTCTCAAAGACAGGAGAGAGAGAGCGCGGCTGCGGGGCGGGGGCGTCGCCAGGTTTCAGGCTGTTACAAACTCTGTGATTTAAAAAAAGAATAGTGGTGCATAAAGTATTTTTCAAGGGCTGAGCCGCTGGCGCCGCCCCTCCGTCATTTTTCCGCCCCGGGCGATCGCCCGTATGGCCCGTGCCTATGCTTTAGTTTTAATACTATGAAAAGTTCAACTGATTTGCTAAATATCTATTTAAATATATGCAAAAGTTTTTTATTAATTTAACCCTTATAACATATCTAAGTTATATAATTTATATATAAGTATATATAAGTCTATAATTATCTAAGTCTACATTCATGCACATTATTTTCCGCTCTATATTTAATTTTACTATACACGTTCTTTCTTATTTCATCTGTCCAAAGCTTTACTTGTGTATATTATGTATATTTTTTATCTGTGCTGTTCCTTAATTATTTGCACTGTCCATGTATCGGACCTGGCGTACATTTCACTACTGGTTGTATTTGCTAAATATAACTTTGTATGTGACAAATCTTGAATCTTGAATATCTTTCAAAATAACCCAAACCTCTTGTTGCAACTAAGGCCCTTATTTTACACCTTTTTGTATATTAGTACAAACAGTTCAAACATTAGAACAAGAATTGTGTGTATTTAGTATATTTCACATCCCAACTGGATAACCGTTAATCATTTTGAAACCCAAATATGTACCAATCTTTGAATTAAATGACAACATTTCAATTTGTTATTCAGGTTAATGATGCAAAGTTGTAAGTTTAGGTTTGTAACAGCAGCTGGTCTTATATAACTAAAGACTTGAATACAATTTCAATTTCATCAAAAAACATATCTAACAGACTAAAATGTTGATGCGTATTCTTAGATATTTCAGAAGTTTGTTTTATTGAAGGAATCTCAGACTCTGATTCTGGTTCTGACCCGCTGTGAAGCTTCTTACCTTGTGTGAAGAGCATCAGCACAGTCACAGAGATCAGCCTGAAAGCCATGACTCCAAACAGACTCAACATATTTGCTTCAAAACAAAACCACCTGGTATTTATACACGCCAACGAACAGCTCACCTGTCTGACAGCTCCTCCTCACACACTGGAACTTGTCTGTGAAAGACGTATTTTAACCTTAAGCTTCCTCTTCCTCAACTTATCTTTTGGTGGCTTTGATAAATGATAAATGTAAACCCTTTATTATTTATTCATCTATATGGTTGAGAAAATAAGTTATTGTGATAAATGAAATCACATTGTGGATTTTTCTACTTGGATAACTTCCTTAATTCATAAAAATATTATCAATAAATAGTTATGTCGCCATCAATCAGTATATAATCTTTGATTGATGTAACTATTTGTGAACATTGTCATTTTTAGCTTGCTAAAAGCTAAACATACCTTCTGTGCCTATCCTAGACACACTATCACTCCTTAATCTTTTAAGTTGGCATTATTTAAACTGAAACAGGGGTAGATGAAAATAACTTTTTGCTGTTGTCATTGAGTCAAATCCTCCCAACCATGATGTTATCAGTGAGGGAAAACACAAGCAGAAAAGGCGGGGCTGTTGCAGTTTTGTTCAATGAACTATTTTAGTGTAAAGAAGGCAGCCGAGGACCTCATCCAAAACCATGTTTATAAATATCCTGACTTTGTAGGTAGGCTATGACGTGTTGATTTTTGCTTGTGTAATTGTTGTTGTAGATTTTAACATCCACGGTTAATTTAAACCAAGGATTAAATTTAATCCAAGGATTAAATTAACAAAGCAAAAGACTTTCAGAAATATAGCAACAGACTTCATCATGACAAACGATGAGCTGCTCAGGGAGAACTTCTTTATCGCAGAGTGGGTAATTAGTGGAGGCAGCCGTGACAAAAAGATCCACAGGTGAGTGGGCGGAGTCACAGTTTACCTGCACAAAAAAACAAGAAAAGGTAAAAGTGAGAACAAATGGAAACCAAACAAGCAAAATATAATATCTAGAACATTCTTCTAGAAAGCCTCAGATCAGTTGAAAAACTGTGAGTTTATTTAAATACCTGCCTGTTCTCAGATGCATTTGATTCATTTTCACTCAAGAGTTTATGTCCTCACTGCTACTTTAAGCTTACTTTAAATTTTTATTTGAATGATCAAACCTCAATGATTTCTTTTAAATGTTTTTTTCAATTGAATTGTCATTTTACACAGAAAGAATCAGACAGAGATTTAACTTTAAACATCAAGCTGCTCAGACCACTAATAATAAATGTGATCGACAGGATGTTTTAAAAGGTTACATATGTATGGTTCCATTTAAATAAATGTTCAGAACACTATCATTTAAAATGGTTTTGTTTGAAATAGTTATTTTGTTTATGTTGAAATTCTGACTACTGAAAGTTGTAGTAAACCGGCTGTGGAAGTTCATTCAAAATGTGATTTTCATTAAGATTGAGTAAAGAAGCAGAATGAAAAAAAAAAAGATTTTTAAATTTTGCTGTCTTCCCTTTTCCATTAATGTGTTGTTTTGTTGTTTTTGTTGAATGCATTTTGGAATTTGCGTATATTTTGAAGAGAAGATGTATTTAATGAACATTGGGTGGTTGTATACGTAGTGCTTTAATGAAAGGAACAAATGAATAAAATGAAATCTTTCTTAAATTTGAATGATAAAAATCTAGTTTGCATTCTGATAGCATTAGATGTCTGCAGCCAGACTGAAGATGCAACAAAGACATCAGCAGAGAATAAAACAGCGTCATCTACTCTGACCTGACAACATTTTTTCCATAAGGCTTGAAAAGAATTCACCATTTCAGGTTTCAATAAATTCCTCTGCTGCTCAGATTTGTATTAAAACATAAAAACACACAGACTGCTTGAGGCTTTTATTGTGATTATTGGTCATATTTTTTTTTTCCAAATTCATACAAAAGTCATCCAACACGTGTGTCTGCTGTCTTTCATCACAATGCATGCCTTTATGGCCGCCTTTACACTGCATGGTTCAAGTGACCCAATTCCGATTTTTTTCCTCTCATTTGGCACAGATCGGATATGATCGGTGAATGTGTAAGCAGGACAAAAGCGCATGGATTCCGTTTTTCTTAGATCGGATACAAGCCTCTCTCATATGTGGAAATAAATCGGATATGAATCGGATACGTGCATTTGCGTGTGCCATGTAAGCAGACAGATCGGATATTCCCAAGTAAATGCGAGTTGTACCTCAGTGACGTCAATTCAGGAGACCACCAACTGAGATCACATGACCTATTAAGGTGTTTTTGTGTGCTGATTTTGCTGTCAGTGTGTTACCTTTCAGCCTCAGGCTTCAGACCGTAGTCGGAAACAGCTGTTATGTCCGGTCCGGACACAAACGGTAACTAATGAAGCGGGACACCGTTGCTATGGACCAGGCTAAAAGCCGTTTATTTCTTTGGGGGGCGTGTATGATGGGGACCATGTGTGTGTGTGAGCGCGCGCGTGTGTGTGTGTGTAAGGAGAGGAGAGCTCGGAGAGCGCGGTGCGGGGGAGTGTCAGAGAACCATAAATTTAAAATAAGGTGTCTCGCCCAAAAGTTTTGGAGTCTTTCTTAACCCACTCTGGAGGCTGAGGGTTCAGAACGGAAAAGAGAACCCCGAGGAAATCTCCCGTGTGTTTCTGACTACGGTCAAAAAAGAGAAGTCATCGCGCAGGAAAGGTTCAACACTTGGATCAAACTGTTAGTGCAGAATGTCTGCAAACACTTCCTCATTCAAAACTCAGAGAGAGCCGAGCAGCCCTCCTTTTTTTCCTCTCCCACGCATCCCCTCAGGAGCGCCTAAGCTAACGCCTCATTCCGTCGCTGAGTTGCCTCCATGACCATCGCAGTCACAAAAGTCCGCGGAAGGCGGAAATACTGCTACGTAGTCCTCAGAACGTCCACGTTTGATAGTTTCAGCATTGTATAGTGTAAATGCAGAAATCAGATACGGGTCACTTTTAAAAGATGATGTAAGCGGGTCGTCAAAAAAATCGGATATAGTCAGAAAATCGGATATGAGCATCAAGACCTGCAGTGTAAATGCGGCTTATGATGAAACTTTGGTGGATTTTTAAATTAAACAAAAAAACAGTTTAAACAATTTCCAAGTGAAATAGAAATTACTTTGTGATTCTTTAGAGGCTAAATTGACTTAAAATCAGATACATTTTAGCCAGATGTGGTGTTCTTTATTTGTTCGTCGTCTTAAGCCATGTCATATTCTTTTTTTCTAACTGTCCCTGCAGTAAAAAATAAAAACAAATCTACCTGATGTCCTGATACACAAAACTAGATCCTGTGTCTGAGTAAACACAAAGACTGTTGGACCTCTAAAAAAATGACCAAACCCTAAAGAGTCAATCAAAGCAGTTGAAAAGTCTTGCTACATATAAAAAAAAAAACACCCCAGACAGTTTTTATTGATTTATTTTCCCTCCATCCTTGAATACAACTGTAATTTGATTTCATTTTGATTTATGTCATACATTAGTTGATTCTTTGTTCTCTAATAAAAGATAAATTTACAAACAAACCCAAAAAAAGCCCAACATGCAGAAAATATGACCGGAACTAACAATGGTTACCAAAAATCGATTGAAACCACAGCATTTGAGGTTTATTTTCTTTTTTCACAGAGAGAAAAATATATTTTCTAAATCAACAGCCAGAGGAGGATGGATGGATTTTCATTTGAGCCCCCCAGGGGGTCAAAGTCATTTTCACTCAGGGCCACATCAGCATAGTGGTTGTCCTCAAAGGGCCAGATGTAACTTATACATGTAACTAAATGTAAGGAAAAATAAATGTAACTAGTTAATGTTAAATAACTCATTATTTATTATAACTTTTTAAAGTGACAATTATAGATGCATAGAAAACATATGTTTGCTTGTTATTCTAGCATAAATCCTTTTAAATTTTATTCTGTCAGGTTAGTTTACAGCGGGGAAGATAAGTATTGAACACGTCAAAATTTCTCTCAAAAAACATATTTCTAATCGAGCTATTGACATGAAATTTTCACCAGATGTCGACATCAACCCAAGTAATGCACACATAGAAAGAAATCCAAACATTTATGTCCATAAATGAAGTTATGTGTAATAAAGTGAAATGGCACAGGGAATAAGTATTGAACACATGAAGAAAAGGAGGGGTAAAAAGGTCTGGCAAGCCAAGAAAGCAGCTGGAGTTTGTCAGTATTCAGAAGGTTAACCTGCCCCCTATTAGTGCAAAGTAATATCAGCTGGTATAGTCCTGATTGATGCCTTTTAAAAAGGTTTCTCACCAGCAAGGTGTTAGACAAGAAGCATTGCAGGATGGGTAAAAGCAAAGAGCTGTCCAAAGACCTACGCAACCTTATTGTTGCAAAACACACTGAAGGCATTGGTTACAGGCGCATTTCTAAACTTCTGAAAGTTCCAGTGAGTACCATTGGGGCCATCATCCGGAAGTGGAAAGAACACGGCATTACCATAAACCTGCCACGGCCAGGTGCTCCTCGCAAGATTTCAGACAGAGGAGTCAGAACAATCATCAGAAGGGATCTCCAACAGCCCAGGACCATTCGTGGAGAGCTTCAGAAAGACCTGGAATCAGCAGGTACCATTGTTTCAAAGAAAACAATAAGTAATGCACTCAACCGCCATGGCCTCCATGCACGCACACCACGCAAGACTCCGTTTTGGAAGAAGAAGCATGTTGAAGCTCGTTTGGAGTTTGCAACACAACATTTGGATAAACCCATGGCATTCTGGGAGAAGATACTCTGGTCAAATGAGACCAAAATTGAACTCTTCGGATGTCATAAGACACAACATGTTTGGAGGAAAAATGGCACCGCACATCACCCCCAAAACACCATACCAACAGTCAATTTTGGAGGTGGGAGCATCATTGCGTGGGGCTGTTTTTCAGCATGTGGTACTGGTAGACTTCATATCATTGAAGGATTAATGACTGGAGAAAAGTATGGAGACATTCTTGATCAGAATCTGCTGTCATCTGCCAGGCTGCTGAAGATGAAAAGAGGGGGGATCTTTCAGCAAGACAACGATCCCAAGCACACAGCCAAGGTAAGACTCCACTGGTTGAAGAAAAAGAAAATAAAGCTGCTAGAATGGCCCAGTCAATCACCAGACTTGAATCCAATTGAAAATCTTTGGAAAGAACTGAAGATCCGGGTTCACAGAAGAGACCCCCGGAACCTTGAAGATTTGAAGGCAGTTTGTGTGGATGAATGGGCCAAGATCACACCTGAGCAATGTATTCGACTGGTTTCTCCATACAGGAGGCGTCTTGAGGCTGTAATCACTAACAAAGGTTTTTGCACTAAGTATTAAATAAATATCAGTAAGCGTGTTCAATACTTATTCCCTGTGCCATTTCACTTTATTACACATAACTTCATTTATGGACATAAATGTTTGGATTTCTTTCTATGTGTGCATTACTTGGGTTGATGCCGACATCTGGTGAAAATTTCATGTCGATAGCTCGATTAGAAATATGCTTTTTGAGAGAAATGTTGACGTGTTCGATACTTATTTTCCCCGCTGTATATGGACAGTGTTTAAGTCCTAATGTACAGTTGCCCAATCCCATATTCTAAGTCCAAGCCCCCCTAGATATGAATAAATACACACCAATTTTTATTTTTTATTTAAAGAAATTAAAAACTTTTATGCTCTTCGGGTCACATCAAATGACATGGAGGGCCACATTTGACCCCCAGGCCTTGAGTTTGACACATGCCGTAAAGCAAATGCCTGGTTCCTAAAGATGTCTTTTTCAGAACTGATAAGTTAGAATACTTTTTGCATGGATGAAACTCTTGTTTCTTTTCTTCCCTTCAGATTGTGACGTGAAAGGAAGAACCTCGTGAGGTCCAACTGGATGAAAACTGCAGCGATGGCGCACCTCGACGGGCCCTCTGTGCCGCTCAGAGATCGTTTTGCTGCCTGCATGATTCATGTAAGTGATTAGAGGAGCGTTATCGTCTTCAGTCACAGTTATGCGGACAGGACAGAAAAATTCTTTCAACCCAAACCCGGCATCGAGCTTCACACCTATAAGAGATGAACAGAATCCCAAAGCATCACCTGTCCATGTCTCTCAATGCTTTGCATTATGGGTAAACATCCCCATATTGGAAATAGTTTTAAAAGAGTGAACAGTTCAAACATAAACCGAAACCTTTTATTCTCCAGAATCATCACTGAGATTGATGTTTTTCTTCTTCTACTAGATTAAACATTATTTCACTTTTAGCAGTTTATGCGCTGTTTTCCCTTTTAAAAATGTTGTTTTTACCATAGATGATGAAAGAATAGCATTTCTTTATGTCAGGATCAGGATTCCTTTGATTTGGTTTTAAATATTTATTTCAGCTGAGGAAACAAACATCAGGAAGATGCAGAATTCCTCACAGAGCATGCTCAAAACCGTTTTCTTTTTTTCCCTCATTATTTTTACCGGCCCTTTGGATGAACTGTAGATCTAATCAAAGTCTAAATATGCAATATGTCTTGGAGTTTACTCAAAGTTTGAGAACGCTATGATGTAATAGCGTAATAAATAGATAATATTTATCACTACCTTAGTGATATGTGCTGCAAATCTGTGAGACTTTTTTCATTCTATTTTATTTTGAGTGTTTTCTACCCAAAATCCTAATAATTATTCCAAATTTTATTTGGTTTTACGTACACCACAAAACAAAAGTAACTTAATTTTTTAAATTATGATTATTGTTGGACGTGTTTCACACTTTTGTGCTTCAAATTTAAATCTGAATTCAAAGTAAAATGGGGAACTATTTGTCTTTGGCTCCCTCTAGTGGTAGAGAGGGATTATTGTCAGCATCTCCCATTGAGATTAAATTTCCTGTATTGTAAAAACATCAAACTAAAGGATTAAAACGGGAGTTTGTTACAAACTAACAGCAGGGAAGTCATGGAGAACCAGCAGGTTTACTCTCCGCTGTCTCAGAAACTCACTTTGCCAATGTCGCGGTTTTTGACTTTCATCTTATTGACTTCAGCTTCAGGGATGTTGGCCTGCTCTTCCGCCTCCTTCAGTTCATGCTACACCTTCCTCAGTTTGGTCAAATGAGTGTTGGCTTGTTCTTCCTGTCAGGAAGCAGAACAGAGGATCAGAGAAAGCCTCCGGGTGGCGCCGTAAACCAGAGGAGCGTCACTCACAGCCTCTTCAGCCTGCCTCTGGTAGGCTTTGACCTTCAGCTGCAGTTTGTCTACCAGGTCCTGCAGCCTCATGCCGTTCTTCCTGTCCTCCTCGGACTGGTTTGTGGTTTCATCAGAAAACACCATTATTCCTCGCTTGGTTTTCAGGTTTAAATGAGGTTGTTTCAAAAAGAGGGCGGGGTTTTTCTCTCACCTGATAGACGAGCTCCTTGATTCTGCGCTCGAGCTTGTGGACGGCTTTCACAGAATTGGATCCACGTCTTTGTTCTGCTTCAAGCTCGTTCTCAAGCTCTCGTACCTACAGGAGCAGGGGATCGGTCAGAATGAAAGGACCCCCCCTCCCCTCCCATTACGTCTGAGTGCAGCATTTTACTCTGGCTTCAAGCTTTTGGAGCTGCTCCTTGCCTTCTTTCATGGCCAGGCTCTCTGCGGCGTCCAGGCGTTGCTGCAGGTGTTTGACGGTGGCCTCCAGGTTCTTCTTCATCCTCTCCAGGTGGGCGCTGGTGTCCTGCCCTTCTTCAGCTCCTCTGCCATCATGGCAGCCTGGAAACGGCATCAAGTAGACGTTTGTTTCTCTGCTGACACGCCGAGAGTAAAGCAGAGAAGAATCCCTGACGTCAGTGATGGCTTTCTTGGCTTTGTCCTCAGCATTTCTGGCTGACTAGACGCCTTTGTCCTTCTCACTCTGGATCTGGGAGAGGTCGGCCTCCAGCTTCTTCCGGCTGTGGAGCAGGCTGGTGTTCTGACAGAAAACATGGTTAAAGATGTGACCCGGATGAGCTGGATGTTCTGTTAGAGCCGCTAGAACAACTTTTCGTGATCCGTCTGCAGAAATCTGAAGGTAAGATCACTAGTTTGGGGAAAAAAGCCGAAAGATCTGAAAATTAAACTTTTACCATTTGAATTTTTACATTTCAAAACCACGGATCTGTTTGTTTTTGTGGTGCGTACACCTGTTCATCATAATAACGGCGTGGAGATGAAAGACGGCGGCTGTGAACCTGCGAGTGGAGCAGCTGCACCCTCTCGCTGGCGTCCAGCAGCTCCTGCTCTTCCAGCCGCCGGCTCCTCTCCGTCTGCTCCAGAGCGGCTCCTCCAGCTCCGCCTGCGTGAGGTTGCTTCTACGCTCTGACACGGCGACCTGCTCCTTCATGTCATCGTTGCTTCTCAGAGCGTCATCGAGGTGAACCTGAATCTGCTGCGGGGGGTTAGAAGACGTGCTAGTTGTCGTCCTGGAGAGAACGCCGCTCACTCTGGACCTTCTGAGCCTTCACAGCCCACCTTGATCTGCAGCTGCAGGTTCCTCAGCTCCTTCTGCGCCTCTGCCGCCTGCCTGTTGACGTGGCTCAGCTGCATCTCCATCTCGTTGAGGTCTCCTTCCATCTTCTTCTTCACTCTCAGGGCGTCGTTTCGGCTGCGGACCTCCGCGTCCAAATTAGCCTGCATGGTGTCGAGGAGCCACTGATTGTTTCTCTTCAACTTTTCCGTGTCCTCGTCCTTCTCCGCCACCTTCCTGTCCACCTCAGACTTCACCTGGTTCAGTTCCAACTGGACCCTCATGATCTTGGATTCCTGGTGCTCCAGTGAGGCCTGGACACACAAAGGGTCACCATGCCGACGCGCTGAAAGTTGTGATGCGTCTCAGGTTCTGTTCTTACCTCTGCTTCTTCCAGAGCTGCCTGAGCCTCCAGCTTCTCCTGTTCAGCCTGCTTCTTGGATTTCTCCAGCTCGTGGATGGATTTGGCCATCTCTCCCATCCGCTCGGTGAGGTCCATTATTTCTTCTGCAGTGAAAGGAAACGTGACGATTCTTCACTATGAAATGAAACGGCGGCATTACCGTGGATCAAACAAACGTTGGAGATTTTTATTCTCTCGTTTGAGGGTCTCCAGCTGTTCCAAGCTTTCTTCAAAGGCGTTCTTCATCTTGAAGTTCTCAGTCCCCAGAGAGCGCACCTCCTTCAGAGCGGACTCCAGCTCCGCCTGAGCCTCCTGGTGCCTCTGCTTCCACTCAGCCAAAACCTTCAGGGCAGAGAGGCTGCAGTTAGAGGTGGGAAAAACATATAAAAGTAATTAAAAAGCCCCAGCAACCGTCGTCTCTGTTATTAGCTCCACATTGGTGCAAAAACAACATTCATCAATGGTCACTTCCATCACAATGGGAGCTTTTCTGTTGGTTTCGTTTCTGTAGCAATCATTGTATGTTTTGGTCACCTGGGGGTGACAAACAGAATCTGCAAAATTTCATCCGCAAAACGAAATCTTTTGGATTTCCTTAGCAACAGAGGTTCTTTGGGTTAACCAGGCCCACATCCTTAATGAATAGAATAGAATAAAATAGGTCTTCACTAATCCCTAAGGAAGTTTAAATGTCATATGTCATTATATGTTTTATTGTTTCAAGCCAAGGATATATGTTTTTAATTTTCACAATATTCCAGTAAAAAATGTGCGAGCAACATGGGATCCACTCTTTGGCGAGCTGACCAGGCTAATATTCAAAATCGACAAAACATTTTTCCCGATGATGTCAGAGGAGTCGGGAAGTGATAGACCGAAATCCCTACGAGGACTTTAAGTGTGTATTTGAAAAGTCAAGATGGCGCCCTCTTCTTGAGGTCAAAGGTTAACCAAAGGTCAGCGGTGCTTTTAGACATCACCCCTTGGCGTGGGTGAAATCTTGTGAAGATCGCTTGAACAAAAGATTTTTCTTTTTCCTGTCTTAGAAGAATAGGAAAATCTGCAAATGTGGGTTTGGCCACCGAGCCTGTGGTCAACGCTACAGGAAAGTTCACCGGAAGAAAGAGCATATTTGTTTCACAAACAGCCTTAAGGACAACCTTATCAAAGTTCCTCTGTTTCTTGTCCAAGGCAGCGGCGTTCGATCGCTCCACGTCCATTATCAAGTCCTCCACCTCTCCCTGCAGCCGCTGCTTGGTCTTCTCCAGAGAAGAACACTTGGAGTTCACGGCCTCCACTGCTTCTTCTGCCTCCTGCAGACGGAGAGCCAGCTTCTTCCTGTGGAAGAGACGAACATCCTGCTGCTGGATCTCCTCAGGCTCTTAACTGGACGTGCTCCCTCGGGAGTTTGTCTTACTTGGCCTCCTCGAGCTCTTCAGTACGTCATGGCGTCTGTCTGCTACTTGGTTCTGCACTGGGCCACCTCGCTGTTGGCTTTAGACAGGCAGCGATAGAGCTCGGCTATGGCCTCCTGCTCCTCCTCGCACTGCTCTCGGAGGAGCTGCAGTCGTGACGGGCCGACTGCAGACCGTGAGCCAAGGCGTTCTTGGCCTTCACCCCCTTCGTTTCAGCTCCTCGATCTGCTGAAGGAAGGCCTGCTTTCCTCGAGTCAGCTGGGACATTAAGGACTCCCTCTCCTCCAGTTGGCGAGTGGCCTCGGCTGCGGTCAGAGTGGGAGCGGTCAGGCAGGAGGTCATGCACAGCGGGTCATCAGACATGCAGAACAACACTCACCGTTTTCCGCAGGGCGAGGCGAGCTCTCTGGCTGGAGAGGTCGTTGCTGAGTCTCCGCTGCTCGTCCTCGTTGCTCTTGGCCTCGCTCAGCTGGTCTTCTAGGGAGCGGTACATTTTCTCTAAGTTGACCTATGGAGAGAGAAAAAAGTCACTGGCAGTGAATATCGAGAATTTCCCAGAGATCATCACAAAAACTTCCTGAAGGTGCCAGGATGAGAAATTTAAGAAAAATGTCTGCTCTGATAATCTTTTGATCAATTTTCAAAGCGTTCCCAGGGGTCTTTCAGCTATGATTATACAGGTTTTATTATCAAAACCTTTCATTTTCTAGGACATAGTTTGTGCAGAGCGGCAGGAGTGCATCAGAAATTCACCTCTGAATTGTGGGCAGAACTGTTGGCGCAGAGTAAGCCCATCCTCATTTCCCAACATCCATCAGTGCAGACTTTCTCCCGCTAGCTTACATCCCCTCACAACCCCAACATAACATGCTACAAAAATGGAGAGCAACATTAGATCTACCCAGCAGTACAGTTCTGATTCAGATTCCAGCTCAGACCAGGAAAACAAAGACGTTCATGGATCCATTGGTCTGACAGTGGATGATCAGAATGGAGCAGAGCAGGGAGCTGGTGGCCCTCCAGATTGTAGCTCCTACATCACTCATATAGGCTTTTTCAAACTGCATTTTTTTCGTCTGCTCCTAATTCAGAACAACTTGAAAAAAATAAATACCCAGAAACTTAATTTTAAGCGTAATTTTCTTTATATAAGTCCTTCATTATGGGAACAAGAACAAGTTAAAAACACCATTTTCATCAGAGTGAGCCTGGAACTGACTCGACTGGAGAGTCAGAATTAGTTCAAACGGTGAGGAACGCAGCCTGGGACTGAAGATGGTCTCTGCTGTATTTTCTCAAAGGGGGGGGGGGGTTAATGCTGCAATTCCAGCATTTCACTGTACAGACGTGTGTTGCATCATTGCAGTGCAGGGCGGAAAACTCTGTTCAACCTGCCTGTGAAGGATTTCCACAACTTTGGAGATGAAAACAGGCAGGAAAGATCTTTGTGTTTCATGAAGTCTGTCGTGACCTTTGACTGTAAATGAGAACTGGACTGAGCTCGAGTGACATCACCCATAGAAAATGGTTTACTTCCTGGCTGCTACCAACTGAGGTCAATTCAGTCGCCATTTTTTTGGCCATGTGGACGCCACCATAGACTTGGACCACCATAGACTTAGACTTTTTCAGTAAGCTGGTCTGAGATTTCTAAAAAAGGTTTGGTATAACATTAGCAACAAAACTGATTAAAGCAAAAACTACTGCCGTTTTGTTTCCTCACTTTTTGCCGGAATAAAATCTTTAAAAAACCTTTTTGAGTCCAGCAAAAATAAAGTTTTGGAGTTTTCTTCCTGGAGCTTTAAAAGGCTTAATCTCAGAGTAGTTTTAAACAGGAAAAAAATTTTTAAGGAAAAAAATGTTTTTGAAGAAAAACACCTTTTTTATTGGTTATCAAAGATAAAGAAGAGAAAAAGGGTGACTGCGCCAGAACATCGTACTTCTTCAGCTTCTCATCCAGCTGCTGCTTCTCGTTCTCCAGGTCCATGATGGACTCCTGAGCAAGTTTCAGGTCTCCATCCAGCTTCCTCCTGGTCCTCTCCAGGTCCATGCGGACCTTCTTCTCTTGTTCCAAAGAGCCTTCCAGCTAATAACAGCAGGACTTTTCCATCGCATGTTTCTCCTTCTCCACTTCGGCTAAGGTCAGCTCCAGGTCATCGATGTCCTTCAGTTCGGCGCACTCGTCCTCCAGCTTCCTCTTCTTGGCGGTCAGCTCGGCGTTGACCTCCTCCTCGTCTTCCAGCCTCTCCGTCGTCTCCTTTAGCTTAGCCTCCAGCTGGATCTTGCTTATGATGAGCCCCTCGCATCTCTCCTCGGCATCCAGCAGGTGATCGGCTTCCTGATGTCAAACGTGGTCTTAGAAAACGATCATATTCATCTTCTTTCAAACCAAATGAGAGGATTTTCACAAAAATAAAAGAATGTGCTGTTTCTACAAGGATGAAGGAGAAAAATATGCCATGTTTGAGATCAAAGTCTGGGTAACGACTGCCCTCGTGGGTGGATACAGGTGGTAAAAACAACCTGTATGTGACACACAGGTGTCCCACACAAAATAGCCAGGCTGTATACGGGTCAGTGAACCTGTAGAGAGAAAATATTTGTGCACGGTTGGAGCCAATACGTAAATCTAACTAACGACTAGAGTTGTATGACAGCGTCACCCATACGCCAGAAGTGTATGCAACTTCCATTAGTCTTAAGATGGTCCCTTCCATTTTCATGATGTCCCTTGAGGTGGCTGTACGAGCCTCAAGGGAACTGAAACGTTGCGCCCCCCTTAAGGTCCTCCAAGGACCCACATAACCTGTACAGATCGGCCCGTACAGGAGCATGTGACCGCGGCTTAAAGCTTTGACTCACTGCCTGGACTTGGAGCAGGAGGTCGCTCCTCTCCTGCATGATGGAGACCATTTTGGTGGATAATTCTTACAACGATTCAATTGACCACGAGCTAAAGCATTTGTGAAGGAAGTTACGACTCTGGATTAGGAATTATTAGTCTAGTTTTCCTTGTAAAAAGCTCTAATCTGATTTACCTTCTGGCCATCATCTTCTGATACTCCAGCCGGACCAGGTAACCTCTGCACAGAGCCTGAGTGGACATCACCACCTTAGCTAAGCGCTCGTTCCTCATCTCCTACAGAGTTCCCAGCAGGCCTGCTTTGAAGAACACCTGAAATCCCACTACCGTTAATCCTCCGTCACCTTGGTTTCCTCATGGTTGAATTGGTATGCTCAGAGTAAAACCTTAGTGTGTCCGAACTTGCCCTGAGTGAGGGATCGAGCGGCCAGAGAGGACAACAGAAGTTTATCAAAAATGAAAATTTTAATTTTCTCAAAAAATGTAAAAAGATGAACAAACTGGGCCCGTAAAAGAGGTCAACAGAAACATAATTAACTCAGGCAATAACTTTAACTTAACCAACTGAACAGACCAAGTAACAGAAACAAACTGACCTAACCAAAGACACAACAGGGGAACATATATAGTGGCTGATCAGACCACTTGAGAAACATGGCGGGGAACTAACATGACTACAAAAGACATTTAACAAAGACTATAAAGACAAGACTAAACACAACACTTGGTCTCCTAGTGGAAGAGAAAATCATCAAAAGCTGAACAAAATGAATAATGATCAACAGAAGCAAAGCAAATAAACAATAAATAAGTCCATTGGTTTCTCCCCTGGAGGCTCCAGTAGATGGTGCCTTCCTAATTGCCTGGCTGGAGTATTTAAAGGCTGTGAAGACTTGAGCTCCTCCTTTGCCAGTCCTCACAGCACAGCTCCAGCAGTAGCACCTCAGCCACACCCGTAGCGCCCAGTAGCACCCTCAGCACTGGCAACTCAAAAACAGGCTTTTTTGTTGTCCACGAACTGTCCCTCGGGAACAGCGCTGGCATTGATTATCCTGTACCTGTGGGGGAACATTCGAATATTAAATGTGAGACTGTGAGAGATCTTTGAGAGGACGTGTTTGCTGACGGCTGCTTGAAGTCCCCATGAAGGATTCTGCTCGGAAATCCTTTCCTGCAGATCCGGATCCCTTCCAGAACGCCGGTGGATGACCAGCTGATTCTCCATGACGCCTGAAATGAGGGCAGCCATCGTGTGGTCACCTGCTGAGCGTGTTGTTGGGAGGACGTACCTGCTGCTTTGGTTTCATTTGGTATCAAGCAGCGCACAAGGTGGGGGTGGGTGGTTCTCAGGTTGGTCATCGGTTTTTCAATATTTTCCTTTAAAAAAAAAAACAAAAAAAAAACACTTTTCTCTGACACTTTAGTCTTTTATCATCGTATTTTTCGGATGGATTTTACCCTGAAGAGAGCCGACACGGTTTGGAAAGATGCTCCTTTCTTTTTGGACCCTTTTTTTGACCCACTTCCTCCCGCCTCTGAGTAAAGACGTTGCAGAACGTACATTAAGTAGAATTTGTTACTTTATTGTAACTGGAATTTAAAAAAAAAAATGTTGCTGTCACAACATATTTGACTATATTTACCTATTTTCTAAGCACAAAAGTATATTCTTTGAAAACTGAACATTTGAGTTCAATAGAAATGTGGTTGCTATCTTGGAGAAACGATGCAGAAACAAGCCCACCTTCTGGTCCAGAGAAGCCTGCGTAGAGCATTGCCAGGATTTTGACAGATGACTTCTGGTAAAGCTGCACCACAGACTCATTCAGGGTCTGTGATCTTCTCCAGCCAGCCGCTGATGTAGTCGTCTACGTTTCCGGCGTAATGCACCAACGTGAAATGAGCTTCAGGCTTCCCTTTGACCTCTTTGGGCTTCAGGAAGCAGCTGTTATCCCCCAGATGTTGGTCGTTTGTTCTTGAAGGAAGTCTCGGTGGATTTTGGGGACATGCACTCTTCAAGGATTGAGTAGATGCCCATTGGCTTGCAAGCAAGAAACGCCTCTTTAAATACCTTTGTATTTGCAGAACGTCATTGCACGTTTGTGTATTTTCAGCACCTTTTCAGTTAGCTCAATACAGGCAGCCAGATCCAAGCCAAAGTCGATGAACTCCCAGTCGATTCCTTCCTTCTTGTATTCCTCTTGTTCTAGTACAAACATGTGGTGGTTAAAAACCTGCTGCAGCTTCTCGTTGGTGAAGTCAATGCAAAGCTGCTCCATACTGTTGTACTAAACAGATGTGACAGAAATCAAACTCCTTATTTCATGACTATTTATAAAACACTCATAAGTATTTTAGTTCTACATCAAAGATTTCAAATCCTGCGATGTCCAGAACTCCGATGAAATGTTGTCATGGTTGTTTGGTGTCCAGCTGCTGGTTTATCCGCTGGACCATCCAGAAAAACATCTTCGCATAGACGGATTTTGTGAGGGCATCAATCGAGGTGTACACCTTCACAAAAAAAAAAGAGGTTATGAAAAAAAGAGACTGTGAAAGTGACTTTTAAGGGTTTGTCCAATCAACTGAAATGACAGAAAAAGTGACAACCAGTCGTCAAATAACACCTGGACTTGTTTCTTTTTAAAGTAAACCGTTGCTCAAAGATGCAGAAAGGTGGAGAAAAAAATAAAAATGTCAGATTATTAAATAATGCAGAAACATTTGCACAGATAAACACAACTCACACTAATATAAAAGAAATGGAAACAAAAGCAAAAGTTCAACTTATGACCTTAAAAAACTTCCACTTTAACTGATCAGACATAAATGACACAAACAAAGAAGCTAAAATCATGTCTCATCATCACAGACAAACAAAACTGCAACACCATAGAAACAGAAACCAAAAGAAGACGCTCCAAAGGAGGCCATGCAAAGGTTTCTGATGAAAAGGCTATCTGTCATGTGTTCTTGTGGCGTTGTCAGAAAACGGCTATTTTGGTTTGATTTAGGCTAAAAAACGGCTTCATAACTTTTCTTTTCCAAAAGATGATCAGAGATCCACCTCAGGTTCAGAAATCCCTGCTCAGAGGTGTGGGTGTGGCAGGTTACCTGCTGCACATTCTGTCCCTTAGTGACCAACTCGTTTCCGACCTTAACTCTGGGGTAGCACAGGTTCTCTAACGGGTCGGCTGAGTTCAGACCCATCAGGTACGCGGCTTTATCGGCCTCTGCAGCCACAAAAGACAAAACACTGCGGCTGTCTGCCTTTGCTGTTTGCTCCCCGCTGGGACGTTCATCCACCTCCCCTTCAGTGCCGTCAGGCTCGGCCTGCTCCTCCCGCTGTTTCTGCTTAAACTTCATGTTCCCAGAATGCATCACAGCGCCTGTCAACTTATAGACGGAGGCTTTCTCTTCAGCCGTGAAGCCCAGGATGTCAAAAGCTTCCTGTGTTGATAAAGAGGTGCAATTGTGTTTGAAGGAGCTGAAGGCTGACGGAATGAGCTCCCTGTCAAAACGCCTCACATCCGTCGCCATCAACTCCTCTTTGTCCTCGATGCTTTTGACGCTGAGAAGCAGATCTAAAAAAGTGTGTTTATTTACATGATGTGTAGCACCTGTTCAGGAGTGACAGTTTTTGTTTTCTGGCCGTCTACAGTCATGTAACCTTTTGGTTTGTCTTAAACCTTCATCCAATCCATAAATCCAAACCACAAATTGATCATTTTCTTTTTTGTAGTACAAATGCACTGCTTTTTGAAGTTCAGCCGATTTCTGTCTGTGAACATTTTTTGTATGTTCATTGGAAGTTTGTTATTTCTGGCTTAATACATGACGAGTGCTGTCGCTTTAAAACTCTGTATGTGTCCCATAATCCACACTGGATATCATCATCCAATCAGCGACTTCCCACGGTACCCGCCTTTTCCAGTTTGTCATGATCTTATCTCAGAATTCATTTCGTTTTCTGGAAATAACTTTTGTTTTCCCTTTTTTTCTGTCATTTTTGAAATTTTTAGTTTTCTAAAATGTAATGTTGTTTTTAAATACTTGTTTTACTTTTTAAATTGTGATTTTTTTTTAAATGTTTTTGCGCCGTTTGTTGAGGTGATTTGCACTTCAGGGCCTTCGTATCTTTCCACTAGAGGGCACTATTGTCTCACTTTGACGTCATCTTTGTGGCAAAAGAACATTTATTCAGATCTACTCCTTTAGTTTTGGTGACGCTGTAACTAACCATAATTAATGAGTATTATCTCTTTTGTATTCCTTTTTTTTTTTTTTACAAATATCTTCTTTTTTTAATTCAGTCATTTTTGAATCTCCGTAGAATTTCATCAGCACTTTTAGAGTAAGGAATAAGGTATTTAGCAGCAGACGAGGCCTATTCAACGCAACTGAAACTATTGATCCCGTAGTGTTATAGATAATTGAGAGAGCAGCGTTAATACACAACCCCCCATAAATACAGCAACAAGAAATACTACTATTTTACTGTTGAAGTACTTTGTAATCTCTAAAAGTTCAAAAAATCCAACCTATTATGTTTTTAAAGCTACAATCTCTGTTTTTAATTTTGGAGAACCCATAGGGTCAATTTGGTCCTTTATTTATTTATTTATTTAATTATTTATCTGTTTTCTGTTTAATCTTTTTTTTTTTTGGCCAATAACAATTGCCACTACCAAAAGTAAAAAAAATTAAGAAAAAGTCAAATTAACTAGAAAAGCCCAGAAGAAATAGCTCTTTGGTTCCCCAGGATTAAAAGGGGAAGTGGCTTTTATCTTTTCGACATGACATTTTTTACCGTTGAGTTCTGGCTTCTGGTTGCACGTTAGCTAGTAGGAGATGTGGTAGCTTCTCTCAGCAGATCTTAGAGAAGAAAAACAATGTTTTACTGTTTTTTTGTGGCGTAATTGGTATAAAACGCACATGTTTCCATGTCTGCAGAGGCCCGTTTCCCGGTTGTCCCAAAGTGGATCCGGATGAATTTACCCTGAAAAACTGAAGCATTGTCGGCGGTTTTGGACTAATTTCTGTTAATCTACTCTATGCCGTTGATGGAAACTCACAAAGCGGGGTTTCTTTTGTATTAGAAACCCCCTTTTGACGTGTCGCCCACCTTCATTTTGCTGTCGGAGTCCTTCTTCTTGTCTGCAGACACTGCGATTGTCGCCAAGTACTGAATGACCCGTTTGGTGTGGACGGTTTTGCTGGCGCCGGATTCTCCGCTGAGGGAAAACACATTCCACATTCAGACCACTGCAGGCACCTGATGGCCCAATGAACCTGCAGAGAACTCACGTGATGAGGACAGACTGATTCTCATCAGTCTGAGGACCAATAACACGACAGTTACTGTGACAGGAAACTCTCAGCAGGGCGCGGTCTGTACGGGTCTGCTGCTGACGTACCAGTGAGCATGAACTGGTAGGCGTTATCTGACAAGGCGAAGATGTGAGGAGGAACCTCCATCCTCTTCTTCCCTCGGTAGGCCTGCACCACCTCTGGGTTGTAGACTGGAAGCTACTTGTAAGGGTTAACGGTCACACAGAAGAGGCCGGAGTAGGTCTGTTCGGGTAGAGGCGGTTTACAGACAGGAAGGAGACGAAAGACGCCTAAGCAGGTGCAGAGTTCAGGAGGATCCATAGTCTTGGTGGTTCCTGTCTGTCTGCCCGAGTACGGTCGTCTCAGCGACTCCAGAATGACAAATGTTCTCAAGTTACACTCTGTCCCTCAGTTCGAATAAACCTTTGGATTGAATTCAATGCTAAATATAAAATCCAAAGATGCCGTCATCCTGCTCTGCAAGTTTCCTTTGGTTTTTCTGCTTTTTTCTCTTTTCTTTTCTGTAACATTTCTGTTGAACTTGATTATCTTCCACATCCATAAAAACTGGTGATATGATTAGCATATCATGAATAATTGCTTGTAATAAATAATGGCTGGAAGAACACACAAACAGCTTGACATCATTAATTTAAAGTGGAAAGCTTGGCTGACGTTAGAGGCCTTCCTTTGACAATGACTTACAGTAGGAACTGAAATAAATGGGATTCAATCTTTAATTCTCAGTTTTGCCTCTTTTGCTTCTTTTACTTATACTTTCATTTGAGCATATTTAAACAAAACGTAGTAGTCGTTCTCTCATGGTCTTCCCTGCTCTGCCTGTGATGGCGTTCATGAGTGCGTGCTGGCTCCGTACGTAGATCATCCACGCTGCGTGGCGCTCTTTGAGGTTGTAGAGCGCGGCGGGCTCGTGCAGGTGCGTCATCATCACCATGTCCTCGATCTTATCAAAGTTGGGCAGATTCATGGGAAACACTTGTTCTTCCTTCACTGTTAAAGTCTGGGGAACAGAAAATGCTGTTTTATTCAAGTGAAATGCAAGGATTTCAAAATAAAAGCATCATTGTGGAGACTTTTCTGCTGTTTTCTGTATTGGGCCCCTCATGAAAATGATGTGACAGCTTTACCACATTTAGACATTTATTTCCATATTTGCTGCATTTATGTCACATTTTGTCTGTATTTATCACCAATAAAATAATTTTCTGTGACTTGAGGAAATGTACTTTTAGAGGCTAAAGTCAAATCGAAATATTTATGATAAATAATAAATAAATGTAAATGTTAAATCTAAACACATATCTAAATACCATTCATAAATGTAAAAGTTTATTATTAAAATTGTGAATGTTACATGTAAATTCTATTTCTAAATAGAAATTTGAAATGTAAGACTAAATAGAAATCTAACTGTTAAATATAAATCTAAATATGTGATAAAGTTGCCCCATAATTTTCACGAGGGGAATTTTTACATTTGCTGTGCTGCAAAACTCAATCTTAAGAACTGTTTCACTTCTTTAAAGAAAATCTTCCAATGGGGTGAAAACGTTTTCTGTCTGTTTTCGCTGTGGGGTCTTGCAGCAGAAAGGTCTGTGTTGCATCAGTCCACCCACCCTGTCATCCACAGTTTGGACGGTGATTTTGTTGTCCCAATCTCTCTTGGATCTCAGCCTTCACATAAAGCTCTTTGTCATCGCTGACGGAGCACGCCGTCTTGCTGTCAAACGGGCGGTTCTGGGCCTCCGCCCGCTCCCTCTCGGACCTACGGAGGTACAGGGCTGCAGGCCCGAAAACGGCTCATCTTCTCCTGTGGAATCAGAGATGTGTCCTCAAAAGCCTCCATCCTGATGTGCGGAGCGCCATCATACTCACTGTCATCTTTTTAGTGGTTACAAGATAGGTATAGAATTTCCTGCTTGAAAATTTATTAAAAATTAAAATAATTTATGATATGTTTGAATAGGACAGAATATCAATCAAGAAAAATCCTTTCAATTGAACGTTTGACTCCCTTGGGAAAATCCGGCTTTAATACTTTAATACTGATAAAATGCTGAGCCAGTCAGGAAAGCTGAATGACTGAGGTCTGGAGGTCTGAAGGATTCAGATGAGGACGTTTGAGATCAGATGTCTCTTGCTGTTGGTCGTCAGATATGAGGACACGTCACCTCCTTCTACGTTTTGTCCATGAAACGAACTCCTGTCTTGTCTTGACTGTGAGTTTATGGTCACTAAGACACATCAGTCCTGGGGAAAATCAATGCCCTCCTCTATGTTTGACCCCCTTCACTGCTGTGGGATTCCAGTTATTTTCAGAACATTAACAGGAATCTGCTGAGCGGATCCAGAGCTCACATGGAGCTTCAGACCAAAAGAGGCTAAGAGCTATTTCCTTCTTCTTCTTATGCGAACATGTTTTATTTTTTTACTGTCTCTCTGTTAAATCAGAGCTGATTGTTAACTTGTCAGCAGGATATTAAATACTAAAACTAATAAATACAGCTGTCTTCTCCATTGATTGTTGACTATAGGCTCACTCTGCATGTTTGCAGCTTCATTCTATGGGGAACCATCTGCAACAGAGGCGTCGGGCTTTCAGGAACCAGAACCGGCCTGAACATCTTTGTGGCATTATGGTTTCCCCGGTGAATGCTGCCAGCAGAAAACTAAACCAAAAGCACAGGACTCTCCAACACAGGAAACCGAGACTGTGCTTTTAAAGAAATAGACAACCTTTATTTGAAATTGTTAAAATTCCTATTCTAAAAGATACCCAAGAGAGTCAACTTAACCATGAGGGCGACCATGCCCAGCCCACAAGTTAACTGCACCCAGCTTATTCGCTCTGTTGCGGCGCACCCGGCTCAATGCCACGCCCCTTGCATCCAGTGGCCGTAGCCGACGCCAGTCCTAGGTGGTGGGACACTGGGCCTGGGGCGATGGAAGGCCAGAAGGGGGGACTCGCTCCAATAGCTGTTAATCCTGCTCTGTCACGCCGCTCGCCAGTGCGTGGATGGACAGCAGTCACTGACACTCTGTATGGAGCACACACACGATCCCCAAAAATGCCGGCCGTGGCACCGCTCTTGGACCACGGTGCACCAGGTTGGGCAGAGCAGGGATGAAACAAACAATGGAAACCAAAACAGCGGCACCTACAAAATAAGTGTAAATTAACACAAATAACCAAGTATAACATAACACACACACACGTTTGAATTTGTCCAAAGTTGTGGCTTAAAGTGCAGCCTTTGTAATGACTCACAAAACCGAAATGTTGTGCACAAAATTGAGACGCCACATCTTTTTCTTTACTGTGAGAAGATTCGGGCTCTCAAATCCTGTTTTCCGCTCAGAGGGGATCTGAGTTCGTCTTCCTCCGTTGGTCTTCATCGGCCTGCAGGAGCAGCGAGCTCTGATGTTAGCTCGCCTCTGCGGCGCTCTCAGAGCTAACGAGAGAGGAGTCCACATCCAGCTTTCCAGCAGACCTGCACCCTGGAGGGCTGTGGGCTTAGGATAGACGTGTCCCACTGATCTGTGGGTGTGAGTCTTCATGCCAGTTTCCACACTAGATCAGGTATCATCAGTCTCTCTGTGAGCTAGAGATGGGAGGAATATTTTTGAAAGATCTTCAGTTGATAAAAATATCTTTATGATGAGATTGTAGTAGAGTTGGGAGCTTCAGCATCATTCTGGTTTATGCAGGTTTTTACATGCAGTCAGACTTCTGTTTGTGACGTCCTGAGAAGCAACTGGAAAAAAAGCCAAATAAACGTGATTATCAGTAAAGTTGCTAAACTGAAGCTCTTTGTAGTCGTTTCCTGTTGTGTTTTACTCTCTTTGCATTTTATTTGCAGAACAAATTGCTCCCCCGGGGCAAAAATGGTTTTCCTAAATGTATTCACATTTTGAACTGAAGTATTTTTATTTTTAGTATCAGACCACGGATGTTCTGACTTTAGGTAATTGAACCGTAAACGTCCCTTTTTGAGTAAAGCCTACATCTGTAAAGAAATTAGAAATTAATTATTTTAATTGATTTTAAACATTTGCTAAAAAGTACATAACAGTAAATTATTGCTCTTATATCGATTTCTCCTGCTTTGTGTTTTATTTTATGTATTAGTGGGCTGACCTGAGGACATTTAAACGTCTTTAACCCACGAAGACCGAGGTTATTTACTTTACCCTGACATCTGCAGAGCGGCTGCTGCATCAAACCGCTCAGATGCATGTTTGGAAAAATGACCTTCAGGTGAAAAGGTCAACTATGATTGCTTCACATGTAAATTACAACAACACAAACGACGTGGCAGTGCTTTCAGAGAATAACTGACTCACTCACTGACCACAAACAGCCAAATCAATGCTTTGGTTCTTATTGTGTTTCCACAAACATGGCTGACTTACCAAGGATTTCCCTAATCAACATCCAAGACCTCACATCCCGTCTGAACAGCTTTGGTCTGCAGCTAAATGTCACCCATCCAACTCGTTCTAACATCACGGCAAAACTACAGAAGACTCATTTTTTATGTACCTGTAAATGGAAATCAATGTGTAGCAGATCCTAACTAGATCCACTCCACTGTGCTCCTTAGCTCCCAGCATCACTTGTATAATTCCCTCCTCCCTCATCACTGCAACTGTCCTTCCATCCCTCAAAACAGCTGTGGTCACTCCCAGCTCCCAGACTCAAAAAACCCAGTGCAGACGATATCAGTACCCATCTGCAATCGCCCATTCACCTCCAAGATTAATAAAAAACCACAGTTCTTTCTCATCTTTTGGATTATCTGCTATCCAATAATCCTTATTAGTAATTCTGTTCCAGTTTTTGGCCTCACAATGCTACCAAAACTGCCTTATTAGACATGACCAGCTGATTTAGGTCTTATGTGTTTCTTACAGTATCCTTTAGGGACGTCATGAAAATGGAACGTACCATTGTCGTGCATGATGCAAGTGCATCGTGAAGTTTTCGTAACATTCTTATGACGTATGGGTGATGCAGTCGAACGGTGTTCTTACACCACACTCTAGTCAGAAGTACATAAGTACACACAGCATCCACAGGATACAAACTACAGGCTGTTTGACTCATTTTCTGGTTTCTAACAGTCGGGCTACATGCAACGAGCGTGCACAGATCACGTGAATAGCACTAACGCACCTTAATCCGGGAAAACATTTCAACTGGAACTACGTCTTTGGCTCTGAAGGAGTCATATAGTTATCTCTATCCCATTTTCCTTATTTAGGTCCTCATGAAAAACTTAAAAGCTGTGTTTTTTGCGACATCACTTCCTTTTCTAGGAAAAAAAATTACAACCACTAAAATGTTTTTTTATCTAGCAGAAAACACAGAAGTATCAGATGTTGTCACTAAAGGATCAATCAATAAATTACGTCATTTGTAGAACACCGTTCATCAACAACAGAGTAGAAGGTGATTGACAAAGAAATGCATATGTAACCATAAGAGTCCCAAAACACTAATGAGAGGGAATAGTCATAAAATGACATATCATGTACACTATCATCATTTGCATATTTAATTAGCATTTACTAAGCTAAAAGGTTAGCAATAGTTGAGTTAATATCCATCAGCCTAACTGCAGTAAAATGCTTAAATAGCTCTTAATGCTACATTTATCTTTCAATATGTACTATCGCGAGTATTAGACAAAGTTTATACCCTCAATTAGCGTCGTAGATGGATAATAAAACTTTATTTTACTGGTGAAAATATGAGCATTTTCCAGCAAACGTCCAGACCCTTTTTTTCTGTTTTTTAACCCTCAGTTTGGCAGTAAACTCAGAAATTCAGTAGAGATGACGTCTGGAGTTTCTGCAGCCCTACTGACCTGTCATCAGAGCCGTTTACCTTCTACTGTGCACTAAGTGTGAATACAGAAAAGCAGATGTGTAGCTTTTAGCTGCAAACTAGGTTTGGGAGCAGAGATAGAAAAGAGCCAACGATTCCTTTAATGTTCCACATCAATCGATTCTTTCCGCCCACTCTGCCCCATTGCCCATGCAAGCAAGGAACACGATACCACTCTTATCATTTCTGCTATAATCTCCTTATTTATATGTGTCCCCTTGTATCCGCCCACCTCCCCCTCAGATGCCTGATCGAAGGGCTCGGCGGCGGAGCTCCTCAGTCTGTCAGGAAGGTCCAGCCACGCTCTGCTGCTTTTGAAGATGAACAGCCAGCGATCCCTGCAGATTAAAAAACGACTTTTCCCTGGTCGCTGCGGCACTTTCTGCTCCCGTCTGCCCAAAGCGTGGCGTGAATAAAATGGGTCCGTTACGGTGGGGGCTGCTGGGGATTGCAGATAAGGCTGAGGGAATGTTCATTAGTGGTTTTTCGTTTGGTACATCATGTTTCACTGTTTGTATAGCAGCAAGTGAAAAGTGCAGAAAGGCAGAATGGAAATTTGATTGTGATTACTTCACACAGACTGCAGAGACCTTCATTTCTCTAGAATTTCAATTATTTATATTGGCTTCCTGTGTGATCGTATGGATGTTAACTTCCAACTGCGTGACTTTCTGCTTCGTCAAGGATCCGTATTGGACTTTCTGATGAGGAAGAGAGATTGAAATGAACAACTTTGTGAGAAAGTCTTAAAGTGTTTTATACTTAAAATAAGCCAAAACAAGAAAATTAGCCAATATTTTTTTGTTTTTCAGAGCTTTGCCAGTGAGACCCCACCACCACCCAGGAGTTCCGGGCATCCCCCCGCCCCAACTCCAGGTACGAGTCAGGACCCCCCAAGGGAGACCCGCTCCGCACTCCAGGCAGCCACCCACCCGGCCCACGGTTGGTCCAGGGAGGAGCAAGACAGGGGCCCCGCAGCCCCCGCCCAGGAAGGGGGCACCCCGGGGAAAAAGGGGGCCCACAAGGGGTGTTGTAAACATGGTCCGACCAGGCTCGGCCACAGTTGGAAATTTGGCGGGGCCCAGCGCTCAGGGCAAGGACCAGAACCCACCCCCCAGGGACACGAACACCCCCGGCTCAGGTGTAATGTGAACCCCTCTCCGGGCGGAGAGAGCACCGCCGGGCCCAGGAAACCGGCACCCAGGGGACACGGCCGCCGTTGCCAAGGGACCCGTACCCCCCACCAGGGAAGGGGTAGGGGACAGATGGTCCCAGGTCCCACCCTCCTTGTAAAATATGTTTGCGTGTATGTGTGTTTGAGAGGGTGTGTGTGTGTGTTTTTATGTTGGAATGTATATATCGGGGGGGAGGGGTGTGTGTACTAAAGGGGGTGCAGTTAAAATAGGTGGGTAGGGCACTAAGGGGACATCTCCTGATTACTCACAGTGATGTCCCCTCACCCTCCCCACCAAGGGGCCCTAAATGTCTAAGGTGTGGTTAAAATTGGCTGGTAGGGTGCTAGGAGGACATCTGCTGCTTGCTGGCAGTGATGTCCAAGCACCCCCCCTACCAAGGGCCCTACATGTCTAAGGTGCAAATAAAACCAAAACCTTACGGCACCCACCCCTTACGGCACCCATGGGAGGGCGGCCACTGCCAAGTAGCCCCCCCCCAAGGCGCATCGCAGGCTAAAACCTTTCTTCATCTCTCCAAATGTGTTTAAGGAGTTGGTGAGATTTTTTTTAAATCTCGTTTTATAAGAAGCATAAATATAAAACTGGAAAACCTTTCTAAAACAATGGGAATTTACATTTTGACAACATTAAGTTCTTAAATGAATTGGGTTTAGGTTAGGTTAGGTTAGGTTAGGTTAGGTTAGGTTAGGTTGGGTTGGGTTGGGCTAGTTTAGGTTGGATTAGGTTAGGTTGGATTAGGTTAGGTTAGGTTAGGTTGGGTTGGGTTGGGCTAGGCAAGGTGAGGTTAGGTTACGTTAGGTTACGTAGGGTTGGGTTAGGTTAGGTTGGGTTGGGTTGGGTTAGGTTGGGTTGGGCTAAGTTAGGTTGGGTTGGGTTTGGCTGGGTTAGGTTGGGTTGGGTTTGGCTGGGTTAGGTTGGGTTGGGTTTGGTTGGGCTAGTTTAGGTTGGGTTAGGTTAGGTTAGGTTAGGTTAGGTTAGGTTGGGTTTGGTTTGGTTGGGCTAGTTTAGGTTGGGTTAGGTTAGGTTGGGTTGGGCTAGGGTAGGTTGGGTTTGATTGGGTTAGTTTAGGTTGGGTTAGTTCAGGTTAGGTTGGGTTGGGTTGGGTTAGGTTGGGTTAACAAACCAAACAACTCAGATGTTCGAATTGTGTGAAGAGTGTAAACCCTATTTTGGCCTTAGGTCAAATTATATGCTTTTTGTTTGTGTCCTATCAATTAATGTGAATATTCTATAACACAGATCTTTGCTCCGTTTTACCCAGAGGAGAGTCTGACAGGACAGGAGTGTTTGACAAACGGCTCCAGCAGAGGTAAAATCAGCTTAAACATCTTCCAGAGGACCAAACAACTGAGGTGTAAATCTTTCATTTGAACTTGGTTGAAAAACAACTGACATCCCCGAAACAAGACAAAGTTGATAGAGGATCTCCGCCTGGGAACAATTTGGTACAATTACCTATGGAATGTTTTATTTTAATATGAGAGACAATAGTTCAAACAAAAAAACAAAAGTTCTCCCTGTCTTTAATGAAGCTGAAAATGTTTATCACTCGTCCAAAAACCTTCCCAGCTTGTTTGTGATCTCCAGCTTGATCAGACATGGCTGCTTTCAGCTGCAGAGCTGTGAAGTTCTCATTACCATTTTCTCCTCATCATCACGTCTCATCAGACCTGCAGATTCGATCCACTTTTATCTGAAGGGGCTTAAACGTGCAGCCCTTGAGGGCCCGGCGCCGCTGCCGGTGTCTCTGCAGCCAAATCAGAGGTGAACGGATGTTTCTTTTCTTTGTCTTGGGTTCTCGCTCTCTAACAAGCGAGTCGACGGGCGTCTTCCTCCAGAGGAAGTGTTTTACACATCGTTTAGGAAGCAGTTCAAGGGTTTGAATCCCACGGGACAAAATCATGCAGCATCTCTGCCGTTTGTCGTAAACACACTGAACAGTCACTATAAATCTCATTAGACTGTCATTCTGTTTGGTACCTTAGCCCTTGTGCTATCTTGTGGGGTCCAGATGACCCCAGTGGGGTCATCTGGACCCCACAAGATAGCACAAGGGTTAGAGGGAGGGTTTCTCTTCATCTTCTTTGAGGGCTGTTAATGTGATAGTGGATTTGGTAGAATGAAAGATGAATTTAAAAGGCATGAGCTTCTAAAAGCTGGGATTGTAGGTGAAGACATATACAGTGGTCCCTCACTTTATGATGATTTGGAAATTCGTGTTGATCACACATTAGTTAAAATGCACAAGTTCCTGAGTGAGAGAGTTTGTTGGCCAGCAGTACAACCCAAGGTTTTTTTTTTTGGGTGGGAAGGGGCCTTGTTTGACAACAAAACCTTGGATAGCTTTACCCTTACTAGACTCTGCAAGAGGTGATGGAAGCTTTCATTTGGTTTTTGTGGATTTGAATCACCATTTGTACCTTGGGATGTCCCGATGTTGAAGAAATATGGCAAAGCTGCCCAACCTCCAGCCACAAGATCCACCACCCTGCCTGTTTTCCAGCTCTCCTTGCACTTTCTGCTGCTGATTATCTGGATCAGGTCTTTGGTCACTCAAAATGAGACCTTTAAGTCAGCTGATCAGCAGAAGGTAGTGCAGAGAACTGTTCTCTGGGTTTAAGGAAGTGTTAAGGTTTTTCAAAGTAAAAAAAAAAAACAAATCACCACTGCTGGTCCAGGTGGAATTCTCTTGAATCAGGAATAAGTCTGTCCACCAAATGGATGAGCTCAGTATTCTGAAGTTACAGAGTGAGGATAGGATGCAGCTTCAGTTTGATGGATGGATGGAGGCTTTCTTTGCATCTTTGCGAGTTTTAAACACTCTGTTGTTGGGAAAAGAGAATTGTTGAGCTGTTTAAGGAAGCAGCCCAACTTGCTCGTGAGTTGCCATAGCGACCCAGACAACGATGGAAAGATCATGTTTCTTTCCTGATGTGGTAACTAGTCTTTATCTTTTTGATTATGGGGACCGCTGAGTGAAATGTCTTCAACTTTATACTTAGGTTCTCCACCACACAAATATGGAATTTCTTTGTTTTAGTTATGTATTTATTTCTATTTCTATTGAAGTTCTGCTGCTTGTTGGTTAGCTGATGTCCGCCTTTGATTGGTACCCCAGGCAGAAAGCCTAAATCCTATTGACTCTTGTGGCTACCAGTTTCTTTGGAAACACATCTTCCCTGTTTTTGTTGGTTAGGATATTAGGTTTGTGGGTGTGTCTTTTAAGTCACTTTTATTTTTAGTAAAGGTAAGGTAACACATTTTGGGGGGGTGATTTTTTTTTTCCTTGCTCTCCTTCTGCCAGAACCTTATTGCTTAACAATTTTCTGTTATTGATTTGACTGTTGACACATTGATATTATTTTTGAGACCTTATTTTCCCTTAATCAGGACTTGACATAGTCGGGGGCTTGTCCGGGATTGGTTGCTTTGGCTTTGTTGGCAGTTTTTGTATTTAGCTTTAAACTAGTAAGTGAGTTGTCCATGTAAGGAGACTGTGGAGGGTTAAATTATTAGTTTCTTTGTGGTCATTGTTTGCACTTTCATTTTAAAAATAAATCTAACGCCACACGTTAGATTTTCTCATCTGTGGCGTTCATTCTGATCCCTGTGCTTGTTTTCTTTTTTTTTTATAAATAAAGATTTTTATGTTTATACTTTCTACTGCTATACCTCATTAGACTTTTGGCCGACATAAAATTTCAGTCAGATTCATAAAACACAAGCATGTTTTCCCACCACTTCATAAACAGGAAACAACGTGTCTTTCTCTGCTGAGGCCCTACTGAGATGGCTGGCACGGCAAAACCTCTCACCGTATGGTAAATCTGGGCTGCAACTTTCACTTCCGTCTGTCTTCAGACTCTAGTTTTAAATCATAAACATAAGGGGGAAAAAACTGTTGTAAAAAGAACATGACAAGAGCCTGAATCCTCCCAAAAGTTGAAACTGAGTGGGAATTTCTTCTTCTCCCTAATGAGAGGCTTGCGCTGCTTCTTCCCTGCCTGCATCTTTCTGGCTCAACAACTTGGAGGCAGATAGCAGATGGTTTCTTTCTTCTGCTGGCGTGAAGCCTAAACACACTCTGAGGCAGAAAGAGGGGGAGGCACTCAGCTGCAGGGGAGGTTGTCAGCATTTAACAAGGCGGTCCTCGTCGGAGAGGACGATTTTCATGTAGGACTGCTTCAGATGGGAAAACCCGGCATTCGAACAGCCGGTTTGGAAGAAAAAAACGAAAAGAAATGTCTGCCTAGTTTGACAGTCGTCAATTTGCTTTTCATTATTGCTTTTCGTCCCCTCATAAATATGTTGGATAAATATTGTTCACTCTTTGAAAATTTATTTCTGTTAACAAATATTGTACTTTGATAGATTTTTCTTGAGGTTTTCACCCTTTTTGTCTAATTTCTACTGTAAATGTTTTTACATCAACCGCCTATAATCACATTGTGTTTTCATGCAGCAGAATGGTTATTCTTGCTCAATTTTGAAAAATTATTCATTCAATTTATCTTAAATTAGTAAACGTATCATCCATTCTGCAAATCCATGAACTGATTTTATTTCTTTTAAAGCATTTATTTTGTATTTATATGGCCAGATCAAACACTTTTCTACAAGGATTTCTAACTCTGTGATGTAAGTTTGTTCAGAATAATCAAATTAAGGGTTTGATAGTGATACTCAGTCTTACGGCCTAACTATGATCAATTTGAGTATGATCAGCAATGGGTTTACGGAAGTTTATGTGCAGTCAAACAATGAGTGGCTCGTGTAACAGGAAACCTTAATCGAGGGAAGAAAAACCTATCTGAGTGAAAATTAAATTAACTTTCCTTTCATTGTCCTCGGTATAAAGGACATTTCTCATTCCAGACAGGAAAACGTAAGAAACCTTTGGGGTTTATGTGTATCAAATGATAAAAAAGAACAGAAATACACTGCTACATACTTCTATTTTTGTTCGATCGTAAAGGATCATAAAGCAAAAACAAACAAAACACTTTCCATGTAACCTTTTAACATAATTCATGTTTTGATGATGATAACTGTTTGGATTTGTTTTAAAATAACCAAAACAAAAGATTATAAGTACGCCTAAAAATATATTTCTATAAATAAAAATAAATATATTTATAGATAAAGTGTGTATATTAGTGTTAAAAAATATATTCTGCTGGTAAAAAGAAGAAAATGTTCTTCGTTTGCTGTTCTGATGCTGTTCTATAATTGTTGTTTGTCGGTGTAAATAAAGTAGAACAGCAAAGGTCAGAGCTGCACTCTTTTATGCTAATCTATGCTAAGATGAGCTGCTCTGGCTTCTCTGGGCGTTCAGGTCAGATTCAGCCTGAAAGAACATTTTCATCCCAAAGCAGACGTTTCCTTCTTTCCTCCTTACTAAGACTTAAACTTACTGGTAAATGGAAAATCCATCAACACTTCTCTGGTCAGCCAGCAGGACTGGGATTCCTTGGGGCTCCTGCAGCAGATCAATGGCGGTCCAGTGTCCCGTGTCATTTGGCCTTGAGGGTCGCACTCAGCTGAGCTCGCAAGTTAGTTTACCTTCAGCTGTAGATGCGCTGCTGTGACATGCAACGAGCAGACAGCTCATGAATCACTAACATTCAAGAGCCATTATAGGGCCTGGAGGGGGTCGCTGGTGCAGGATGGGGGTCAGGGATGTGGATCCTTCTATAGGCTGTCGTGTGGATGCAAACAGGAAGGACAACCCTGAAGGGTTTGTACCACCAAACATCTGATAATTAACGTATTATTATCACTTAATTGATGATCTAATTGGAGTTAAATGATGATCAGATTACTTTTCTTTCCCCAGAATTAGATATTTGCCTTTGTGTATCAGGTTTCTTTCATCTGCACAAAAAAAGTGCAGTAAACAAAGCCGTCTGCAAAACCATCTGTCAAAGATGGCGGGACAACCCAAAAACCAGCAGAACGGGTTATATACTTATATACTTTCAGTGATTGTGTCCATTTTGTCCTTCAGTTGTCATCACTATCATGGATGAATATGAAATCATTAAACTGTAGTCATTCTAAAATGTATGAATGTTTGTTGAAGCGGCTTTTCAAGTCTATTTCTTGTATTTTTCCTGGTTTGGTGACGTGTTCATGGGACGAATGATCAAAGTGAGACTGTTGCTTTAATTTGTCACAAGTACTGAATTGTTTGTGTCCTTCCAGCCAGAACATCCAGCACAAAGAGCCGTCATCAAATCCAGAGCTTCGCCGCTTTGGTAAGGAAACCCGCCTCACAACAACCGGGGAGCAGAAATAAACGATGAATTTGTGTTCAGCTTTAATATTAGTCAGCCATATTTACAAACCACTGAAAAAACGACAAATCTGATATGTTCTTGTTTCAATCCTTCAGTGAATGAGGTATATTTGTCAGTTCAGGCTCAGCGCAGACCGTCAGCACCTCTGCCTCCGAAACACGTTGCTATGGCAGCAACGCACAAAAGAAGAATGGTACCACTAAAATTCAAATTGGCTGCAAATCCACTAAATGTGAACGCTTCTTCTGCTAAGACATGCACACGGCCTGTGTTGGCGCCAAATTGTATTTATTTTTGGTAGCGCCACCCTCAGGACAAGTGTGGCATCGCACCTAATGTTGCATTCACACCAGACGTGATTTGAGCTTCAAATGTGCGCCTCTCTTTTGACCTGCGTCAAATACACTGCTTGACGCCTTAGTGCCTTGGCGCCCCGGCTGCGAAGCAACCGCTAACATTCTACTGGACTCCATTTGTTGCCGCATCATGGAGAACATGGATGATGTTGAGCGAGTAACTTGGGTTTATGTGTTTTGGAGAGCTCTACATAGGTGTCGCCGTGTCTGGGTTCACCAGATCTCTCCCGGTGTACTTCACCTCTGCAGCTGCTGTCCTCCAGCAGGCCAACCGCCAGCGGGCCAACCGCCAGCGGGCCAACCGCCAGCGGGCCAACCGCCAGCGGGCCAGCATAGCGAGCAGTCGTACACTTGGTAGACTGTTGGGCGAAGGCAGGGACACCCTGGACAGGTCACCAACCTGTCACAGCGCCCAGGGACCTGGAGCTAGCTCCCAATTTGGGGCCGGACCTTGGGTGCCTTTGTGGTGGGCTCGATTGTTGGGAATCTGTCCAGAGTGCTTCCCACCAACAGTAACCAGAATAGCTTACGGCAATCACGCGGCCCCAGCCGGTTAAGAAAATGGATGGAAGTTCAGGATGAAAATCCTCACATCGACCAGCCATATTGGATTTATTTTTCCACCCTTTGATCCAGTCACTGAAAACGTCACATGCCCAAAGCTGAGTTCCTGATTGGTTTACAGGACCTCGGATCTTTACATTGACTTAACATTGAAACTTGACAACCCTGACATGAGAACTGCGTCCGCTTTGAATGCAGCATAAGAATTTCTTTTCCATGACTAGTGCTTTAGTTGTCTCAGTTAAGAGGGGTGTAGGTAGGACATAGAAGACCTTCAGCGTTTTCTCAGTGAATTCGTTTACAGGCTCACAAAACTCAGATAACTGGAAGTTATTCGAGTTATTAGTCAGTATTATTCAATGTTTCTATAGCAACCACTTTCACCAATCAAAAGTGAGCTTGTTGGACACCTGAAAGACGTTGGACGTGGGGGCCAGCAGGCTCCACTTACTCTTATTGAGGTTTCTGATTGGACAGTTTATGACTAGAATAGCTTCAGAAACCACAAAAAAAACATCGTGAAAAAAATTAGGATTATCAAGAACATGTAAAAATAAATAAATAAAAATAAAGGTATCAGAGGAAGACTGGTTCTTCTGACCAATAGAATGACTGAAGAACAGTGGTTTATTTGTCTATTGAAGTTCATGGGATGTTGGCCTCTTGGAACCAGCAGCCACTTCCTGTTTGGAATGCCAGGGGCGCGGGGTCACTCAGTCCAGTTCTCATAGACAGTCAGCGGGTAAAAACTAATTTGTTTGTAAAAATAGAGAACAGGCTTCTGTCATGGAGGCCAGTTAGCTCAGCAGGTCAGAGTGTGGTGTAATAACGCCAAGGTCACGGGTTTTCCAGGACGACCAAGCCTTGAAAGTTGTTGACTCGCTGTGATTCCTCGCTGCCAAACGGGTTTTGGTCTCAGAGAAGGCAGGCCAGCTCCTGCTGCTCCATGGTCCCGGGCCAACGTGGATCTCATCCAACCCATGTGACTCGCTACGAGTCAGACGAGGCAGGCAAGAGTCAGGATCACAGCGAAGGGGCTCTAGACTCGCATTTGGACCAAATGGACCGCTAAGATCTGGGGGGGGGGCAGAACGTCCACAGTCGCTCTGGGGGTTTCAGCTCGCGGTGGTGGGAGTTGCTCGTCGCCATGTTTTGCTCAGCAAAGGTGAGAACCAGTTCGTGCTCAGGCTGCGATGCGAGCGACACAGGTATAACACTCGGAGACCGTTGTTGCAATCATGGGGGGGGGGTTGTTTATTGCGCAGAACTATGAGCCCCCACCTCCTTAGTTAAAGCGCCCACCTCAGGTTTTTTTCTTAATCCGTTTTGGATTTTTGCACCAACAGTTACGCCACTGCCGCCCCCTCCCTCATTCTCTGGCTGTAAGGGAGGTGTGGCAAACATTGTGTAACCCCCCCCCCCCCCCTTTGCTTCTTCTTCATTTTGAAAGTTGTTTTTTGCAAGCAAAACTGTAAGGATCTTCCTCTGTTGGGGGGGTGGGGGGGTGCTGTGGTCTTTCTCTCTTTGGGGGAGGATCGAGATATGGTAAGGAGGGGGGGGCATTCCTCGCAGCCTCCAACCCTTAAACTACTGTGACAGCAGTCTTACCAGGGGCTAGACTTCCTCACAGCTGCCGCCAAATTCCCTCTGCATCATCATCATCGGCATCATCATCATCATCCCTCCCCCTCCTCCTCTGCGCTCCCTCCACAGACGGGAGGCAGCCTCGCTGTGTGGAGGGGCGGAGAGAGAGCGGCTCTCCCAGATTAGAGGTGCGAGGGACGATGATGGAGGCCAGCTTCGACACAGAGGAGAGCTTTGACGACCCTTCCTGTCTCGCCTCGCAGCCCCCCGGCTCCGTGTCGCCGGCCAAGAGGCAGATCAAGGAGGTCAAGGAGACCAAAGCCACCGTGAGTATCCTGAAGCCCGCCTCTTTATCCTGTCAGCGTTTTTCTCAATCTGTTGACCTGAAGCTGTGACACCTTTTTATTTGGGGGGGGGGTATATTTAATACTGAAGAGTCAGGGGTGTGAAGTGAGGAGCTCCTGTTCTAGAGATTAATTGATGTCAGAGTCTGTCTGTCATCCACTGCTTTCCCCAGCGTGGACCCCCCCCCCCTCCCCCCGGGACCTTACGTTCAATCATTGGCGGGGGTGGGGGGGCACCTCACTGAAAAGGTTCAAAATGTTTCTGCAGCATGAAGCTTCAGTTTCCTTCATTGACGACAACGGGCTTCTCCTCAGGTTGGCAACACTGTGAGGCTGCGATGCTCCATGATAACTGATGCATGTGTGTGTGGGGGGGGGGGGTTGCGTGGGGTAGGGGGGGATCTGGGAATCTGACCCTCAGCAACCGCAGGAGCCATCAGTCTGGCTATTGTGAAAACCAGCATGAGATGCAGCAAGTCTGGTTACCATGGTGACAAAGGCTGATCAACGGCTGTTGAAATGGAAAACATTTCCATGAAGGCTGTGTGGGGTGGGGGGTGGGGGGGTTGAGTTCAGGTATTTCCTGGACAGCGGTCCTCTGAGGTCGGTCTGTGCGGTTCTTGGACCCACAGAGGAATGTTTCTGGACGCAGAGAAGTTTGGTTTCGGTGGAGGACCAGGGGACAGCATCCGGACTGCTGACGCCAACCCCCGCCCCCCTCCAAGGTAGCTTCGTGTTTGGCCTGCTGTACCTCGCACTACACAGCCCCTCCACTGTTGTCATGGAGACACATATCCATGACTGTTGGCAAAATGGACGCGGGATGCTGAGCGTCAGGAAGAAGCAGATGTTCAACCTTCTTTTCAGCTTCAGCATCACCCAATCTGAGCGAGAACTCGAAACCTGACTTGTTGCTTCAAGTCATCAGGTTTGGCGGAAAAGACGATTATAAGGTTTTTTGTGTGCATATGTGTGTGTGTGGGGGGGTCTTTTTCCTTACCTCCAAAGCAATTTGTCGCCTAGCAACAGTGGCAGTCTTCCCAAAGACCCGTCTGCCGAAACGTGCAGCTGCAAAAAAGCTGTTTGTTCAAATGTCGAGCCTCGATGTCTAACATCTCTGCAGGCTTGTTTGTTCTGCTGCCGCATTCAAAAACACACAAACAATAGAAAAGCTAATAAATGTTTATGATTACGCTGCTTTTCTGGAGCCGAACCTTCAAAGCGTCCGCAGGATCGAGAGTCTGACATCTGGACTCCCAGCTCCCTGAGAGACAGATTCATTACACGCTGCGTCACAAAGGTAATCTATTTATATGTAATACCTGACCCTGAAACACCTGAGTAGGCAGCCACAAAGGAGGTGTACGTTCTCCAGGCAAGCTGGGATGAAAGGTCTCATTCTGAGCGAGGCTCTGAGAGGCAGTGACAGATTTGGAGCCGGTGTGATGGATAATCCGGTGCCCGTGACGATCAGTGTGATCTCTGAGGCAGAAAATGAACCAAATGACTGCGGGGAGTAAATCAGAGCGCCGCTTCTTCCCGTGACGACTTGCTGCTGTTTACCCTCACTGTTGGAAGATGTTTAAGTCATCTGTTTGGAGGATGACTCCCACCAGGGTGAGATGAAGAGCTGCTGAGACAAAGTGACAAATAAAACAGTCACGATGATCCCACACATCACTGCAGGTAACTCTGCTTACTCATGAATCTGTTAATTCATCTGATAACATCCAGCAAGAGCTCCTTCATTTAAGAACAGGTGAAGCGGCAGATCAGCTCAGCTTTAGGCTGTGAGAAGCTGCTTTAGTCCTTAAAAGCTGAGCCCAGTGATGCTCTAAACGCTGACGTTTAGAGCATTGAGCTAAAAGTGGGAGGGAAAAACCGTCCAGAGTTTGCACCGCCCACCTCAACCACATTCCAAAATGGTATTGGGCAGGAAAAGTTCATGTTTGACATACGTATGTCAGGTTTACCTCATTGACTGTAGATAAGAACTGGACTGAGCGTCCCCTCCCCCGTGATATTCCAAACAGGAAGTGGCTCCAAGAATCCAAAATCTCATAGACTTGTATAGAGACATAAACAGCTGTTAGTCAGTAATTCTACTGGTCAGAGTAACCATTCTCACTCTGATATTTTAAACATCTTCTTGATAATCCTATTTTTTTATTGGTGTTTTTTTCCCTGTAGTTTAAATTATAAACTGACCAATCAGATGCCTCAATAAAACTAGGTGGAGTCTCCTGGACCCCACGTCCAAAATTTATACTGTTTGACAGATTTCGACACTTTCTAGTTCTAGGGGTGTGGTTTGCCTAAATGCTCACTCCTGATTGGAGATTTGGTTGGCATAGAAACGCTGACTCGGACCAATCACTGCATACCGATGGTTTCTGGTTCCAACATGGCGGCATCTGTATCGTGAAAAATGGGGACTGAATTGACTTACTTTGTTTGGAGCCGAAAGTTAGCCTTTTTCTAACGATAAGGTCAAACTCACCCAGTCCTGTTCTCATTTATAGTCAATGATCCACCCAAAGGTCAATCAAAATGGCACGCCCCCTAAATCAATGAAAATCTTGACTAATGTACCTTTCCACAGCCCTCATGACAATGACATAATGTATACATTAAAAATATTCCTGAAACCAGACTGTACATGTATTTATTTGGGTTCTCAAATCTGACATTTTAACATAACCGCTTTTACAACCTGCCTCTATGGTCTGTGGTTGACCTGCAACATCCTGGAACAAAGGGATGGACGCTTATCCATAGCAAAAAAATAGACAAGATGGCGCCCGACATCATCGGCTGGAAATGCAAATTATGAAGTTTAGCTGAATCCTAATCCTAACCCAAAAGTCTTCAGATAAAGAGTAAATTCTATTCCAGTCCATAAACTGGATGAAAACCAAATGTCTCATCCTGGATCTGTGGATCTGCTGGTCTCTCCGGTCTCTGGTTTTGACTCTATGATCTACTTTAGTTACAAACAAAACCCAACAACCTGCAAGTACTTTATCCAGGATGAGTCCCAGTCCTTCCCCTGCGCCTATTCCTGTACCTTCTTGTTTTTGTGTCACTTTGATCTTTCTTGGTGACACAGGCTGTTTTATTTATTTCATCAGCTGACCCCAAAAGCCTAAAAGAGCTGACTAAAATAGTACAACTCATGTGGTGAAGGTTTATCTTACAGTCATCAGTGCTGCCAAGATGGCCAATCAGTGCAGAGACCTTCAGGTTTTTGGCCATTGAGTAATCAGTTAGGATCATTATTTTTATATTAGCAACGCTGGTCAATACTGATGAATGTCAGCAGCCCTGATGTCTTAAATCTGGTGAGTAATCGGTTTATTTGGGTTTCAGTTCATAGGCGAGTTGGCCGCTTTGTCCTGGAGCGAGACACTTAACCCCACGCTGCCCCAATTATAAAAGCAATCTGTTGTCACTTTGGACGAAGCAGCTGCTCCACGCTGTGGAAACGTCTGGAGCCTCGAGGTCCAAACAGACGTGGACATTTACTGCATCGTCTCCAAGGCTTTTCTGGATCTGAGATCCTCTGAGACCATGAGAGTGAAACGTAGAAGTGCTGAGCGGAGGCACAGTCCAGCATGAGTGAGAGTCCAGATGCTGCCAGCATCCACTTTTTAAAATGTTGCTGTTTCAAAACCACGTAGCTCAGGTGTTGCAGCCAGACGGCGGGGAGAGACGTTCTTTTTCGACTTCCTCTGATGGTTTTTATGATCACAAACATTATGAGTGACATCATCCCGATCCTGTTTGAATCGGGCTGAGTGTTGAACACTGCGTTTGGTGTGTGTGTGTGTTTTTGTGTTGCGCCTAAAGCCGGCGTGCAGCGATGGCTCAGAGGGTCCGTTGTAGAGGCGGCGGGGGGGTTGCAGATGGTGAACATTACATAATTGCAGCCATGGGAGTAATTGAAGGAGCTGCGGAGCGTGGAGGCTGTATTCAGGCTGAGTGCTGGGTGTGTTTATTTGCAACAAAACGCCGTCTCAAGTGTGTAATGGCAGCTTAGCGTGAGGCCATAATGGAGAAAGCCTTCCCAGTGTTTGGGCTGTTTTTGGGGAGGACAGGAGCGTCTCTGTGTTTGCTTCCTCTTCCCCTCCACAGACCCACAGGTCTCCTTCTGGACTCTTTTCACTCTCACTCCATCTTTGTCCTCAGGGTTTTACCCAAAGCCTTAATCACATGCACTCGGATGAGGGGTTGACCCCAAAAGGTTTTGCTGGTTTTCTGGACCTTAGAGAGGAGCGGCTGCAGGTGTATCTTGCAGTTTCCTTGAGACAATCGGGCGGTCTAGTTCAAACTAAGGCTGGCTGGCAAACTAAGGCTTTTGCTTCATCATTTGGACAAAAAGAAGCGGTAGAGGGGAACTTTCTCTCTGAACTGATGCTTTATTCAACCCATCGGAAATATCAGCATATATATCGCCGAATCTTGACTGCAGCGGTGATGCGGCGCGACGCAGACTATTTGTGAGAAAAGCTATTCAAATCGGGGAAAAACTGCCCTTTAACCCTTACATAATTCCCCTGCAGCACGCCTGTAGAATAAATATGCATTATCCCTACAGGTTCACTGAGTGTTCTACGACCTTCATCATGAGGGCCACCTGAGTGACCCGTACAGACGCCACGTATCCACCTGTTGAACTTTTTATGTCACCGTGTTCCTCACCTTATTGTTCCGTGTTTTCTGTAGATCAACTGTGTGACGTTTCCTCTGCCTGGAGAAGGTCCGGAGCAGCAGCTCCTCAAACCAGACGAATGGAGCTACTGCGATTACTTCTGGGTGAGTTTCAAACAACCAGACCTTTGAAGGACTCACCTCATGTCTGATATTCAGAGACAAAGAAACCTGATGATAGAATATCGTACAGCAGAGTCTTAGGGCCACCGTAAAAGAAAAACATGTGAAAATAAAGTCTACCTTTTATTTATGGTGGTCCCGATGCTCCATGATGCCATAAATATGGATTTCCAATTTCATCAAAGCCTTTGATTCTTGTGCAGCTTTAACTTCCAAATTCCGGTTCCACTGCAACAGTTTTCGTTTGGAGTGTTTTTCTGTCAGATTGTGAGTTCCCCTACAATCCATCCAGCATCTTACAATTTACTTTGTATTTTCTTTTTAGTTTTCCATCTCAACACATTCTTGAAAATTCTCAAATTCCTCCTCAGTTGCAGACTTTTCCCCTGATTTTGCCAGGGCTACAAATTTAACACAAAATTATTGTTCGCTTGCTTTTAAAGCAGCTGTCATTGAAATCTACAGCAGAAAAGAGACTCACTGATTTCCTTATGGACATATTGGTGGGAAAAATCAAATTCCAAAAACTAGAATGTCTCCAAATAGATGAAAGCTGTTGATAATCCTTCTAACCCTCCTTCATTGGTGCACTGATTTCTTTGCTTTTCTTGCTGATGTTTGGAATATTCCATTGCTGCAGAGGGATGGGGGAGGAAAAAACACTTTCACACGTTCAGTAATATGCCATCTTAATGATTTGGGGAGTGTTTTTTAATGACTCAGTTAAAAAATGGGTGTAAAATTGTTTTAGGCACCTTTTAAGTGTTCAGCTCAGGGCTCCAGAGTGTTGGGGGGGGGCCCAGGTAATCCCCTACCTTTGCCTAGTGGTAAGTCTCCCCCTGAAGTCAACGTACAGACACAGTCAGTGGTCCTGTGGTGAATTTGAGGTCTTTCCAGAGTTTAAATATCTGAACTTGGGTGAAGAGTTTGTCGACCGGTCAGGAACTCAGCGTTGGCCCGTGACGTGCTGATGATGCAATCAGTGGGTGGAGTTTAAAACCGCCATGGAGGAGAATCTGATCGTTGTGGTTGGCAGCTTGTATTTGCTCCAAAACCTCCTTCAGTGCTGGAGGTTTTCACATTCCTGATGTGGGGGGGGGGGGGGGGGGTTCAAGCTGTTCTCTGGAGACAAAGGTGTTTTTAGGAAGTCAGCCATGTCACTGGGTAGGAAACTCCCACAGACAGACTGGTGAACATCTGCACAGATGGGAGGGACTTCAACTGCTGAAAAGCTTTGCTGCTGCAAGTACAGTGGCTCAGAAGGAACACACCAAGCACAGCCTTCGGTAGTTTGTGATTTTTAATGAATTGAAAGTGATACTGGCTCCAGATTAGTTTAAGACAGATTAAATATAGCTGACTTTGATTGCACATTGCCATTTTTGTAGTGCCTGCACCATAAAATACCCAATCTTAATTTTACTTTGAAAGATTGCGATGAAACTCCAGTAATTTCACTTAAAAGCATCAAAAACTCATTCAACAACATTCAGCTGTGTCCTTGAAGGTCTGTGTATTTCCCTACAACCTCCCCCTGACTTGATTTGAAGCCTTGTGTGCTTCGTGGAAGCAGCTCTTCTGCTGGTTTTTGTTTGGCTGCACCACGTTGTGGTGTTTGCATGAGTCTGGCTGCTGAACGGCTGCTGGCAGACGCTCCTGTCCGTGTTCTCTGCCACAAACAAGACACCAAAGCTGCAGCCGACACTCGTGAGCTCCAAACCACACATCCATCAGGCGCTGACGCACCAACGCCAACGCACGCCCTCCTCAACATGCATCCAATCATGCACACGGCATGACTGACTGGCTCAATTCCCCCCAAGCTGATTGCCGAGGCCTCCTGTTCCCAGAGCTGATCGATACACTCCTCTTCCACAGGCCGACAAAAAGGACCCGCAGGGGGCCACCTCGCTGCCCGGCTTCGAGGTTCTTCTGCAGAAGCAGCTGAAGGGGAAGCAGATGCAGAAGGAGATGTCGGAGTTCATTCACGAGAGGTAAGCGCTCCGTGGAGTTCAGTTCCGAGAGCTCAGTCAGGATCCAAAGCTGGTAAACATCCGACCCCCGTCTAATTCTAAGAGCAAACACAGCCTTGAATTCACATCCGGCTCAGAACCGTGGGAAGATCAGCAGGAAGATCTCCCGAACGTCTCTGCTGCTTACAAAAGCCGGCTTCCAGGCAGAGCTGACCTTCTCCTTCTGCTGCCCGAGCCAGACTCACTCAGCTGAGAGGTTCACTCAGGTGTGGGGGATAAATGTGAGGAAGCCGAGGTCACAAAGGCCGCAAACGTGACTTCCCGGGCTGAGAGGAAGTCTTTTACATATCTGAGATGGAGATGGGACCTGCTGACCGCCTCTCTGTTTTTTTAGGACAAAGATTGAGGAGGAATACGCCAAGAACCTCTCCAAGCTGTCTCTGAGCCCGCTGGCAGCGCAGGAGGAAGGGTAGGTGCAGTAAACACAGTCTGAGGGGGGGGGATGCAGCCAGCAGACCCCGTCAGTGATTACCAGAGATCCTTCTAAAGAAAGGATTTCAAAAGCAGACTTGTTTTTTTCTGCTCCTTCATCAACATGTGCATTGATTTTTCTGCCAGAAAAGGAGCCGAAGGTTCAGTGGAGCTCAGGGTTTTCAGTTTGTCGTCACAAAACTTCATCTCCTTTTTTTTAAATGTCTTTTGCTTCGGCTTGCTTTAGCTCTCTGTGATGTTTCCTCAGGACTCTGGGAGAAGCCTGGACTCAGCTGAAGAAGAGCCTCCATGATGAAGCTGAGGTCCACCTCAAGTTTGCTAATAAGGTGATTCCTGTGGAAGATTCATTTTTGAATTTTTCCATCTTCAGAGGTTTATTAGTCCCCTCGGTTCTGGTCCACTTCCGCGCGTTTGATTCCCATCCAAGTGGAAGGCCGCAGAGCTTTTTAATCAGCTGCACGCAGGGTCGGCGTGCAGAGGGTGGAGGTGATCCTTCAGGAGCTTTCAGGCCTGCAGCTTTTCCTGCTTCTGACGGCATCTTAGTGTTTGTTGCTCTGAGAAATAGGCTTTTCATTCAGTGATGGATCTGGCTGTGCATCGGAGACAACAGCCCCGTTATTCAAAGGAGCCCTTTATCTCCAGGCTCCCAGAGGAATCGATTTTTAGAAGAACTCGCTGGAGCAGAGCTAAAAAAAAAAAGATAATGAAGCAGAAGTAAACGGTAAACAAAGAAACTGAGTTCATCTTCCGCACTTTAACTCAATCACAGTTTTTGTACATTTAAATCTACATTTAGTGACTTCTGCTCACTTCTTCTGCTTCTTCCTGATTCTGGAGGATCATCCTCCCATGTAGTTCCTACCGATCTGCTGATAAGCTGGATCAGGGGATCCAGACTCTGATTCAATTCAGTTTTATTTATGTAGCCCAGTAATTGTAATTGTAAACAAACATAAAATCAGTCAATCATAAAATACAATAGCTGATTACACTAAACTAAACAGACTAAGCTAAACTGTGCATCCTTGCCCCTAGACCAACTACATCTGATCCAGAGAATCAGTGGCAGGGAGCGGGAAAACAAACAGGGAGGGGGTCCTTGAATCCCCCAGGACCCCAGACGTTCAGCAGATTCCTGCATTTAGGAGGCAGCAGATTCAGCAGTTTTAAAAACTCTGACCTCTAGTGGCCTCCAAGACCCTCACAGAGCACTTTTACACTGAAGACTGTCCGTCCATGAAGTGACTATAGAGTCCAGAATCAGAACCAACATCCTCAAACTCATCCATCCATCCTGCAAAGTACACATCTGAGCAGCTCAGCCCCAAAAGGATGAGCCGTTTTCAGCTTAAAGTAGATGGATTTGACTTGAATTTTTGCACATCAGCACCATATTTATTAAAACTTCTCATACCAGCAGAGGCAGAAGCTCCTCCCACATTTCTCTTTATGATTCTTTCCAGTTTCTGTCGGGGTAAATTCAGAAATTGTTTGTCAATTTGGACCAGATAGCGACTGTAACTATTTTAAAACTTTGATTTTTATATATTGCCTTAGTGTCACATATTTGCCATAAACATGGTTTCGCCCTTTAGTTTAACACCAGCGCTGCAGCTCCTTCGTTGATATATTTTTAATTACAGTAACTCGTTTACCGTTTATTCAATGAATGTAACTCCAGCAGAATCGGAGAGAAGCAGCTTCATGCTGAAACTGCATGAAAGAGTGACGTCAGCTCTACGAGCGTAGGTTATTTTGCTGATTCCAGCGGCATTTTTAGTGTTAAAGGGTCAAAGGTCATAATCTGGACTTTCCCTGTTTATGGGTATAACTGTTCAATCGTATCTCCAACCCACCGCCACCCACATAGGTAGTCAGCAGTGGATGCAGTTTATTTCCCCCCGACAGTAACCTCAGTTTTGTTTCACAGTTTCAAAAAGAAAACTCAGTGACGCGGGACTGACCACAAAGATGCTTCTAAAATCAGGGAGCGGCTCCAACCGGCCAGGAGTCTACTGAAAAAGAAGGAGCAGAAATGCAGCTGAACGGTGGGCTTGGGTGGAGACTGAGACTGACAGAGGTCCTGCTTTTGTGCAGGATCTTCTAACCTCCATCCGTCCGTCTACACCCTGTGGTGGCATGTCCCCATGGAGGGACTTGAACCTCACTGACTAGATCTGACACATTCACATGTAACAAGACAGCCGGTTTGTGTCCACAGCTGCACACCGAGGTGGAGAAACCGCTGCTGACTTTCAGAGGCGACCACTTCAAGAAGGACCTGAAGAAGTACGACCACCACATGGCAGACCTCAGGAAGCAGCTGGCAAGCCGCTTCGCCAGCGTGGAGAAGGTACGGCCAGCAGCTCAGGAGTCTGTTTACATCAGAGATGACGAGACCATCACAGCTCTCCCACGTGCCGTCCATCTCGGCACAAAGCTCCTGCTGCCGCCTCCCACCTGCTGAATCAGAGCATGAATGGATGCTGCCTTCGTCCTCATGGCTGCTGAGAGGCAGCTTGAGGTGGGCGGCGGCAATATGGGGGGGCAAGAAGGCAACTTCATAACCAAACGTATCACATTTTAGGAATCATTTCAAAGTTTCCACTAACGTGTTGATGTTAAGATGTAAATAATTCACTTCATAAAGTTATTCCAGCCCTCAAAGACCCACTGCAGTCATCTTTATATCTACTTTCAAAGCATTCCCAGTGGTCTTTTATTTATTTATTTAAGCCAAAATCGACAAACTTGTCTTGTTTTCCAAGACGTAGTTTCTGCAGAGCAGCAGGAGTTCATTAGAAATTCACATCTGAGTTGCGGGCTGAGCAACCCCGCCCCTCTTCCTCTCTCCGTTGCTTGAAGCCCGGCGCAGGGAACGTCTGACTCTATTTTCTACGTCACAAAATATTTTTTTCCCTGCTCCTGATTCCCAGCGATTTGATTAAAGAAATACTCAACGTAATTTTCTTTATAAGTGTCCTCCATCATCAGTAAAATGCTACAAAAACATGTTAAAAACACCGTTTTAATCAGTGAGTCTATAACAAAAAGCAAAACCATCAATTCGAGCCCCAGATTATTCTAAATCTGTTTCTGTCCAATGTAAGGACAGAAACTTTTTTTTTTTTATCTTAAGAAAATAAAGACGTTTGAGGAAGATTCTTTTAATCTGAAAGGTCTTAAAGAAATCATTTACCTCTGTGACCTACAATACTTTGTAAAACTGTAAAAGCTCTAAAAAAAACAATCGTGTAACATTTTATCAAACATTTTAAACAAATATTTAAGACTTTCTTTTTCACCTATATGGACCATGAGGTCAGATTTCTCTCACCTACTTGGGAAAAGATCCATGTTGGAGATGTGGGCTGATTCTGTGTTGCTGTGGCCTGCAGGCCCGCAAAGCTCTCGCGGACCGGCAGAAGGATCTGGAGGTGAAGACGCAGCAGCTGGAGGTCAAACTCAGCAACAAGACGGAGGAGGACATCAAGAAGGCTCGACGGAAATCCACGCAGGCAGGTCAGGGATTCAACCCACAGCTTCACCAAAAATTAGACTTTTATTTTTTGTTTATGTTTGGTTTGAAGAAACGTGTGTTTCAGTCAGAAAGTTCTTTTCCTCCTTTTTGGTTTTCAGTCGACTATTCTGATTTGAATCTCTGTTCCCTCCAGCTTGACTGCGAAAATGAAATAATTTCTTATCCCATTTGTTCTCTTTCGTGATAAAAATGCCACGGACGTGTCAAAAACTACAAAAAACAGGGGGGGACGTTTGTGGCTCTGAATGTTTCACTCACATCAATAAGGTACATAGACTCCGCCCCCTCATGGTATTCACCAAAAGGTTGGATCAATAGACCGATTAGAGGAGAATTCGGTTACAGCTAAGAAGAAAATGAAGCCTTCACCTTTAGTAACATATTTATCTGAGAAAAACATCTCAACTTTAAAAAATGGTTGTACAAAAAAGGAACTGGGTCAAAGTTTTTAAAGAATACAGTTTTTTCTGCATAAACCTCAGAAGTTAGAAAAAGTCCTCTTAGGTGGATTATGAGAGTCCTGCAGCCTTTGGCGCCCCCTGCTGGTCACTACAGGTTCTAAATCTAGCGATGTAGAACCTGTAGTGGCTGATCTCTCTTTTGTGTTTCCTCCAGGAGATGACCTCATGCGCTGCGTGGACCTCTACAACCAAACCCAGTCCAAGTGGTTTGAAGAGATGGTCACCGCCAGCATGGTAAAGCCTCTGCCCAGCCCTCAGTCTGCAGCGTGAAACCAAACCGTCTGCTCACAGCAGAGAAACGTGTGAGATGATCGCTGAGGTGATCCGCTTGCATCTTCTGCAGGAGCTGGAGAAGCTGGAGGTGGAGCGGATCGAGTGGATTCAGCAGCATCTGCGTCAGTACACGACTCTGCGGCACGAAACCGACATGTTCAACCAGAGCGTGAGTTTGCTGCTTTTCCACCCTTTGGCAGAACTTTTACCAGCATTTTTCAATCACATCTGTTGACAGTACAGACATTGTCACTTTATTTTCATTCATGTTTCCCACCAGTTCTGATGTGAGGCAGCAGTCTGGAGTCGTTCCAGATTGTTTTCACAATTCTCCTTTTCTTTTTGCGCGTTTGTGAACATTTTGCCTCCGTCACAAACTCTAAAGACCGACGGCTCGGCGGCCATTCTTTTTGACAAGGTCTGAGATTTGGTGATTTTTCACGTTTTTGCCCCATAAGGGAAAAGGGCTTTTGTTTGAGCGACCTTCACAAAATGACACACACTACCAGGTTAAGTCTACAACCACATATAAAGCTTTGTTGACCTTTGAACTCAACAAGAGGCAGCCATCTTGAATTCCCCACCCTCCCAAATATTCCTTTTACTAGCTTCTACAAATTTTACTTTGGTAGCGTCATTGGGAAGCTTCCTGGGGGGAAAATGTTAGAATTAGGAGTTGTAGATTTTAAACGCCGTTAGCGTGGCGTTTCCCAGTTGCTAGCATTTTTTTTATTTTACTAGAATAATGTGAACATTCCATGCATGAATCCCCCACTCAAGCTGAACAAAATGATGTAACATACAATGTGAACACATTTGAAATGTGGGCGTGGTTAACCTCCGTTGCTAAGGAAACCCCGACGCGTACTTTTGCCGATTCTTCTGAAAATGACATAGACCCGTTCGCCACCCCCAGGCGACTCAAAAAGGAAATAGTTGCTATGGAGATAAAACTTTTTTTTCCCCATAAATTTGTCAGGTGGAGCTCTGATCAGGGTGGCAGGGGGAGAAGGGGAGAGTGAGGGGCAAATAGAACGGGGGTGGCAAGGACAGGTAGCGCCTGTGAGCCATACGATACTGCTCGCATCTTTACTTTTAACTACGTTTTTACTCAACGTTTAGCATAAATTTCAGTATAAATGTTGTTCAAATTTAAAACTTAGTATTTTAATCTATAATCGTGACTTTCTTTTAGATCTTCTTTTTATGCTCTCCCCTGAACGCTCTTCTGAAGTTCCTTCAGCTCTCGTGAGGTTTTTCCGACTGCCTCCGGGTTCACGCCGGCCTCTTTGTCTCCTCAGACGGTGGAGCCCGTCGACCAGCTCCTGCAGAACGTGGATCCGTCCAAAGACCGGGAGCTGTGGGTGAAGGAGAACAAAACCGGGGAGGTGCGACCCGTGGACATGGACATTTAGACCCTCCGGACCCCGGGATCAGCCTCCCGCCTCCACTGTTGCCACTTGAGTTTTTCTAAGCCCCGCCCCCCCCCCGACCGGCGGGCCGCCGCAGACGTGCGCTCTGCTCGTCCTCTGGCTGCAGTCCCACCGGGGAAAAGCGTCAGCAAAGAGAAGCGGATCAAAGAAGCAGCATGTTCCTTCTAAACGCGACCCCTCCCTGAATGCTCGTTATCGTCCTCTGCTGTCTAACTGTTGTCACGTTCTTAAAGTGCATCTCTGTGGTCTGAATTCTCGCAAAAAAAGTACGAGACCTTTATTTTAATACACTACAGAAATGTCTGAATGCATCTATTTTCCTATTTTGCTCCATGACTTTGCTGGAAGTGCATGTTTGACGTCAGGCTGCAGTTCGTGGAGCCATGACGGCCGTTCTGGTGTTTGGGTTTTATGCACAGATCTGTAATTCTGTATCTTCATCCACGGAGACGACGCTCTGCTCCCTGGGTTCAGGCCAGAGTCGGTTCTGGAGGAAAAAGGTGCTCCAAGTCACTGAAACACCTTTTAGTGCCTGAAACCCGGAATATTCTCCGTTGATTCTCTGCATCCGTGTACATTTGTACATACTGGATATTTTCCCGTCAGACGTGTTTGATGTTGTTCGTTTTATTTTTGTAAATGTGCAGGAAAGTGGGAAACTGCTTTTAACTAAAAGGACAATGAGGTTCTTCAGAACTCTGTGGGTCAGGGGGGAAGAACCCGCTCAGAGACTTTTGTGTTTTGGTGTTCATCTGTCCTCCTCTGTTCCCTCCAGGGTGTCAGAAACCAGCGGCAGGTTGTAGACGCTTTGTTTGTGTGTGCGTGTCGTTCTCCCAGTGTCAGTCTGTTCTAGATCAATGTTCCTGATCACGATCCCGCCGGGCGTCTGCTCGGGTGCGACCTTCGTCCAGGCCGGGTCGCCAGGAATGCAGCGTCCCAAATAAACCCCCCGCTTTGAAACCGCAAAGCTGCAGAGCGTCATTATGAAACCAGATGCCAACAAGCCAGAGAGAAGGTTTGATTCCCGATGAAGACGACAGCATGAGTACATTTCACCGACGCTCTCTGTTCTCTCTCACTGCATCATTTCGTAGTGTGGACCCCAACGTTTTAGCTATGCTTCTTTCTTTCTGTGCCTTTGAGCAAAAATGTTTCCCCTGCCACGAGATCAAATTTTCTAGGGGAAAAGATTCATTTGAGGCAAACTAAGCACCCCCCCCCTCCCCTAAACGATGACATCACAGCGGAAGACACCGCCAAAATAAAGCAAATGCGACCAAAATCTCTTTCTGGGGCTAAAATACGATATAAAGTATAAATGAAAATATTTTCAACAAACCGAAACTCACCTGTCAGGGATTTCCTTAGGAAGGGTTTTTAATTATTATGGGATGTGCCATTTTGTGACATTGATTCATTCATCTTCCAAGCCGTTTTTGTCCCGGCCACACCAGCGAAGGCCGGGGGCGTGGCAGGGCCGTCGCGTGACAAAGTGTGAAATGATTTTCGCACGATATGCGAAAAGAAAACTTTTTGTTGGAGCGAATTTCACACCCAACCGGGTTACGTTTACAGCCACACAGGAATTTTTGTTGACCTCTAAATTCAGGAAGAGGCTGCCATGTTGGATTAAAAAAAATCCCCTTTAGTACCTTCTACAAATGTAAAGTTCTCCTTTGATCTGTCACTTTCTGACTCCTCGAGCATTACTGGGAAGTTTTTTAAAGGTTATAGATTTTAAACGGCGTTCGTGTGGCAAATTCACAAAAGGGGCGTTTCCCTGTGGCTGGCACTTTTTTTTACCGGATTAATGTGAAAATGTAATACATGACTAAGAACAAACCCGAACTTCACTTTTGCCAATTCTTCTAAAAATGAGGCGACCAAAAAAAAAAAAGTTACTACAGAGACAAAAGCAACGTTTTTTGTTTTTTTTTGTCACATGCAGCTCTAACCAGGTAAACAATCTTTAACTGGGATGCTGAAACCGGATCTTATGAAGGTAATGATTGAGAGGTCAGAGGTCAATCTTGACCCCGTTTCTCAATTGTAAATGTTTGTTCCCAGCAGACAAACTTTAGCATCTATTCATTTATGTTTGTTACAAATATGCGATGCCTCTGATGACTTTCATGGCGTGGTTGGTGAGGGTGGGGATAATCCTAGAGAACAGCACAATACACAACCCCCCCCCCACCACCACCACCCCCCACTGTAAGAGCCTGAGGGCTGTAAACTTCTAAAGGCTGAAAGCTGTTTTCTCTGAAATATTTTAACTTTTACACAAGATTGACACACACAAACAGTAATTCCAACTCAAACATTTGAACAAAAGCGCTGAATCCAGAAATGAGGTCGGCGATGTCGTCTTCTAGACTTTAATCTTCAAAGGCAAAACTTTCTACCAATGAATTTTACAACAAAACTCCAGAGTTGATGCTTGAATATTTCACTGATGCAGAAGCCAGCAAATCATGGAGCGAATGGAGCTTCAACACGTGGCTCAGACAGAACAAATGCGGGACGCGTGGGACTGGACACCTCCAGGGTTGTTTGTCTCCACTGACCTTCAGCTCATAATCGGATTGGCCGACGCAGGCGGATTGTTAACACGAGCCTAATTCCTTTAAAGGAGCTCCTGCGCTGACTTTTTCTCAATTAACCTAATGAACACATCGAAAAGTGAAAACACGCCAAGGCGATGTCACTCACCTCAGACTCCTCCTACTTTTACTGTCATCAAAAGCAGGAAACGCCACCGTTTTATTTTTAGCTTTAAAAAAAAAGAAACGGATTTCTAAAGAGAAAAAAAAATCACATGAAATACATGAAACACACACGTCAGTGGTTTGTGTTAATGCTTCTTCTCCTTCAGCTTGTCTTTTATTTTCTGAGGCTCATCGTACTGTATCAAGCGCAAGATGTCCTTGTTGTCCATCACACCCTGAATAAATTCCCCCTCAGAGATTTTATCTGCGGAGAAACAGACATGAGTGAGCATTGCTTTCTGCTGTGAGAGCGGCGCGTCTCTCCCACAGCGGTTTACCGTTTTCCTTTTTCCCGAAAAACGCCCAGATTTTCTCGGCCCTCTTCTCCGGCGTGTTTTCGTCGTCGGGCAGGTTCTTCTGGTCGTCGGCCGGGATCATGTTGAATATGGACTGCAGCAGAGGAGGAGGTTTCTTTAGAATGTGAGGGTAAAAAGATGGCAGTTTTCTACGTGGAATAAATCTATTCTATGAAAAATGAAGCCTAGATAAAAAACTAACACCTGATCTCTGAGGAATGACCTCATTAGTGCATAATGTACTCACTCCACTCACATGTTTACCTTCATTTATAAAAGTAAGTCAAATTGAAATACCCTAACGATCTCTTGAATTTCATTTTTGCTAATGGTTCCGTTCCCGTCCACGTCATAAAGGGCGAAGGCCCACTCCAGTTTCTGCAGAGTCTTTCCTCCGGAGGTGAGGTGCAGCGCCACGATGTACTCCTTAAAGTCCAGGGTGCCGTCTGCATTGGTGTCGAAGCTCCTGAAGACGTGGCGTGCGTACGCCGTGGGGTCAGCGCCCGGGAAGAAGCTGGCATAGATGCCTTCAAACTGCTCCTTGGTGATCTTCCCGCTGGGACACTCCTTCAGGAAGGACTGGTACCAGGTGCAGAGCTCGGCCTCTGAGTATTTGGTGTTGGACTTCAGCTCTTCCAGGAGCTCCTTCGACAAAGCGCTGCTCTTCGTGTTCCCCATGTTGCTGAAAGAAAAGAAAAGCTTTGCCTTTCTTGCTCCTCTTCTGCGCTTGAGGGCTAAACCTCTGCAGAGCGACCCCGCGCTGCTCTTCCCACTGCTAAATGGGATTAGAGTCATCGCTGCCTAAACCCAGACAGCTGTCCCAAAGAGGATCACCCGTCGATCTGCTGTGACACCTTTAAGGAGACCCAGGACAACACAGGCAGCACGCTCAGCGAATGCCCACCACAGCGGCAGAAAACGAAAACGCGCATCCTGAAAAAAAAAGAGCAACATTATACTACAAAGCAGTTCAAATATAAATGTTAATTCTATACATGTTAGTTCCAACTGTCCTGTGCGGAGACCGGCACACAGGAGGCCCCCCTGCCACATCAAGGCCGTAGAGCGCTCAGCGAACCCGTAGAGGGAAAATGTTCATGCACGTTGTTTTCTACGGGCATGCTGCAGGCGCCAGATCATAGTGAAATCTTAAGGTGAAACGCCGCGTTCAGATAACTTCTGACTGTGCAACGAGCCGGTTCGTGAAGAATGTGCGGACATGTGCAGTGTGGCATAAGTGTGACGTCATGAGTACGTGTGGCGATACACTTACCAATGTTCCCTGGCTATGTCGCGGTTGATCTTTCATTGTCTCAATGATTTTTTAAAAACCTTTTTTTTACCTGCACACTAGGTTCTGTGTCCTGATTGGCTGTTGACCGTGTCAATCAATCCGTGTCTCCTGTACAGAATGTGTTGTGATTGCAAAAATCTTCTATCACGTTCATAACTTTTATTCTAGAAAACAGGATTATTTCTCTATGAAGGTTTGAACTTTGAGAGTTCGAAAACAAAAAAACACGAGAAAAATGTGAAAATGTCTTCAAAGTCTGTATAGTGAGGAGTTTTACAGCCGTAAAACATCTGGAATCCTACTCAAGGGACCACCGTGAGACAACATCTGAGCTCCCCTTAAGATGCAGCCGCTCCTCTGGACGACGGACCCGGACAACCCAAGATTCCGCAGCTTCCGATCTGTCTGGGCCAAGCCCCCACACAGATGAATGTGAGTAAGGTCTAAACGATTTTTGTTGTTGTTGTGTAGAGATTCAAGAATTCTTTACATCTTTACTGAAGAAAAAGGACAAAACCTCTTTTTGTAAAATAAGTTAAAAGATTGCCGAAAATAAAAAATAATCATAATCAGGCGGAATTTTTTTGGAAGGATCAGATTTGATCCTTTTTTTCGGACAGTTCTGGTCAACCGTCTATGAAGGGCCATTTGTAATGCAATGCAGTCAAACATTGGCGCCTTTCTCCTTTTCTATTTATTCATGAGAGCCTCAATTGTGGTCAGTTCCACCCTTCCTGTTGTTCAGCGTTAAACTCCACGTCTATTTAGTGACTTAAGCCTAAACTGGCTCTCTGATGAATCCTGCCGCAGAGTGGATTCAGATCCTCGTCTTCACACATCACCGTTAATAATTGATCTCATGTTTTTTTCAGTAAATCTGAGAGGAAAAAAACGTAATTGTGGGGTCGTGATATGAGCAAGGGGGTTCAAGATGAGATTGATCCAATATTGGGGGGCCGAGTTGAACCCCCAGAGCTGCTTTGACCTCAACGGTATAGGATTACACGCGTCTCTGCTGTGGTAATCTCTTGCCAGATTAGAAGACCACCTGCTGCGTGGTTCCACTTTCTCAGAGAGTGAAGGCAATAAAAAACTTCCAAGGTGTGTTCTGATGGGAGTTCTCTGGCTTTTCTCATGTATTTCCTAGTCTGTAAGTGTGATGCTCCACCTCCACAGACCCATACTCTCTTCTGATTGGTTGACTTCTTGGATTATTAGGCTTCCTTTAATTGGATCAAATATGGAAAAGTTTGGTCGAACAACACGAACCCCTCACACCGTATTCTCTTGTCATACACAGACATTTGTTTGCAGTTTTTTCTGCAGACTCCTGGCCGTTAAAACTCCTCCTGAAGTAGCTTGTTTAGCAAAAAGCTTGAGTTCTTTTTTTTTATTTTCATGAAAATTTTTAACAATCCGAATCCTCACATCTGCTTCTCTGTCTGTGATAAATAAACTGCATCCACTGCTACCTGTTACCTCACAGCTAAAAACACGTTCCTGTAGCATCTTTAAGAAAAGCTACTCCTTTTTAAACGGCAAAGATTTAAAAGAGGCATCCAGCTGACTGTGTGACCTTTGAACTGTGTTTATTATAGAAATACATGACAGTCAAGCTGTGTTACCACCTCCGTCTACTTTTAATGAAAAGTCGATGTAAATGTGCGTTTTGGGCTTCCACATTCAAAACTCTTTCTTTCTATGACTACTTTCGGAATTTTGACCAATCAGGGACTCGGATTAGGTAGTGGCATATGGATGGTATCCCTTTTTAATTCCAGGAATTAAATCCAAAATGAAAACTGATCATAGTGGAGAAACTAATATTTGCGGTTTGAGTCCGACCGGAATGATACGACACCCAGTCTATACTGTATTGGAACAGAGCTGTGAAAGAAAAAGGCCGGAGCAGGATTTGCAAGAATTGAACCCCTTCAATCTTTCACACCAAGCCTCTTCTACTGTAGTTGTCGAACATGCATAGTAAACAATAGAAAAAAAGACATTTGTTGTGAATTCTGAAAAGGTTTCTTTTTTTTACTTTGTTACTTCTTCTATAAAATCTGACAAACAGCCTTTGTTAATTTTTTATTTTTTCATGAATAATCAACGCATTTTATTTTTTTAAATACGCACACATTCATATTGTTGACATGTTAGGTTACATACTGAAACTTCGATTATTGTTCTAGAGTCTCCTTAATGCATCTGCTTTCATAGACAAATGTATGAACTACATTTACTTTGCTGTATGCTCTATGATAAAAGCACACAAAAACAACACAAATGTGTTCCGTTCGTCTTGATTTCTACATAACTTTGAGTTACAAAAGCTAATCTCTGAGTTTGTCTTCTGCATGTCCACCTTTACAAAAGCTGATTAGAACACCGGATCTTTTTAACCTTTGAAGGCCTTCGTATACTTTTACATAATCGTGAAAGTTTGTTCATAAAGAGCATCCGTGTTTCAGAGATAAACCCCGTCTTTCAAACCTCCCATCTGCCGCTCCTACAACAAACTCCCACAGGTGGTGTTACGTAACATTAACCATACAACCGGCTTACTACCTCATAAAGCCGGACTAACTTATCCCGTGTTTGGGCCCTTTATTACATGTCGGCTAATGTTCTACATAATCTCTTTATTTCCTGGGGAATTGCTGGGTTGTCTTGATTTGTGCACGCAAAAACATGCTCAAAAAGAACATCAGCTGCAGCTGGGAGGGAAAGACAGGAAAAAAAAACATGTCAATGGAATTTCGCCGCTTTTGTAAATGTAGAAACTGCGATAAACCATTAATGTTTGAGTTCAACAAGCTTTTACTGACCTACATCTGAATAATCCTGGACTGCACATTCCCTGTAAGATGTTTGTCCCATTTTGAATATTTTAAATTTTTAAAATTACAAGTATAATGTCTTCATACAGCTCTGTCAGGTTCACTCCTTCAGATTACTAAAAAAAAAACACTTTAAAGAAGAAATCCAAAATTAAGTAAACATGGTTCCCTCGATATATAGCAATTCAATTTAATCATCTTAATTTATACTGCACGCTGCGTCCTGATTGGCTGCAGACCATCAATCAACATTTGTGCCGTTTCTCCTCTACAGAATGTTTTCAGTTTCCAAATTTTCATAAATCTTTTATGTGACTAATTTTTATGTGAACATTGAGAGTTTAAACAAGAGCGAAAGTGTGAAAATGTCTATTAACTGTTTAGTGAAGAGTTTCATAGCCTTTAAACAACTAGAATTATTGTTAAAAAAAGAAAAGAAAGAGGTGACTTCTTTATGGATTTTGTGTATCGCAGGTTAGTTTTAGATTGTAACTCATAATAATCACATTAAACGACGGACCACTGTTTACACTTTACCAGCAAAAGTTCTGTGTTTCTCCATATAATCCACAGTCATGTGTTCAACTTTAAAGGTTTCTACAAAGTCAGAGCCTAAATTACTTGTGGTGTTCTACAAGGCTTCATTCTGGGTTCCCTACTTTTGATAATTAACATGCTAAGGATTCGCCTCAAATATAACAAAATAAGGTCATATGCAGATGACACTGTCATTTATATCTCATCATCAGGTGACTTCGGGTGAAGGATTCTGATGATAATTTAAATTAAATCCCCACTATCTGTCACACACCTAATGTGTGAAATTTGTTCTCCACATTTGACCCAAATCTCTGAGGGGGAATTTATTCAGGGTGTGATGGACAACAAGGACATCTTGCGCTTGATACAGTACGATGAGCCTCAGAAAATGAAAGACAAGCTGAAGGAGAAGAAGCATTAACACAAACAACTGACGTGTGTTTCATGTATTTCATGTGACTTGTGTTTGTCTTTAGAAATACGTTTCTTTTTTCTTAAAAGCTAAAAAAAAAAAGACGAGCCGCGCTCGGGAGGCAGTAGAGTTAAGGGTGCTATTGATAATTGCTCGCCATTGATATGGTAATCGCACCATTACCATTGTCCTTCATTCCCCTCCGGGAATTGAACCCTGAAAGGGAACCTTTCACCTTACCAACCAAGCTACCCAGCCTTTTTTCCTGCTTGTCGTACTTTAATACTAATGCCCAGAAGAAATTCATTTGTAGGGTTTTCAGGCCCCACAGGTTTCTCCTTTTGGTTCTTAGATGATTTTAGAGAGTTCTACCTCAGGGCTGAACAACAAGGCTGGACTTCGGTTGTGTCTTTACTTGTGTAAAGCAGCTTAATTGAATCTTTTTCCTTTGTTTTGAAGGCTATAACTGATCTGGTCCTTAATTTTTAGGTAGAAACAAAAATTTATGCTAGAGGTTTGTTTTTAATATGTTCCTTTGTTGGCTAAATTGTCCTCACATACCAAAACAGTTTATAGTTTTTGGCAGAATGGATCGTTCTAAATGGATGATTGATCTCAAATATATCTGAGGGATTACACTGTCTGTTTACAAGACAGCAGAGATGGAAGTGGGATTATGGGAAGGTGTTTATGACCATCATCATCTGAGCCTTGAGGAACATGAGGAGATCTGACCTGCGCACAGACACCCAAACACAAGCGTCCACGGGAAGATCTTTATCCAACCGGATGCTTTCTGTCATCCCTCTGCAGCTGCAATCAATCAAAGCAGCCATAGCCTTGTTTTGGATTAAAATCTGATCCTGCGGTCCGCTCAAAGGAAGCCCGGAGTAATTTGTCATTTGTAATGGATAATATTCCATGAAAAGATTTGTAAAAAGGGGAGGAGCGATGGGAAAACGGCACAGAGCAAGCAGCGGTGCTCAGATGAAGACGAAGACGATGAAGACTGCCATGGGTTTCCACTGTTCCTGTGGAGGTGCCGAGGCGTTCAGACCAGCTGGAAGAACTTCAGGGGAACCAGAGGCAGAGCGCTCACGCCACCTTCAGCTGAGGAGTCCCAACAAGATTATGAAGATTTGACATATCTGCTGGGAGGCAAAAACACTGCGGCTACATATCAAAAGCTGGGATTAGTTGCCTTTTCATCCCCTCTCCTCCGGGCCGGCCTCCACCATGGGGCTTGGGCGCGGGCGGCGGGCTTCCCTGGCAATCACCTTCAACTTCGTGGCGCTCACTTTCGCCGTGTCAGCGGTGACCACCAGCTACTGGTGCGAAGGGACCAGGAAGGTGGCCAAGCCCTTCTGCACGGGTCCTCCAGCCAAGGCCAAGCAGTGGTTCTGCATCCGCTTCAACAGCACCAACATGAACGACAGCCGGCAGGTGCAGTACATCTTTGAGACCGGAGAGGAGAAGTTCCTCCTGAAGAAGTTCCACGCCGGGATCTTTTTCACCTGCGAGCAGGCCTCCGACATGAAAGGTAGGACGAGCAGGAGACCTCCAACATAGAACAGGACGTGAGGATGGGGAAGATTGACATGTTTTTTATGGGAACGCTGTTTCTAAGATCACTTTTAAACAACCTGAGACCAAATAAATCATTTTCACAACAATTTTCTTTGACATTGATTTTTTTGGGGGTTTTATTTGTAGCAGAAATGACACCATGCAAGAGAAAGACACAGAAGACGTGTGAACTATTATTTAAATACAGCTCTAACATAGTGTGTAGCTAAAGCGCAAAAATCCTCTGCAACAAGAGGAAAGAGGGATTTCATGCAGACAAACGGCTGATTCTGTCACCCACCAGGAAAACTGCCAGACGAGAAGCGTTTCTGTGGCGTTACATGAAAGCCGTGCACAGCGCTCGCTCCCATAAGCTCCAGAAAGGACACACCGTCTAATTCTGACAGCGTTTGAATCCCGAGACTTCAAACGCAAAAATCACAAAAACAAGCTGCACACACCTCAACAACAGTAACACAAATATTACTTTAGGTGTCACATTTTTTGCATTACTTAAGGATGTTATTTAGCATTTTGGTATCTTTGTCTTTCTATGTAATAAACCAGGAAGACAAATAAAATCACATGATACTAATACTATTATATACCTATATATATGTACTTTTTGTTGTCATAGTTGACTGGGACTGAAGGAGTTAGCTTAAATAAACTCCTTTTTCAAACATGTTGATTTTTCTAAGTTCTGTCACTTTTTTCCTCGAAATAACTAAATGAATGAATGTTGTGATCAGAGTACATTGATTTATCATTATAATATGTTTGAAATAAAAATAAACCAAACCAATTTAGAAGAAATACAAATATTAATAGAATATATGTCAGCGTGGTTTTAATTGAGAAGGGCCTGAGTTAGTCTAACAAAGGCCAAAAATCAAATGTTTTACCAGAACCTTTGTTTTTTTAATGCTTTTTGACAGTTTTTTATGTCGTAACGATGAGATAATATTTCATATTTTTCCGGTAAAACGCATTGTTGCGCTTCAAAGGGATCTAGATTGTACATGATTATGTATTTATCTACCTACAGTCCCTTTGTTGTAATCCCAATCTCAGTTTTCAGAGAACTCTGATAATCTCATTTATAATCTTTACTTTGAGTATTACCCCTTTACAGCTTAAAAAAAAGAGAAAATGAAATACTGATCATTTTTAAATGTTCAGATAAATAAATACAGATAGTACTGATTATTAGATCCTTAGTTACAAGCGTCGTATTCAATCAGGCTTTTCCAACCAAAATCAGGATCTTAAGGACACATTTCTTCCTTAAAAGTTTCTTTTAGATAAATACGGTTTTCCTTGGATAAAAACGTCAATATTTCCTAAAATCTAATTATTCGAGTGACTAGTTTTCCTTTAAATAAAATGAATTCTAACTATCTTTAGTCAAATAAAAACTATTTATGTTTTTAATAAAACCTCAGTTTGTGAAGCTGAACTTTCTTACCAACAACAGCCGGATGTTTTAGTACGATTTTGTTCCTGACAACACTCGACAACGACGGTTTCCTGTTTTGTGTTCTCAGGGTACGACTGTCGACGCTTCGCTGATGTTGCACCTGAGCATGAAAAAGGTTGGTGAGATTGTCACGAGTTTCAGGCAAACACGCCCACAAAATGTTCGTACAATCACGAGTTTTAAAAATATAACTGAGGAAGTATTTTGATTTTCATAAATCTTCAAGTGTTGTGTTAAATCTTTGCTGTGATTCACAAAACAATGATTTCTCGTGTAAAGCTTTTGGTGACACTTGAAACTATCGTATAACAATTAATATTACCACTGTTTATAATATTAGTTAATAATATAATAAATTATTATACATATTACAATTGCATTACAATCATTATTATATATTAATGATGATATGACAATTATTAACCAAAATTATTATTAATACTTGGTATATGATAAAGATTAACTCTGGTAAATTCATGTTTATGAGGCTTAACAGCTGAAAATATTAACCTCAAACAACTGTAGAAATTATTGCTTATTGCTTTGCAAATATACAGACTAATATGTAGTTTATGTAAACACAAACTTTTATTAATGATTCGTAATGCATTATGAAAGGTCGAATGACGAACATTAGTTCATACACTTATTAATGCAGAGACCACATTAGTTATGAGTTAATTCATGCTTTATTATGCATAACTTCTGTCAACAATTGTGCATTACTGCAAAGTGTCACCAAGTTTTTCTTGAAGCTTTGATCGATTTAACATCTGTTTAACATCAGTTCCAGTTTATTCATGTAGTTTCATTAGAATTGTGAGGATTCATGAAAACAGCCACGGCGCTGGCGTGACCTTACCCGCCTCAGGTAACCGTTTTCTGCTTCACAGTGTTTGTCGTCCGCTTCACTTTGACACGACAGGGACAAAGTCTTGTCTCCTTTCTAAACGCATGTCTGTCAAAGTCAGGAGATCCTGGCTTCCAGGCCGAGATTTGGATCATTTTCCAGTTTACACTCGTTTGGCGGAAGAACTCAACCAGAAGGAACCGGAAGTCATAGAATAAAAGGTCCATGGAACAAACGGGAACCAATCACAGATGACTGGCTCCGCCTCCTCCCTTCTTTAGCCGCGTTTAAAGCAAGCGGTCATCGGTTGTCGGTCTGACATGAACGTCACGTTTGAGGAGGTTCCACATGTTTGGCTTTGGTCCCAATCCAAACTTTTCTCAGCTACGTTTTTGATCCCAGCCCACACCATCACACTGCCACCACCTGACATTGCAGAGCTGTCTTGTGTTGTTGTTGTTTTTTTGCCACACTTTCCTTCTGCAATTCAGAAATCACCCGAAAAATCTGGATTCTTCTATGAGGGTTGGACTCCTCCACATCTGGACAAATGTCTGTTAGACAGAAGAGACAGAGGAACCTTCTGGAAGGTGTCTGTTCTGCTGACCTCCAGCCAAGCATGCTGGTGGTAGTATGGTGGTGTGGGCTTCCCTTGCAGCTTCGACTCTTTGGCTGCTTGTTACGAGTTATGGAACCAGAACTCCAGACAGAAAAGCCTCAGGGAGAACGTCCTCCGGTAAATCTGAGCCAAGGCTCAGTGGTTCCTCAGATGGAGATGATGGACATTTTCTGAGTGGATGGAAGAAAAGTGTGGATTTCATGATCTAGTTTCAGTTTTTAGGATTTTAATGACTCAGAAGCCCGAAAAGCCCACATGTTTGCTTTGACTTTAACTTTTCATGGAACGTGGTGGCTTGAAAGAGCGTCACCGGGGGGGGGGGGGGGGTGAACGCCGCTGTAGATGAACTGAGGAGAAAAGACAACAACATGTGTCCGGTTTTCTCTGCCCTGTGAGCTGTTTTTGACGGTTGAGCAAAGGTTCACCTCGAGTTCCTCTGAGGGTCACAAAGGAAAGATCCACGCCTTTCATGGCGTCCTGCGTCAGGATCATGAAGTCTGCTCAGGTGATTGTAGATGTTTGAAGTTCAAGACCTTCACAGTCTTCTGTCACAATGATGAAGATGAAGCTCAGATGTTCACCGCTGGTTGATGTAGTGCAGATTCTGCAAAAATATTGATCAAAACTATATTTATTTAACAGACTGTCAAAGGAATTTTTCTGTGGTGTCTTGTTTGAAACCTGCTTGTTTGTGTGGTCAGGTGTGCTGTGGCTGTGCGTCGTGGCGGAGAGCCTGTACCTCAGCCTCCTCTTCATCGGAGGCTGCATGATGATCCTGGAACAGTGTCCCTGCTTCAGCATCATGAACAAGCTGAAACTGAGTGCCTTCGCCGCCATGCTCACCGCCCTGTCAGGTAGCTGCGCCGCTTCTCACGGCCTCCTTTTCTGTCGCTTTCTTCCCGACCAACGATGAAGAGGAAGAGCAGGGCAGCGGGTCATGCTGAGGAAGATGAGGCAGCAGCTGACTGCTCTGCTCTGTGTTCACTCGCTTCCTCAGAGGATTTGCTGGTTTGTGGACTAATCCGATTGGAACCGGGGCAGTGGTTTTGGGCCGTGCCAAAACCAGCCCAGTGGAGCTCCATCCCACCCCCATGCCCCCCCCCCCTCCTGTTGTTGTGAGTTAATCCTGAGGAAATCAGCTGACCGCTAGCCGGGAAAGGGGGCAGAAAGAGCTGAGAAAATCACTTAGATTTCATACTTCTTTTCTGGCTTTTGAAGGAAATGTCATTTTTATTTGGTAAATATGTAAACACGTTAGTACAAACGGACCACTTTCACTGTAAAAAGCAGCTTTTTATGGTTTAAAACCTTAAAAATACTATTTAAAGATTTTCTAAAAGATAGAGAAAAAAACAAATAGGTTTTAATAGAAGTATGTTTGCAATTTTCATTCCAATTTTCAAAACCATGAGTGTGAGAAAAACAGAAAAAATACTTTCTGGTGAGAAAAATACGCCAAATATTTTCTACAACTGTGGTTTAGCTTTCAGATAGAATTCAGAATAAGACAGCGTGGAAGTCCGTTCCATTTTAACGTGATGGACTCTGCTGATTCTGTTGCTCTCCAAAGACATTAAAGGTGTGTTCAGACTGGAGGGGAACCAGAGTTCGTTTCCCCTGATCATCAAATGCTCGTTTTCAGTCTGAACACACCCAAGCGGACCCGGGACCGGGACCCTTTCCAGGCGGTCTCGGTTCGTCTCCATTTGGACTGAGTTTCGGTTCCCTCAGAGTTTCCTCCCTCTGCAATCGGAGGGGAACAACTGAACCAAACGGCCAACGTAACTGAGATACGAGGATGGAAACAAGCAGCTGAAAGAAAACAACTTTAACATGATTCACATCTCTGTAACCGTCATGCAGCAGAAGAAAGTTTTTTACCTGACGTTGATACAGATGCTCAAAATTGATCAGCAAAACATCAAGTTTATCCCGACAAGGTCTGTAAAGCGCAGGACCTCCTGTATTCCTTTCTTCGTTGTCCGTCCTCAGCCTGCTTTTAACGGGGAAGTAAATGGAGCCGTGTCAGTTCACACAGTTTCTCACCAAGAACCAGCGACTATCTGAGAACTGGACCTGCTGAGTGTGAGCTCATCCACAGAAAATGCTTTACTTCCAGCCAAATGAAGTCAATCAGGAGCCATTTTTCATGATACGGACACCGCCATGTTGGAGCTAGACGTAGACCGGTGGGATTCTAAGGCAACCACTCTGGCCAATCAGGAGTGAGCTTGTTGGAAGACCACACCCCTACCAAATCAGGCTTCACGAAATCTGTCGAACATGGGGGCCAGCAGGCTGCACCCACTTTTACTGAAGCATTTGATTGGCCAGTTTATGACTTGGATGAATTGAGCAACAGAAAAAAAAAGATTATGAAGAACATTTAAAAAAAATTTGCTTATTTCTCTAAAGACGTTTATGCGATTTTGGCCTCTAGGAGCCACTTCCTGTTTGGAACGCCAGGGTGCCGATTTAAACATCAATATTGAAAGGAAAAACAGAATCCAATTTTTGGATAACCAGCATCATTTGAAATGTAAAAGTTAATTATTGTGTCTAAATATGGATCCATTAATAAAGCATAAAGCTAAAAGTTAAATCTTTTCATCTATTTGCATGTTTTCCTGCAGTGATTTCATCAACCTGTTTGATGGACGGGTGATCAGTCAGTAGGTTTTACTGCAAATGTTTTTTGAATTTCTCAGGCCTCTGCGGGATGGTGGCCCACATGATGTTTACCACAGCGTTTCATCTGGCCGTCTCTTTGGGTCCGGTGGACTGGAGGCCCAAGTCCTGGGACTACAGCTGGTCTTACGCGTAAGAGCTTGTGATGGACACGTCTGAAAGTTGCTTCTATCCATAAAAAAAGAATCTGTACACTGGAAAAAAAATGTCCCTCTGAAAAACAAGGCAAAAATAACGAATACAAGTTATTTCTCGTGAGTGAAAAATCCACCAATGGAACTCCTAAAATGGCAATTTAAAAGTTTTTTTTAAATAAGTTGTGATGTTCTGCTGTTTTAAGACGAAATAAAATCTTGAATTTAGCCATAAACAAAAAAAACATTGGTATACTATTCTACTAATTGGAAATATTATTTCAGAGAAAAGTTCTTTTTTTAGGTAAATGTATTCATTTTTCTTCTCAAATCTGTTCCTTTTAGATTTATAGTCTAACTGTTCTTCTTTCTAGACCATAATCATCTAAAAGCAACACAAGAATTACACATTTAAAGATGCTTTAAAATGTATATTTTATGTTTGAAAATATCTAAATATAGCAAACCAAACAACGTACTTGTTTTATAAATGAATGTTTAATGTTTATCATCCAAAAACAAGTGGTTACAAACCCACTGAAAAAGTTAGTTGAATTTTTTCATGTTGTGTGTTCTGGCAGTGAACGTCTTCCTCTAATTGCGTCTTTTTTCTCTCAGCTTAGCGTGGTGCTCCTTCGGTACCTGCATGGGTTCTGCAGTGACGGCGCTGAACCGGTACACCAAGACCATCATAGAGTTTAAATACAAGCGACGGAACATCGAGAAGAGCCTGATGGTGAAGGAGAAGATGATGGAGATGGACCTCCCAGAACCCATGTGGGACATGTACTTGACTGCTGTGGCAGAGGCCCCCACCCAACTCCTGATCAACGGCCACAAACCGTCCACCGGGGAGCCGTGCGTGGACGAGGAGGACGGCCGAAGCCAACAGCACGGAGAGGCGTACTGCTGAGGACAGCGTGCGTCTCTGCTGTGGACTGAACCGAGGTTTGCTCCTAAACTGTTCCGAATGTTCCAGAAGAATGTTGTTCTCACTCATCCCTGGAAGAAGCAGGTCTATGGCTTCTGCAATGAAAGGGGTTGGCTTCTGTTCTCTCTCTCTCTTTGTTGTGATTTAGGGGATTAAAACTGCATTAAAATTCTTCAGAAGTGCATGCAACTGATGCAACTAAAAACACATGGAGCAATATCTATGCCGTCACGCTGCACACAAAGCTTTCTACGTAGCAAATAAAAATATCAAATATTTGCTTTCAATTTCTTTTGCTTTCAAATTTTTTGTCTTTGCAGTCAAAAACTTTTTTACATTTTTTTTGCCTTTCAATTTGTTTTTTCTCCAAAATTTTTATTTTTGCTTTCAAAAACTTTTTTTTCAAAAATATTTTTTTTTGCTTTCAATTTTTGTTTTGCTTTAAAACATTTTTTTTGCTATCAAAACTTTTATTTTTGCTGTCAAACACTTTTTCCAAATTTGTTTAATTGCTTTCAAACATATTTTTGGTTTCAAAAACTTTTTTCAATTTTTTTTTTGCTTTTAATTTTTTTTTCTTGCGTTCAAAAAATATTTTTGCAAAAGAAAAGTTTTCACATGCGTTGTGTCTCATCTCGCTTTTTTCTTATCTTTGATTTTGCTCACGTAGGTTTAAGTTTAGCGTGACATAACGGCAAATATTTAATATTTTCATTTGCATCTTAGAAAGCTTTGTGTGCAACGCGGTGGCATAAATATTACGGTACTTCATAAAAACACAAAAACTGTAACTAAATCACTGAAATTCCTTTAACATAAAAGAAAATGCAAAAAAAAGCTGTAAGAAAAAAAGCCAAATGTTATGCAAGACTGCAATGAAAGAGTAATAAAATATAGTAATTTGTTTGAATATGGAAGTAATGCAAGAGGTTGGATTTCCTGTCTTATGCATTTGTGCTCCAAGCTAAGTTTCCTGCACACCTTTTGCTGAGTTTTCTGGGTTAGAAGCTGACATGTTGCAGCAAATAGGCAAAAATCTGAATCTCAGGTGAATTTAGGTGCATGGGCAGCCCAAGGGGAAAATATTTCGGGGCCCATGAGCGATAAAAATAGGTTTGATGGTAACTCTGGCAGTGGGACGTTACAGGTGGAGTCACGGACAAACCCCCAACCTTTGGTGCCCAGTCAAAGCACATTGGGCTGCCTTCATGGACTGTTCGTTAAAGGTTTTGATTGAATATTCTTTACCTGCATCCAAGCGATTCAATGACATCACAAGGAATGCCCCACTTACATCATGCAAACGAAAAAAGAAAACACGCTAGCAAGCCAAAACAAGAAACCAACCGGCTAAAGAAAAGCTAGCAAACCAAACAGGAACATACTTCATTGAGCTCTTGGTGTTTTTAACATGTTTTCGTGGCATTTTTCTGATGATGGTGGACTTAGTTCAAGAAAAGTTCTGAATATTTCTTCATTTAAGTCGTTTGTGAATCGGGAGCAGATGAAAAAATGCATCATAATTGCAATGTAGAAAATGAATCTGGATCTTAACTGTGCAGATGGATAGCTACGATATTGGTCGCCATTTTTGTTGCACTGCTAATGTCAGTTTGGTGGTGGGAGGGGCTGTAAGCTAGCAGGAGAGAGTGAAAACAGAGAGCTCTCAGCAACAGCGGGGGGAAGCGGGTTGCTCCGGATCAACGGTCCCGCCCACAATTTAGAGGTGAGTTTGTAATGAACCACTGCCGCTCTGTAGAAACTATGACTGAATCGGAATTTCCTCCCTACCTATGGCTCCTCCCTATTCCTCCAGTTGTTTTGGGGCATTTGGAGATGTAGTGGTTTACAAACATGTTTTTTTTGGGGTAGCCATACCCCAATAAAAGAGGTGGGTATCCCTCCACTGGTACTCCACACTGTGGCGTGGAAGACAAAGACATTTCTTCACCTGGGCGTGCTCATAACCACAGAAGTTTACATTTAAAACGTAAGAATGACTTTTTTGATTTTGCACTACTATCGATGCCGTTGAGTGGTAGTAACTCGCCACTTGGATGGCTAAATGTGGGGACAGGGAGAAGCCGGAGGTTGTAGTGGAGGGATCTGGATTCAGCTTAGTGATAGAAAACATGACAGGTTTTTATTTTAGAAGTGGTGTAACGGGGAGAAATTTCTATCCATTATTGACTCTGTGTTTTCTCAGGATGGAGCCAGGAAGGACATATATGGAAAACAATAGAGGTCCTAAAATAGAGCCCTGTGGAACCCCTACTAACATTGAAGGCATGAAGACAAAAAATAAAAAACTCATATGCTGTTAAACCAGTTGGGTTTGGCTTGGCGTGTAGCTGGAAAAAATATGCATTGATTTGTGTATTTGTACTTCCTATTTTTGGTTTTTTAAAAACGTTTGAGATACTTCATCACCAAAATAAACCAATATATTCTTTTTTAAATCAAATTCCCTGTAAGACTTCTCAAAATGTACACTGGGTTTAGCTGATTACTTTGTTCATCACCGTGTAACTCAGGTTCAACTTAGTCAACTAAGTTTTTATCCGTTTCTTAATTATTTCATATTTTATCTGAGTGACACTGACACATTACCTTTACTAACAAATAATATAACAAATCCACATTAAAGCTAACATAAAGATTACTCCAGCATTAAACATCCACAAACAAAATCTTTTTTTGAAAAATAATGTATTAGGTTTTTTATAAAAAATCACTATAAAATCATCTTTTTTTTTTTTTACAATTAAATAAAGAAATTCTGACAGAAAGTGTTAAAGTAAGTTCAGTTCAGCTCTGAATCGTATCAGAGATGACTCGGTCCTTGTAAAGCTCTCTGGGGTGCTCCTGCAGGTATTTCTTGATGTACCAGCAGGAGATCCGAGCCGTCAGGTCTTCTCTCACCAGGAAGTCCATGGCAGCCTGCAGGAAAAGCACGGATGTGTTTCTGAAGGCCGGCTTCCACCTGAACGCCTGAGGGGCTCACCTGCGACAGCAGAGCGGCAGCACCTTGGCCTCTGATGCTCTCAGGCACGTAGGTGGACATCAGGTCCACCTCCTTCTCCCCGGTAAACTTGTAGTGCAGCACGGCGACCTCATCAGAGTCTGAGGGTCAGAAAGGTCAGACAGGTTCATCTGGGTTCCTAAAACGTCCACAATAACACGTTGGGTCTAATGTCCGGATATTTTGGTGCCGAATGATGAGTGGGTTTGTCTTTATGCTCTATGGATGCATGTCATTAACGCGCGCGCGCATGGAGGACTACATGTCAGCAATCCCGCAAAAAATGCGGGTTTTTACATGGAGTTTCTCTCTGGATGTTATATTATTTTTAGTTAATTATATTTAAATAATAAAAGAGTTTACATGGCGTGTATATTTTTTATTTAGTGTATCGTTAAAAAAAATAAAATGTAATTTATTGTCGAAAAAGTTCGTTCCAGCAGGCCGCAGCCGACCCCGGACTCTCGTAGGAAATCGTCCCCGGAATTGGTTTTACCTGTCCCGCTGCTTGGTATGAGGGTGAATCGGTGGGCGTGCGGGTCATGCTGCACCTGAAACCTGCTGCTGCTGAAACAACGGGAGGTTAACTGACAGGACCTCACCTGGTGAGGTAAAGTACAGAGTCTGGAGGTTATTTTAAAGGCCATTTTCGGCGATAGGAATGTATGCGATAAGCAGGTGTTTCCTAGTGTGTCCTCTAGGGGGCGACAAACACGAAGAAACAGCAGTAGACGTGATACGGAAAACACACTGGGCCAAACTTAATTAAAGTAAATAAAATACTTATTTACTTGTGTTAATAATATTATTAGTATTAGTAGTAGTAGTAGTACTTGTAAATATTTTACACCACATTTATTACACCAATGTAATAAATGTTTTCGTACATGGTATGGTTCCAGAATTTGGTATAAAGTAATCATCATAAAGAATCAACAAAACTTTCCTTGAAACTTATTAAATAATCTTAGAACATATATAAACACATGTATAACTGAAATAAATAGAAAATGTTGCCTGATAAAATCAATTGTTCTCTATTCAATTAAGAAAATTTAGAATAAATCTTAAGTTTATTTGGTTTGGTCTTTTTTATTCTTGGAAGCATCAACAAATGAAAAATGTATACATGGTTGTTTATTTAAATATTGAATATTAAGATTTCTAAAAAAAAAAAAAAGTAAACCTGAACAAATAAATAAATAAAAACAGATAAAAATATGTTTTCAGATTCAAATACCTTTTTACATCATGCCAATGACTGTAAATAATGGATGTTCTTTGGAAAACAATCTGTCAATTGAAAGTTGATGCAGGCTTTACTATGTAGGGGATAAATTAAGTTGAATAGCAGGTTCAACATCATTTAGACAATTATGTTTGTAATTTGAATTATTTAAAGAGTTTAAAAAATAAGATTAAATGCTCAGAATTTTATTAAGCACAGTGGGGAAATATTTGCTACTGGCTCTTACATTTCAGACTTCAAATACCTCTTCTAGCGTAAAGCTAACTGATTCTAAAGTTATCTATACTATAATTTACCTGCAAAATGAAAAAAATTCTAGAAATGTACTTTGAAAGAAATCTACATTTGAAAATAAGAGCAAAATATTTTTTACAAATGTTTATTTTTGTGTTTCTTTATTGAATTTAGAAGACAAACACTTAAATGCAAAGTTTTAAAAGTCCTTACATTTGAACTGAGAGCTGCTTCTTTAGTTGGATCCAAATGCAGGACACCACACACACGGGATAAACCAACAAATCACAGCAATTCATAAATGCAAAATCTAAACACAAAGTTCAAAACCGAAAAACCAGAAATATGAGTTCCAGCAAAATCAGGCGTACCTCACAAAAGCAAACAAACCTGAAGATCTGGTGCAAAACAAAGGAAATCTGGTTGATTTAATCTATTTAGACATAAACAAATGAGACAAGTAAATGGAAAAAGGCTAACTTACACCCTAATGTGGAATTAAGCTTTATCCTGATAAATGTTTGAAGAAAAGAAGTCTGAACTTTTCAAAAGACTACTTTTCCGACTTTGCCGCGTGTTGATCTGCAGCACTGATCGTCATCAGCAGCCGCTTCACGTCTGTTCAGAAGCAGCAGAGTGGTTCACTCCCGCTGCCATCACGGAGAAGAACACGCCGGGGAAAAAGGAGCGGGCGTAAACGGCCAGCTTGGGCAGGGAAGGCGCCATCAGGACCTCCTTCCTCTTGTTGCTCAACGTCTTCATAATCTCCGCCGTCGCCTCGTCCGGAGAAACACCAAGAGGCTTTTTGGTGAACAGCACTGCAGAGAGAAGCAGCACTGAAGATTTGTTTGTGTGGGTTCTGCCGGGTTTTCTGGGACTGTACTCACGGGACATGAAGGATTTGGGGGGTTTGGTGTTGGAGGAAGACCAGGCGATGAACGTGTGGTTGATGGTGCTCACTGAGATGCCGTACTCCTCCACCTCTGCTCTCAGACAATCGAAGAAAGCCTGAACTGCGTGTTTGGAGGCTGCGTCTGGAAGACAGTCCAAAGTGACTCTTTGGACTTCCTGACCCGGGCCGGACCAAAACCTTGTGATACACCACACTCACATGCTGTACGAAAAGGGACCGCTAGCTTTCCTTGGATGCTGTTGACCAGGATCAGGTGACCGCTTCTCCTGGAGATCATGGAGGGCAGCACACCTGGAACAGAAACACTGTCACTTATGTCTGCCCCCTATCAGCATCACCTGCTCCAGTCACCCACCTTTAGCCAGCGTGATGGGCCCAAAGTAGTTGTTGTCCATAAGGAGTTTGTCCGTCTCGAGAGTCAGGGTCTGCGCAGGAGCTTTGACCTTCATGCTGCTGTTGAAAATGAGGATGTCCAGGCAGCCGTAACATTCCAGAACCTCGGAGACGGCCTCTGCCGTGCCGTCCACGTCCCCAAAGTCCAGCAGGACCAGCTTAGGGGGAAACGTCTGAGCAAAGCGTTAGAGTTACTTTGATGACCGTCTCTGGAAGCTGGATTGTCAGATTGATAGATGTCTCAGTGAAATATACTGACGAGCGTGGGATCAGAACCGTCCGTCAAGTCATCCGCAAGTTCTTCAAGCTTCTCCCAGCTTTTCCCACAAAGGATCAGCCTGGCGCCTCCTCGGTGAAACACGCCTGCACATTCTTTGGAAAAAAAACGCACACGGACTGACATCCAGAGACGACGCTGAAATAATCTGCTCCTGAAACTACAACCTACCTTTCCCCAGTTCCGACAAAGCGTTCGTTATGATCACCACTTTGTTGCGCACAGATGTTTTGGACAGCAGAGCAAGAACCGCCCCGTAGAGGTAGAAGAACCCGGCGGTCAGCACCACCACACATGGCACCAGGAAGGCACTGGTGGCCCATGTGAGGTTCATGTCCTGCTGGGGGATCTGAAGATGTTTGGCTTCATTATAAAGACGCAGCAGTGAGGAGATGATAATGTTAGTGAAATGTGTGTTTCTGGTGGTGTTTTCTCAGCAAGTCCTGCCACACACAAGAACTGGATGCGTATCCAGTGAAGGTATGCATCGTACACTTTTTGTCATCATTCCCTTATTTGTGATATGTTCACTTCATCTTGGCATAAATTGTTCTGTAAATACACTGCTAAACACTAGACGGTGCTGTAAGCTCTTTTGTTGTAGCAGGAGCTGTTGCGACATGCTAATACTAAAGCAGCAGATATAGCTAGTACTGGGATAGGTACTAAAATCTGGTGCCGAGTTGGTACCAATGTACTTGCTACTACTGGTAGTAGGGATGCCACAATTCTCTGTTTAAGACCGAATCACATGTTAAACTCATTCATTCATTTTCTGTACCGCTTTGTCCCTTTCGGGGTCACAGGGTTGCTGGAGCCTATCACGGCCACTTGGGCGTAGGCAGGGGATGCCCTGGACAGGTCACCAGTCTGTCGCAGGGTAGAATGTCCTCAATCACACACCCATTCACTCTCACACTCACACCTATGGACAATTTAGAGTTTCCAATTAACCTATGAAGCATGTTTTTGGACGGTGGGAGGAAGCCGGAGATCCCGGAGAAAACCTACGCATGCACGGGGAGAACATGCTAACCCCTACATGTTAAACTATTAAACCCAATTGTGGGGAAAGAGAATCATTGAATCGCTGATGCACACCAGTGTGTTTACGTTGGAAGTGTCAAACAGTTGTGCTAAATATAAATACATTATTTATATTTATAAGATATTTATATATTTATATTATATTACATATAAATATATATTATTTCTTCTTTTGTTAAATCACACCACGCTGAAAGGTTTTTCTTTATTGTTACTCCCTTATTTGCAAATTAAAAAAAAGAATTTTTCTCATATTTTTAGCCTTTTGTAGTTATTTTGTAAAGCACAAGTCATATATCGAACAAAAACAAAAAACTGTGAGCCAATAATCGAGGTTTGAACTGAATTGTGCTTAAGTGAATTCTTGCATCCTATATACTGGGCGTGCGTGGTGCATTTAAGGACGCGCCATATGCAGATTTCTCAATCACTTTTTTTCTATTCAGCTTTGCCGCACAATTCCAGCCAATCTTTTCACCTTTCCTGGAATTGTGAGCAAGTGCATATAAGAATGGGTGAGGCTGCGAGGGTGGGCGGAGTTTCGGTCAAAATGGTGAAGTCAGAGTTTGTCTGTATGCCACATCAGAAGATTTTAATCCATTGAGTTGATGGATAAGAATGGCATGTGTGATATCCTGCCCTCTAAATACGTGTTTACATAAACATAGATGCTATGCTGCAGTAAACAACAGAGAATTTGAATGAGCGGTAAAGGGATGACCTGGATACAGCAACGCCACCTCCAACGTTCATTTGCTCAACTTTAGAGACCCTCTCTCTCTGCAGTGAGATTCTAATTTTGGTTTAAAATTGATTTGAAACTAACATTTAGGTGTTAAATGTTGCTACAGGAGGTCAATGTTAGTCTTTAGCTCACCAAAATAAAAGCAGTTTCTTTCCGTGTTTACTCAGAAACCTAAGGCTGACGTTCAGTTTGGGGTTCTTGTTCCCAAATTTTTGCCTTGACCGCCAGATTAACAGAAAACCCGGGATCCTGGTGATCCGCCCATTCAACATGGTCGCATTAATGATGGTGAGTCGACAGAGTTACATGTTAAAGTGGGTTTGAGGGAAGGAACACTGTTGTTAAAGGAGATCTGATAGTTTTGTTGATGCAGATGGGATGAAAAACATCATCTAGACTCCTATGAATATGCGCTTCATACCCAGTGGCCGTCCGGCTTTGACATATTGGAATCCATCTCAACCTCTACACCCATTTTTCTAACTATGAATGTGGATCTGGAAAAAAATAAAGAAATAATATACGACCACATTTTACACCAGTTTTATGCAAGTCATAACAAAAGGATCAATAAAAAAGAACTACAGTGGAATCTAATAAGTACTTTAACATGTTTGCCCTTTTTTAGGCACATCAAATTTACTGTTCGACGCCAACAATGAGACAACATTGAGACAACTAGAAAACAATGAGACAACATCTAGAAAACGAAACAATGAAGTAGCGAGACAACAACCAGGAGACAGTGAGACATAAAACGACACAACACAACAATATGACCATAACCACACAGCAAAATAACAATGAGACAATTGCACAATAATGACGCAACAACCAGAAAACAGTCAGACAACAATGAGACAACCAGAACACAACAAGACAGCGATGAAATAACAAGACAACAACCAGAAAACAGTGAGACAACAACACCACAACAATATGACGATAACCAGACAGCAAAACAACAATGGAACAACATTAAGACAACCAGAAAACAATAAGAACAAAATAGTTAAGAGACAACACTAAAACAACCAGAAATCAGTGAGACAACAACGAGACAACAAACAGATATAAAAAAGACTCACAAACGACCCAGACACAAAAATTCACAAAGACAAATCTGAGTGCACAATGAGAATCAACACAGCGTCTGGAAGGCTCAGTTGGCTGCGTGCAGGACAGGCGAATGAGAAACCAGGCTTCGATACCCATTAGGGACAATGAGCTTCATCCAGTGTAGGTCTCTGGGCAAGACCCTCTACACTACTGCCTGACTATGCAGCCACAAATCAGGGTCCCCCCGTGCCGGCCCCTAGCCCGGAGACAATACAGGGTTGTGTCAGGAAAGGCATCTGGCATAAAAGTCTCTGCCAAACAGCCTGTGTGAATCAGTGAAAGCTGATTGGCTGTGGCGACCTATGAAGGGATGTGCTGAAAGGTGAACAATGAGAATCAACACAGATTAGCAACTAATAGAGCAAAATGTGTTGAGTTCACTGTTTACGCAAAGCGGTTGGGAATCCAAAGTCAAGCGTTTGGCTCAAGTTTACCAACTTCAGGAACAAGTTTCTAAATATAAACTGCACTGAAATAGAAGCAGCTTTCCGTGTCTCAGAGACAAGAGATTCCACTGCATGATCTGGAAATAAAAGTTCTTTCTTCTCTGTGTGGAGAATTAAGTCAACTCAGAATTATTTTCGCCCTTCAGTTTTTGCCCTTTCAAAGATTTGCTAAAAAATGACAGAGAACAGGTCATTACGGACTGATCGAGTCATTCGACCCGAACGTTACAAGAGTTAAATTAGCAACCACCACTTACTGCTTTCCCAGCTTCTGCAGGTTTTGCTTCAATCTGCCTCCTGAGGACCTGAGGCTGCTGGACTCGGCACAGCAGAACAGTGGGTCGACCCGCTGCAGCAATACTCTGGGATTTGAGCTCTTTTAATAGCAGCACAGCTGAGTCGGTTATTTTCCATGCATGTTGTCGACATGGAATGCCCTGGGAGGCAAGCTTGGAGGAGAAAGGGCTTCCATTGGCTCCAGGGCAGCTTTGCTGGAGTAGAAATAAGTCCCTGAGGTTACTCTAAAAACTACACTTGGAGTAACAAATAAAATATTTACATTTTTTATTTTGATCACCGAATGAGAAGAGAAAGAGTTAAATTTCATTGAATGTGTCCTTATGTCTGGAAAACCCATGCACACAAGCGAATAGCTGCCCATGCACGTTGTTGCTCAAGATCAAATGAAAATCATACATTCAACATGGTGTTTTAAGTGTTAATTTCATTAAAAAGAACTTCCACAAATCTTAATAAATTCCAAAATTTGTATTTCAACTCTAAAAATGAATTTATCACTAAACTGAACGTTTGTTTCTTCTAGAAAACAGAAAAGTTCTTAAACTCAGCCTACAGCGCCCCCTTGAGGGCAGTGAGAAGATCGAGATTTGGTGCATGGTCATGTCGTCATGACAACGAAGAGCATCTCTGTGAGCTTTTAATGCTCTTGTTTTCTGGTCACAGCCAATCGCCCAGGAGAACCAGAAGGAAACGGACCTGCAGGGTCTGGATTTTGCAATTTAGAATTCAGTGTTGGAAAAAACGTAATTTTAAATTCATTCATAGGAAGTGGAGGCGGGACTTAGCAAAGTCATGCAGGTGGGACCCGCCCTGATAAGTGACTGACAGGTTTGAATTTTGGGGTCAGAAAAGTCGTGACCCCAATGGAATAGAGACAACAGCCGATTAGAGCCGCCATAAAAGAAAATTAATAAAACAAATATTTGGGGGAAATAGTCATTAAACTTGTGACTTTAAAAGTCGTAATTTTACAAAGAATAATTAATGTTTGTTAAAAAAAATCCATGAAAATAAAGTTTCACAATGTTTTTTACTGCTCAAGCAGATAGTTCATCCTGATGCTATGAAAAGTCTGAAATCCTTAGAAAATTAAGACTAATTCTCATTCATTTACTTTTTTTATTTTATAAGTGTATTCTGGGAAATTTTTAACGTTATTCTCGTAAATTGTTGATGTTTTTTTCTATATTTGCATGACTTCTCATATGTTTGTTTATTTATTTTAAGGGTGGTCCTGATACTCCTAGTAATAGATTTTAAGTTACCTTAAAATAAATTTAAAGCCAATGCAGAATGGAAGTCATTATTTAGTGTTACATTTTCATTTTCAATTTTATGGATTTAAATGTATAAAAATTGGTTCTTATACACTACATTTATTCTTTTTTTTAAATCTGGATCAACATGTAAAGTTTGTATGATCTAAGTCAAAGAAACAACTTTAATAAAATGATTACTTTCCTCGTATGAAATTAGTAAAATAAATTTGACATTTCCTGAAGAAACACTTCAGTGGAACTCTTCATCCTGCTGTCAGAAGCTCTGCCCCTTTTATTTTGAAGGTCCTTTCCGGAAATACATTCGCTAATGTGTTTTTTAAACCAGATCAAATACATTTAAGGGGAATACACACCAACAACAAATCATTTTTATATAATAAAAAGCCTAAGATGATTTAATTTAATAATTCAATAATTTCCATTTCAAAAACAGTAAATTATTTATACAAGTTTATACCAAACGTTTTCTTAAAAGCTTAAGCTTTAAAATGAAAGCTTTCACGTAGTTATTACCTTTAAAGAGCGTTTTTAAATACCATAAGATACGTAAGGGTTAAATAATTGCATTTTTATTCTCTCGTTTTATGACCAGATTATTTGTCACAAACACTGTTTTATTTCGAAAGCTCCAACCGGATGTCGTACTTCAGTGCGTTACGTCAGACAACGTGACCATGACGACAGGCGTCCTCGGTTTGACAGATGTTCCTTCGGGGTCCGCCGCTCACTCGATGCGGAGCGGCTAAGCAGCGGAGCGGCAGAAGGTTGGAGTTTTCACCGCGAAGCAGCGAGCCATGGCCGGGGGGAAGACTTCCGGTTCCTGCAGCAGGTTCCAGGCCAACATCTTCAACAGAAACAAATGTCAGAACTGCTTCAAGGCGCGCGAGCTGCATCTGCAGAACGAGCTGGAAATGGAGCGCGTGAGTGACCGTTTCAACCGACCGCGACCCTCGCGAAAAAGGGAGCCGAAAACGGTCCGTTCGGCGGAGCCAGTCCTTTGAACCCACGCGTGAGCGGGTTCCCGGGGTGGGAGCCGGTTCTTCATAAGGTTCTGCTACTCTTTTAGAACTTATGTGGAGGAATTTAACCCAAAAGTCGACCGCAGATAGAGCTCGCGCCTCCTGGCATACGCGTTTTATTTTGAAAAGTTTTTGGAACAAATTAAAACAGATTGAAGAATTTCCTCCCTTAAAATTTCATTTTAATTTGTAAAAACGTGAACATTGCTTTTATTGTTATTTTAAAAAAATCAATTTTCATAAATTGTAAATAATTATAATAACATAACATTTTAAGTTTGAGACAAAAATTTTAAAATCAAACTTTAAGTTTTAATTTTTTTTTTAAAAGTCAATGAAATTTACCAAAATATATTTATTTATATTGTTATTGTAACGTAAAGATTATTAAACAAGATTTATGTCGACTGTGACGTAAATCACGATTTAAATGAAGATAAATAGGTTCATTCAAAACAAGGATAAGTACATTATTTAAGTTTAAAGTCGAGTTATTATATATATTTTTTTCATAATCCCACTGTGGATTATTTTTGTTTTATGGATCAGAAATAATAAGCTTTAGCTTCGGTTTCAATGTTCCCTTGAGAATTATTAACATCCGCTTTGTAATTGTGTACTTTGTTTTAAAGTTTAGTTTTTTAATATTTAGAGATATAAACAAGGTTTATGTGTCTAGAAGTTATTTTTCAGGTTTTAAATTCATTTAAACGATGTTTAAGGCTTTCAGTGACTTTAAAAACAACAAATCAATCATTGTTTTTAATAGTTTTTAGACCATTTTCAATGAAACATTTGACATTTTTAGCTTTGTGCAGCAGCTGCCTTAGAATAGTTTTTAGGTTAATTTATTGAATATTTAATAGTAATGCTTAAATTATTTAGCATTTCATGCAGAATCTTTCTAAATAAATGAATTTCCTGCAGTCAAAACCCTGATTTTAATTTTTATTGCAGCGTATTCCACTACATTTCAGCAGTTTGAGCATTTTTCACATTTGTAACATTTAGTCTAATCTAGTTTTAGTTTTTACATTTTTACAGTTTGTCTTTTTTACTTTTATTGAATCTTGGTGCTTTAGGCTTCCCTTATTACGTGTATTATACATGATTGTGAAGTGACATCATATCAGAGGGACGTGAAAACCTTCTAGTTCTCCGGTGTTTCCTTAGACTTATTTTTTTTGGGTAACACCTTTTGCCACTACGGCACCAAAGCAGAGTCGGGGAAAGCCGGGCTGCAAAGAAAACTTCCTTTGGATGGATTAGCCCTTGTGCTATCTTGTGGGGTCCAGATGACCCCACTCCCAACATTGGGAGTGGGGTCATCTGGACCCCACAAAACTGGTGCATAAGCATATTCTGCTGCTGCTGCAGCTGCTGGGATTTCTTCTGGTGAGGAAACGGAGAAGTCCAATCTGAAGATTTTTTTCCTGGCCGTGGAGCTTCCTCCATGTTTGTCTTGTAAAGAGAAGAGGGAGTTCCTGCTTTGTCTTTGTCGCATGAATCACTCTGCACTCGCAGCGCCGGCCTGGATGTCGGCCAAACGCTGACACTCGCCGATGGAGTCCGACCAGAACGAATCCGTCTTGTGTTTATTTGGGAGCTGCTCCTCCTACTTCTCCGGTGGAGGTGTGAGGAAGCGATGGAGGCGCCTTCCATGCCTCGCATTGTTAAAACATGTTATCCCGCTCTTTCCCACCGCCTGCACTGTAATTTCAGCGGCGTTGCTCAACCCGCAGGCAGCACTCGTACTGTCACTCTAACATGGTCGTCCAGCTCACAGAAGGTGGTGCTCTTCCAGGTTTTCCTTGCTTCTTTTGCTACTTTTTAGTCAGTTATGGATGGATGGACAGACGGGCGGGTGGGTGGATGGACGGATGGGTGGATGGGTGTTTGGATGGATGGATGGGTTGGTGGATGGACGGATGGATGGGTTGGTGGATGGACGGGTGGATGGATGGATGGGTGTTTGGATGGATGGATGGATGGGTGGACGGGTGTTTGGATGGACGGATGGGTGGATGGTTGGATGGGTGGATGGATGGATGGGTGGTAGGATGAATGGATGGATGGGTGTTTGGATGGATGGATGGATGGATGGATGGATGGATGGATGGATGGATGGATGGGTGTTTGGATGGATGGATGGGTGGACGGGTGGATGGATGGATGGATGGGTGGACGGGTGTTTGGATGGACGGATGGGTGGATGGTTGGATGGATGGGTGGGTGGGTGTTTGGATGGATGGGTGGATGGATGGATGGGTGGACGGGTGTTTGGATGGATGGGTGGATGGACGGATGGGTGGATGGGTGTTTGGATGGACGGATGAGTGGACGGGTGTTTGGATGGATGGATGGGTGGACGGGTGGATGGATGGATGGATGGATGGGTGTTTGGATGGATGGATGGGTGGACGGGTGGATGGATGGATGGATGGGTGGTAGGATGAATGGATGGACGGATGGGTGGACGGGTGGATGGATGGACGGATGGGTGGACGGGTGTTTGGATGGATGGGTGGATGGATGGATGGGTGGATGGACGGATGGGTGGATGGATGGATGGATGGATGGACGGATGAGTGGACGGGTGTTTGGATGGACGGATGGGTGGATGGGTGTTTGGATGGACGGATGAGTGGATGGATGGATGGGTGGATGGGTGGAATCTGAACTTTCTTCATTTAAAGTTTAGCTTCCTTCTTCAAACCCGCGTCAGAACTTTGGGGATTCTTCGTTTCCTCTCAGAGGAACCGTCTTCAGAGGAACCTTTCCACCCTTTTGGCTGACTGGTGTGTTTTCTGACTGTCTGCCAGGCGAAGCCCGTCTACGGAGGCTGGCTGTGTTTGGCTCCCGAGGGGACGGACTTTGAGAACCCGGTGCAGCGGTCCAGGGTGAGGCGTGGAGGACTTTGGGGTTCCTTGTCCTGGTCCTGATCTTCCGGCCTGACTGTTTCCTGTCTTTGTTCTCAGAAATGGCAGCGGCGCTTCTTCATCCTCTTTGAGAACGGCGGGCTGAGCTTCGCGCTGGACGAGCTGGTGAGCGCCACTAATCCTGACTTCTGCGTCGGGTCGGGCCAGATGCTGCAGAAGCGCAGCCGATGATTTAGGCTTAGTGTGCCCTTTAATGCAGCCCCTCCCTCTGCTGACATGCCCTCAATCTAATCCCTTCATCCCTGTCGTTCCCCGCTCCACGCCACAAATGCCTTTCTGCTCCGCCGCCATCCGCCTCTGCGGCCTCGCTGACTCTGCTGCTGTGACTCTCCTGCAGCCCGGCACGCTGCCGCAGGGCGCCGTGGACATGCTCGCCTGCACGGACGTCTGCGACGCCGAGCCCCGCACGGGCCAGAAAAACTCCCTCTGCATCGCCACCCCGGAGCGGGAGGTGTTCATCCGCGCCGACAGCAGAGAGATCATAAACGGGTCTGTGCACCGCCGCCGCCGCTGGAGCGTCCTTCCAGCCGCCGCCTCTCACCTGTCTCTGTCTCCGCTGCAGGTGGAGCGAGCAGCTCTGCGTCTTTCTGCGGACCAACAAACAGAACCTCAACAAGAAACGCAAGGTTGAGCCCGTGGCCAATCAGGTAGCAGCAAGAAAACAGTTTGTGTTTGTAGAAACAATCCTAACTAAATACACATTCATGAGAATAAACCTCCTGATCCTAAAGTAAACTAAATCAACTGAAACATCAAATAAAGTCCTTGACCTGATAGTACAGGTTTGCTTTAAAAAATAAAATCTAAATTGTTAGAAGAACTAAAACTGATTGAATGTTTATTTTCATGACATAAGCGGGTTTATGGCCGATGAAGTGTGCATTATCAGAAATTAGCCACTGAAGTGCGTTCATTCTGATAATACACACTTCATCGGCCATAAACCCTCGCATGACTTTGCAGTAGTATTCACTGTTTCAGAATAAAAGAGGGGGAATTTGCTCCTCTGACCATCACCAGGAGCCCAGTCCAGCAAAGGTGGCTGCGACCGGGGCCTCCTTCCCAGGCTCTGACAGGGACGTGGCGCACCGCAGAGGGCCGGACCCGACTCCAGCCTGGACCGAGCCCCCGGCTCCTGAGTGGGCCCCCGCAGGTTGAAAAAACACACGCACACACAGCTTTCATGTTCTGAAGTGGCTGATCTGTGGGCGTGTCCCTTCTGCTGCTGCTGAAGACGCAGAGATGAGGGGAACCCGCTGACCTCTGACCTGCAGGCATCATTAGGGCCGAGCTGCAGACTCTTCCTCTCAGCTGGAGTTCTGCAGAACTTTCCGGTCACCTTTTGATCTATTTTCAAAGCGTTCCCAGAGGTCTTTTCATGACGACGATGTTGATTTTAGACACATTTCGAAAACCTGACTCGTTTTCTAGGACGTGGTTTCTGCAGAGCAGCAGGAGTTCATCAGAAATTAGCCTCTGAAATGCAAACAAGACTGTTGGCACAGAGCTATCCCGCCCCCCTTCCCCTCGCTTGTTGGGAGCAGGGAGCTCGTGGTCCGGGCTGCGCATTTCTGGCATCACAAATGAGACATTTTTTTAAACAGCATTTTTTCGTCTGCTCCTGATTCACAACAATATGAATGAAGAAATAGTCAGAAATGCAATTTTACACTTAATTTTCTTTAAATGTGTGGTTGAAAACCATCATCTCCATCTTTGTTTATGATCTGCTGAACTCCTTTATCGGTTTCTGTGAAATATTTTCAAAAATATAACATAAGACGTGTTTACGAAGAGTTGGTGGCTTTACTCTGAAAATCATTTATTACTGAAAAGGCAAAGATTTGTTTGGCAGCATTTAAGGCCGTAGTCTCCCCACAGGTGACTGCCTGCAGGTGAGATTTGGTCAAACCTGCACGGCGGACGCCGGTGACCGCCACGAAATGTGGTAGAGCGCTCAGGGAGCCGCAGAGAGAAAATGTTCCTTTGGACAAATATTTTATGATGCACCTACCTCACCTACAGCAACGGTACGTTCCATTGCCACGATGTCCTTTGAGCCCCCTATGCAGCCGCTCCTCTCTATGACCCTCCGTGGACCCGGATGACCCAAGAACCCACAGGAGGGGGGGGGGGGGTACACGGGACTAAGTCTGAAAAGGGCGTGAGGATCTGGATGAGACTTTGAGAACCGCTGCTCTGCCCCGTCTCCATGGAATTTTGTCTGTCATTTCATGGACTTTGCAGTTTTCTGAGGAACTTCCTTGTTTCTAAAACAGAAAAAGTTTCAGAAGATGAACCTCAAACAAAGAACGAAAGCGGGATTTCCTTCATCAGCTCGGACTTCCTCCACTTCTGTTTGGCCTCCATGTTCATGAAAGCGAGACGGCGCTGCCAGGACGTCCCAGACAGGCCTTCAGAGAGCCACCTGTGACCTTTTTGTCCAGATCAGGGTCAGCAGGTCAGGTTTCTCTCTCTGAAGGGTTCAGTTGAGACCGTCAGCTCTGAGCATGTCTCTGCCAAAAGCTTCAGGTCCACACAACCAGCTAAAAAATCACGTGATCCACTAGATCGACACCGGAGAAGCCGATCCCCTCCAGGAGGAGCAGCTTCCTGCAGAGCCAGACTCCTTCTGCTGGATGGTTGGAGGCGGGAAGAACAGGAAACGGAACCGTCAGAGTCTGACATGTTCCGACCCGAACAAAGAGGAACATCTGCCGGCTGTTCTGATCACACTCTTACCTCACTCCTGGTGGCGGCAGGAGGAGGCTCCAGCAACGCCTCTTGGAGAACAAGATGCAACTGGAGAAGGAATTTAACGATCCGTGTGAAGGTTTGAATGGAGAGACGCAAAAACACAACGGCAGCCCGGCTCAACCCGGATGACAAACTTTATTAGAAAAAGTCTGACAGACGCAGAACTCAGCTCTGAAAATATGAAACTAGCCTTTTTGTTTTTTAGGTGAAGTGGAGATTCTCCATCAAAAGCTCTGTGTGAATCTGAAGGTTTTGCAGAGAAGATGTCCATCCCTGATGACATCAGCTGCTTCCTCGGATGACATCATCTGCGTCCAGATGGTTTCTTTAAATAGCAATTTCTTATCAAATAGTTCCAGAAACAAAAACCTTTTTGGTTGTTCCTCAGTGACTGAAAGACAGGTTCAAATGTTCACGACTGCAAGTTTCATAAAACTGTTTGGATTTTCTGCCTCTTCAGTTTTCGTGGTTTAGTTCACTGTGTTTACCTGGAAAATGCCAGTAAACCAAAGCAGGTTACATTTTACTGAGAGATAATGATATCATTATAGAGATATGACTATTTCACTAGTATTTACCTTTAGTAGAAGTAACAAAACGCTGTTTAAGCTACGTGGTTTTGTTCCCTTAAATGTTTCCTACTTATGTCTTTTGTATTCAGGTTCATTAGTCATCATCAGCTGTTTTACATTTTTGCGTGTTTGTCAGCCTCTCTTGTTTCTTTAAAGTTTTGTTTCCTCTCAGTCGAGTTCACGCCGGCCTTCATCATCACTACTTCCTGTTTAAGGACATGGAAATCGCATTTTTGGTGTTCTTGTGGAATTTTGTTGGAGGATATTTTTAAAGAAAATTGAGATTAAAATTGCATTTCTGAACATTTTTTATTGAAAGGAATCTGAGCTGCCGTCTGGCTCCAAGCTCCCATATTGCTCGCCATTTTTGTTTCACTAACGTAATCTTAGCTTGAGGGTGTGAGGGGCTGTAAGCTAGTGGGAGAGTGCGTATAAAGATGGGTGATGGGAAGTGGGAGCGGCGTTGCTCCACACCAACTCCTGCCGCTCTGCAGAAACTAGGTCCTAGAAAACGTCACAGGTCTTTAGATTTCGACTGTTTTCGACTGGGAACGCTTTGGAAATAGATCAGAAGAGGATCAGAGGGAGACGGATCTTCTGCTTTCCTCGTGAGTTCTGGGTTTCTCTCCTTTCAGTTCAGTTCCTCCTCCTCACCAGAATTCCTTGGCTGGTTCAGATCCGTTGGTTCAGAGGTTCCACGCTCCGCTTTCGGTCCCGCAGACGGGTTTCGTCTGGACGTGTTGGTGCCGTTGACCCACAATGACATCACTGTTATCAGAGAGCAGCCCGGCCCAAGCTCTGAGTCAACGGTCCTGCAGTTGAAGCTGGAGAGCCTCTGTTGACGTTTCCACGGCAACAGCCAGATGGTTACCATGCATCGTCTCCTGCAGACAAAAAACACTTTAATGAGGAACTTCAGTGTTCAGCTCCTGACATTTTTGAGGTTCTGATGGGAATTTTATCAACACAAAAAGACTGAAATGAGAGGAAACACGACATCTGTTCAGATCTGAACGAGGCTCGGATGTCTTCTGGAAAAGTTTTTTATGTGATGAAAAGATGGAGACGATTGTTTACTCTGGCAGACATTTAAAAAGCAAACAGGCTTCACTTCCACTCTGCCTTCCTCCTGCAGGCCCGTCATCCTCCTTCCTGGACCCGCTCGGCGCCGATCGCAGCCCAAACCGCTCAGCGGACCAGCAGAGAAGGTCAGAGATGTGTGAAAAGACTCTGCCTGACCTGCTTCCTGTTTTCTGACATGTGCTCGCATGTAATCTGTGGTTTAAGAGCTTTTAAGGGGGAAATGTGCAAACGATTAGCAGAGAAGACACGCAGTGCCCCCCCCATTTGCCCCGGGGTATCGCTGCACAGCCAGATCAAAGCCCCCCCACCACAGATCACCCCGCCGCTCTTTTAAATTTAGCGGCGAGAAAGCCTGGCGGTGAGTTTGGCTGAAGGAGTCGCCGCTCACGTCCTCGCCGTTGATGTCTTTTTGGGAAACAAAAGGCGTAAAAATACTTTTCCTGCCAAGTCAGAAATTCCAAAAGGCTGCAGTCATGAGATCTGTGTGCTTCGCTTCTCATGACCTCAGTGCAAACGGGCTGTCAGGGAGAGCAAGAGGAGGAAGAGGAGGAAGAGGAGGAGAGCCTTGGTTCAAACCTCCTACAAGCAAAGTTCCCTCAAAGCCTCTGAGCGGAAAATAAACAAACAAACAAAGAAACGCAGGCATCAGGAGGACTGGCGGGGTGTGTTTCAGGAGCCCCGGGTCACGCCTCTGCGTCTTCTGCTGACCCCACCTTCATCCTTTCATCTTCATCAGCCCTATATCTCTGTCCCTCGTTCATGTCAATCATCTGTCATCATCAACGACCTTTCCTTTTACAGTTCTGCTATTTCTATCACTCCTTCATCTCTATTTATATCTACTATCCTGTCATCTTTGTCACTCTGTCGTCCGACTGTTAAATGGATTATTCTGCAGATTTTATCTTTCCTCTGTCTTTATTCTGTCATTTTATCTCCTTTTTTGTCTCCATCATCCTTTCAGTTATGAGAGAACTTTATAAAAACTATCAATCAATCAAACTTTATTTATAAAAAACCCTTCTCATATAAAAGCACAACACAAAGGGCTTCACATTAAACAAAACTAAATAAATAATATAAAAACAAGCACAGAAAAAAAATAAAAATAAAAAGGGCCCCCCTGCCCATACCTACACACAACCCCCCACTCATTTCACATCTGATGTGAAATTTATACATTTTTTTTTCTTATTTTGACAATAAGCTAAAATAAAATCCTCCAGACAAACACTTGAGTGAGAGTTTTCAGTCATCCCAGTCCTTCACTGTCCTGCTGGGTCAATGAGACGTTTGGGTTGGTTTTCAGGCGGGACGGCTCTTCTGAGCGGCCGGATGGCACCAGGACGGGGCAGGAAGGAGGGGCAGCCGTGTGCCGGCAGGGCAGGACAGAGACCCGCCCCGGAAAACGAGAGGTAACCCCGCCGTCCAGAACCTTTCTGCTCTTCAGGGATTGAATCTACAAATCTGTGTGAATGTGGAGTTCATGACGTCCGGAACGTGTCTGCAGAAATCCTGATGATTAATTGAACCAGCAGGAACTGAGTGAGCGTAAAGCTCGGACGCACGCCGTCAGAGCTTTACGCTCACTCAGTTCCTGAATACACTCGCTCAGGTAGGATTGCAACCGTGCATTTCCATAAATCTGTGAACGTTTCCCATCAAGACCCCAACTTTTCTCACTTTTTCCATATATATTCACATATGACCAATTTGTTGTGTGACATCTTCTTCAAATTCCTGGGAGATTTCTAATTTGCAACTTTTTAAAACTACCAAATAATTGTGTGTTGCTGACAGAAAGCACACAAACTAAAGCCGCACAGCCTCATTTCTGACAACTGTCTTGTTGTTTTCCTGCCGCGATGAAAGATTTGTCGATGTTGCTCGTAAGCCGGAAAAATGCTGAAGAACCGGTCTGACCAAACCTGACCTGGATGAGGTTCTAGTGCGGGGAGAAGGCGTCCGTTTTTCTGCTCTGGAGGACCCGGCGGAATGAACCGAGCTGCTGAGCGCCGATGCGGGTGACCCACGGCTGAGGTCACGGCCGGCGTCCAGCTGTGCTCGGCTGTGACTCACGGCCGTGAAGCCCCGAAGGTCACACGGCGTCCTCAGCACGCTGATCACATGCAGACGTGACGCACTCACAGCCGTCCGTCGTCACTCTGAAGGCAGGCGGCGGGATTTGTCAGGAAACGCGTGGCAGCGCGTTCGGGCAGAGGCCATGACTCACCCGGCTGCTGTTTATTTGTAAACCAAAACTGGTTTTGCTGCCGCACTGCGCCGTTCCTCCTGACGGCCTCCATTCAGGGATTCCTCAGAAGTCAGTCAGGACCGGGTTCCTGAACGCCACACCGGCAATCTGCAGCATCACATGATGGACGCGTTTACAGCCAGAAGCTCAGACGCCGGGTTTCGCCGCCGGCCGCACATCTGTCTGTGTTGATTGGTTTGACCCGATGATTTAGGAAGTGAGCACACCTGAGCAGGTGTCTGGCACCGTGTGCTGAAATCCCAGCTATGTTGTCATGGATACAAGGGCTTCATGACACTGACAGGAGCCACTCAGGAAATCAACCCCCGCCACACACACGTATTCTTTCAGAGAAACTCCCCAACACTAACAGGGTTTCCCCACAGAAGCCCCCCCAACAGCTCAGCGCTCCAGGCGGACAGAGCAAACATCAGCTGTTTGCAGAGAGCGCCATCCACGCCACTCCACCCTGGAAACAAACAAGCCCCCGGCGTGTGATGGAAGGAACATTTCTAAACATAAACAAACCAAAGTTGACTTGGTGTGTCTTCAGATTGGACTCATTTGTTCCTCTTAAAGTGAACCAGAGTTCCGATAATCCAGAACAGATTGAATACATCCAAATGGACCCTGGTCTGGGACCAGGAACCGCTCTCTGACCCGTGGCTGGTGGTCACATGATGTAAACAGGTTAGAAATGAAGGGACCGATGACCTGCAGACAATCGTGAAGCTACGATTGTCGTGTTATCAGACCCGACTGGTTATTTGTTAGAACGCTTATTTTAACCTCGCCAAAAACGCTTCTTTCAGGCTTTTCTGCGTCTAGTTCCTTAACAGAGTTCTCTCCAAACCCTCCAACGATGAGACACCGACTCATTGACCGTGAATTCAGAGCCATCAAAACAGTTTTTAACGTCTTCCTGCCAGTAAGCGCCCTGCAGCACGCCACCGCCAGACCAGAAAAGTGTTGAGCCTGACGTTGATGCAGACGTGCAAGATGAGCAAAATATAAAGTTTGAAGGCACCAGTTGCTTTGCCCCGCCCATCTTTAGTCACATGGTTTGGTGTAAAAGCTTTAGTCTGGAAGAGTCTCCTTGATGGCAGTCTGAATACAGACCCAACACAAGGTTCAGGACTCGACCCGGACCAAATGAAGCAGACCGGGTCCGGACCAACAGATGGTTCCAGTCTGAAAACACCCACAAGTTCAGTCTGCAGAAGTCAGAGAGCAACAAATGACTTCAAGAAAAGAAAATTCTGCTGGGTGGAGCTGCTCTTTACAGTTTAGTCCAGAAAACGACTGTTTTCTGATCGTCTCACATCAACATGGACTCACCAGAGTTTGAAACGCCGCCATTTTGTTGGTCATTGTCTGGCCACACACAATGAGCCCTAATGATCACCCTCCTCCTCCGTGCTTAACACTGAGCTTGGAGGAGCAGCTTCAACAGCAGCGCTGGTTCTTTTTGTTTTGGGATTCTTTCTGCCAAACCTCCCAGATTCTGAGGGAAACCTGGGATTTCCACTCCTGAAAGATTTCCACTCTTTCTCACTCCAGAATGTTTTAGAAATCCTTTTAAAACACTTCAACTACAGAAAGACGCAGGAGAAATGAAATCAGTCCATCTCCAGAGCATCACAACGGTTCACTGCTGAAGGTCACAGATGAAGGTCACTGATGAAGGCTGAATGTGGATCATTTCTTTATCAGCAACATCTTCCAGTTGACATTTATATTTAAAGAACAGAAGCTGATCATTCCAGTCTGTTTTCATACAGAAAAAATCCCAAAAACCTAAACGGGAGAATCTTTTCTCTGGATGCTCTACATCCAGAGAAAAGATTTTTAAATGTTCCTTTTGTTTGAAGTTTTTGCCAAACCTGGTCTTTCTTTCCTTCAATTATCAATCATTTCAAATGACAGAGAATTTCACAGATGTTATAACATTTTAAAAATTATATAGTTTTCATATACAGTATTTATCAATTGAGAAATATAAAAATATCTAAGAAGAAAAATTTTCTTTATTAAACAGCAGGTTTAACAGCAGTTTTGACATTTTTGTTCTTGACTCCATTAAGTCTAAACATCCAATGATAATCCTAAACGTAATCCTAATTTCTGTGGACTCATAAAAACAATCAGAATCAGGAAAAGCATCTTCCTGAGAACTTCAGTTAAACAAACACAGAGGGGGGGGGGCTCCATGATCAGAGGCGTTTCATGCATCCACCTCACCTCCTCCTGACCATCAGGCTGATCTGAGTTTCTCTCATGTTTCTCCGTCCTGTAGAAGCTGCCGTCGTGTGGAGACACGGCCCAGCTCTGCGGCCCCCCTCCCCAAAGGAGAGCCAAGTCTCTGGACCGCCGGACGTCAGACACCGTCATGACGGTAAGACGGAGGGAACCTCAGAGCAGCCAGAACATCTTCTCCAACAGAAGTCCAGTTTGGATCCGTTGAATCAGCATCTACAGTGTAAACAGAAATCAGACCCCCCAGGGGGCATCTAAACCTGAAATGAGAAGATCTCAGGTTCATTTAGGATTATGAAACAAAGTGAGAGCCGCTTTGTGCTGTCGGAGACAAAACCTGCAGGTTAACTCAGTGGAAAAGGTCAAACAAGTTAAAGTTCAGACTCAGCGTTTCCCAGCATCAATTCCTCTAAACTGTTTTGACAACTGAAAGAATCAAGTCTGTGTTTTCATCTTGTTCCAGCCGGATCTGTTGAACTTCAAGAAAGGCTGGATGGTGAAGCTGGAAGGAAATGGCGAGGTAAGTAAGCCACACTGCGAACAGAGGAGCGAGGCTTGAAGCTTGATGCTTAATGTCCTCTGCTGCCCTCTAGTGGAAGAAGTTCTGGTTTGTGTTGACCACAGACAGCCTGAGGTACTTCAAGGACTCTCTGGCTGAGGAGGTAAAGTTTCTCTGCCGCTGCCTTGTTTTCCCGGGAACGTCTTTAAGGTGCCTCCATTTTTGCCCGCAGACCTCCGAACTGGAAGGAGAAATGGACTTGACCAACGTCTTGAAGGTGTCCGAGTATGAGGTGCAGAGGAACTACGGCTTCCAGATCCACGTAAGAAAAGCTCTTCTTGAATGTTTGATCTGTTGCTGCGGACGAGAATGACAGCTCAGTGTCTGAATGTCGCAGACCGCCAAAGCCGTCGTCACGCTCTCGGCCATGACGGCGGGGATTCGAAGGAACTGGATCCAGGCGCTGCTGCGGAACGTGCATCCGGCCAACGCCCCCGATGTGGCCAGGTAATCCTCCACTGCGGCGTTCAGAGCTCAGCGCTGCTTCTTCCACTGGTTGCTCACTTTGATCCCGGCTGTTCTCAGTGTGCCGGCCCTCCAGGCCCCCCGCTCCCCCCCTAAGGTCCTCCCCAAACCCGACGTGACGCAGGACTCTGCCGCAGGGAGAGCGCCGCAGCCCGCCGCCAAGAGCGTAGCGGAAAAACGGGGCAAAGGTCGCTACAAAACCTTTGACTGGGCTGAGTTCTGGCCCCAGAGCCAGCCGGAGGGGCTGCTGGGAAACCGGCCTCCCAGCTTCATGGAGCTGGGAGACCTGGAGAGGCAGAGGAGGAGGGAGGAGAGGAGGAAGAGGTATGAGAGCACACTGGGCGTCTCCCTGCGGCGGGAAGACGGCGGGCGGGAGACCCGAGACGTGTCGGCAAAGCTGCAACAGGAGGAGATCGAGGAGTGCTGGAGGCTGGTGGAGAGGAGCGCGCTCAGACCGGACAAAACCGTCCCGCTGGGCGCCGCAGAAGCAAGCGCTGCGGAGGCGGAGAAGCTGCTGAGGAGCTGCATGAAGGCGGTGAGAGCCGAAACGCTCGTCCCTGCATCCACAGATGTCATCAGAAAAAGACACTGCTGAAGCCTCAGATTAAGATTAAAGATCATTTCATGTTTGATGACGACCCGCAGAAGTGCATCGTCTAAACGTGCAGGAGCTTAAGAAGTCAACTCCCAGCATGCTTTGGGCAGCCGGTAGAGGCAGCATCATTATGTGGCATCTTTCATAATTAGCAGACCTTGTTGATAAATCATGGAGCGTCTCCTCATGCTGGATGCTGACGCTGCAGGGTGGATGTCTGTGCTGCAGGTGGAGGATCTGAAGGTCCAGCTGGCTGAGTCGGAGCGCCGCAGACTCACGGTTGAAGCTCAGCTCCGCCCAGCTCTACGCAGCGAGCAGCAGGTCTGACAGCAACACTCACAGGACGCTCGATCTGAGCTGAGGGGGGCGGCGTCTTCCGGGGGTTTAGAAGATTGTGATGAATGAGGCGCAGGCGAGAGACGTTCAATTTAAAAACAAAAAAGGAGTTTTTGAGGAAAAAACTCAGATTATATTTAAGAGTTGACCTGAAAAGGTGTTTTGATGACTTTATTTTATCTTCTCTGCTTTTCTTCAGCTGGACTCATGTCCATCAGCGACACATGAAGACAGCAGGCAGCTGAACCGTCATAACACGCCGGACCTGCCGGAGCAGCTGCTCCTGGAGGCGGCGCTGCCCGGCCTCTGGCTGGACGACACCGACGGACTGGATCCACCAGAACCGGCTGTGAAGAAGCTCTCCGAAAAGGTGGAGCAGCTCACCGCCCAGAACAGCGCTCTGAAACAGCGCAGCCAGGAGATGCTGAACCAGCTGACGGAGGCGGACCGCGAGATCGCCAGGCTGAAAGCCGCGCTCAGCAGCAGGCAGCATCTTCTGGAGGAGGAGCAGCAAGCAAAGGTGAGGATGGAGGAGCTGGAGGAAGAGCTGAGCTCCAGGAACCAGAAACTGCTGGACTTCCAGGAACGGATCAGCTCGCTGCAGGAGAACCTGAGGGAGGCAGAGGCGCAGCTGCACCAGTCCGAGGAGGTGATCTTTGAGAAAGAGGAGAGAGAAGATCTGCTTCAGCGTTTGGAGGCAGCAGAGGCTGAACATACGCAGCTCAGGCTGCAGCTGGACCGCTCCGAGCTGACCTGCAGGGAGCTCCAGAACCAGAACGCCGAGCTGACAGAGGAGAAGAACTTTGACTGCGAGAGAGCTGTCTCCCTCGGCAGGAGGCTCCAGGACGAGGAGAGACAGAGAGAAGGCAAAAGGAACAGACTGCTCTCAGATGAAGAAAAGATTCAGCTGCTGGTGGAGGGCATGATGGCGAGGACAAAAGCTGTGATGAAGCTCCTGGAGGTCACGGACGGACTGGAGCTCGTGAGAGATCCTGCAGCAGAGGAGGAGGAGGAGGGTCTTTCTGTGGGGAATCAGCTGAAACGTGAGGAAGAGTTCTGGAGTCTGCTGTTCAGCAAAGTGAAGGCCGCTGCGACAGCAGATCCAGGTGAAGTCCTGAGTGCAGAGACGATGGAGTGCGTGATGCTAGAGAATCAGATGCTGCTGGCAGCTCACGACCTGCTTCGCCACACGGGGGCGACGGAGAGCAGGTCTGCTGTAGATCCGGACACCCTCTGGATGAATGAAAGCGTTCCCAGATCCACAGAGCTTGGAGTCATGGAGCATCTCAGAGCAAAGACTCTGATGAAGATGTCTCTGCTGACGCAGATGTCCTCCATCGTCTCCTCTGACCTCCTTAAACTGCAGCCAACTGCAGAAAAGCTGCGCCGTCTTCACTTTTCCCAGCGTCCTCGGGTAGTTTCCCTGGTCGACTCTGCAGCTGCTGAAGCTCTGATGTGCCTCCTCCTGCAGTCGAGACGGAAGGGAGAACTCTGCGCCTCCTGCTCCCGCCTCGCAAAGGAGGCGGAAATGTCCTCACGCCTCCCAGAGAAGCAACACCGTGGCGCCGAACGCAGGCATTCAGGTACGCCCAACACTCCAGAGGAAAACGTGGAGATCCTGCAAACCTCAGAGCTGAAAGGAAAAGTCAAAGAGCTGGAGGAGCAGCTGGGGGTCCTGACGAAGGAGAAGGAGGAGTTTGACCAGAGGGTGAAATCTGTGCAGCAGCAGCACCAGACCGAGGTGGACAGGATGAAGGTGGGCCACTCTCCTCATTCAGGTTTTTAAGGTCCTGAAAGTGCAGTTAGAGGGACAGGAGCAGAAGCCACGCCTCCTCAGGAGGAGTAAAGTCACATTTTGATGGAAAAAAATCAGCCTCCATGAAGGTGGTGGTCATAGCAACCACAGCGTTTCTTCCACGTCTGAGTCAGACGAACATGTGAAGCTGTTTTCTCTACTTCAAAGTCAGGTTTTCGCTTGTCCTGACAGTTAAAAGTTTGTGTTTGCCCCTCGTTCCCATGACAACGTCAGCTCTTGCGTCGATGAGTTCAGATGATGACGTTTAGATGATGGTTGTCTCCTCTGTGTTCAGGCTACATGTGAGCGCGGGCTCGCCCTCATGGAGGAGTGCCACCTGAAAGTGTTGGAGGAGCTGCAGTGTCTGCACCAACTGGAGGTGGAGCGCCTCCTGATGGAGGGAGGCAGACTGCTAGAGGAGGAGAGCGTTGCCACGGCGACTGGTGAGGTTTGGTCCCCCCTCAGGAGCGGTCAGAGGAAGCCTGAGCGGTCGTGAAGCTCCTGCTCTTCTCTGTCCTTTCTCAGCGATCGAAGCCATCGAGAGGGCTCACCGCCAGGAGCTGCAGGAGCTCCAGCAGAAGTCCGAGTGGGAGCGCAGAGACCCGCCGCTGGAGGACGCTTACCGGCAGCACAGGTGTGACCTCTGCAGCGCCACGGTCACCTTCAGCGGTTCCTCTGAATGATGGTCTGTGTATCTACAGGGAGGAGCTGGCCTCCTGCCAGCGGGAGCTTGGCGTTCTGTCCCAGCAGTTCTCCATGAAATGTCTGGAGAACCGGCATCTGATCCAGGCGCTGGACGCCGAGAGGAAGGCTTTGAGCCAGTGCCAGCAGGAGAACCAGCACCTACAAAGCAGAAACCAGGTAATCTGTTTTCTCAGCTCCTTCCTCCCGTGAGGTCGTCCGTCCTGACAGCCCACTGCGATTTCTGCTCATCAGGAGCTGACTGGACATCTGGCTGGAGAAATCACCAGACTGTGTTCGCTCGCCAAACCAGAGTCGCTGCCGCCCGGCCGGGAGACGGACGTGTACGAGATGGAGGTCTGTCCAGCTGAAGGCCTCAGCCCAGTCAGATTAGGATCTCCTCTGTTTTCTTTTTTTGTTCTTGTAGTTTTTGTGGTGTAGTTGTACAATTTTGTGTCGTGTGACATTTTCCTTCAAATCAAAGCACAAATCTGGGATTGTTGATGAGTCAGCTTGTGTGAAGCAGGATTCATCATGTTCTGAGACACCATAGGAAGAGCCTGCACACATTTTTAAAGAATAAGATATGGTCATTGAACGCATCACTGTTTCTCCAACTCGACTTTTTGAAAACCAGTGAGGAATGGCCGGATTTATTTAAAAAAACTGATGCTCATACATTCTCATGCAAGTATGTCATTTGTGGAATAAAGAGGTGAAAGTTGAATATTTGTTCCTTTCAGGTCACCCTGCGAGTGAAAGACTCTGAAGTTTGTTATCTGAAGCGGGAGATAACGTCCATGAAAGAAAAACTGCTGTCCCATCTCAGGAACAGAGGAGCACAAGCAAGAAGAACAAGGACATGAAGAGCTGAGCGCCCTCAGACCAAAGGCTGAAGAGCTGAGCAGACCTGAATCTGAAACAAAGCGGAGCAACCATCAGCACTAAAGAACCTCAGGGGAAGATAAACATCTTCTGAGTTTTTACTATAAAACATTAGATTGTGTTGTAACAAACCGTTGATGCAGCTGTTTTTCTGTCACTGTGTATAAATGATGTTTTTTATGCTAATGGATATTTAAATTTAAACTGTCTGTCTCTCAATCCTACATATTTATTTATTTAGATTGTTTTATTAATAAAAAGACTTTTTCTCCATATAAATTGATTGCATCCTTTGATCGTCCCGCTGTGATCGTCTGATCTATTTTCTAAAGGGGTCTTTTTATTATGAATATGTCATTTTTAGCCAAAATCAGAAAACCTATGTCGTTTTTTTCAGGACCTATTTTTTCGGTAAAGCATCAGAAGTTCATTAGAAATGGGACTGCTGGCTAAGAGCAACCCCGCCCCCCTTTCCCATCCCCATTGATGGGAGCTTCTAGCCTGCTCAGTGTATTTTTTACAGCACAACTGCTCCTGATTTACAAAGGTTTGAGTAAAGAAATAGTCAAAGATGCAGTTCTGGGTGGAATTTTCTTTATATATGTCCTCCATGATCAGAAAAATGCCACAATAACAAGTTAAAAACCCTTTAAAATCTAGGACACCTGTTTAGATTTAGTCAGCATTGCTTTTACAATTTATATTGTGTGTGTTTTGTGGGACATGAAAACACATTTAAGCTCTGCTGAAGTAGATTAACCAGAGCAAGATGTGAAGCTGTCTGGGAATGTCCCTCAGCAGAAAAAACAACAAAAAGCAGCCTATTTGTTCTGTTGCTGGTGGTGTTACATCTCCTTTTTTTGTTATTTAAATGTTCTTCTATTTGTCATACAAAATGCCAAAACTTGTTTTCTTAAGATTGTTCCAGCAGGAGCTCTGAACTGAATTTAGTACAGACCGATTTGTTGGGGGGGGAAAAAAGAGTTTGGCTTCTTCAAAACAAAATTTCCTTTGAATAACAAAGTCAAAGAGGCATAATTTAAAACATTAACTAGATTAGATCATCAACAACAACAGATCTTTTTTCAAAGGTTGAGGAAAGATCTCAATTAAAAACTGCACATTCTGTAAACCCACGGGTGCCCCTTGTAGCGCCCGCAGGGAATGCTCCAAAAGTCAACTACCCCTGGCTGCAGCCTGCAGAACTGCATAACATAGTGGAATGCTGGAACGCTGTGGAATGTTAACCCCGCCCACATTGAGCCCGTCTTCTTCTTTGGTTTTACAAGTTTCCATGTGCAATATTGCCACCTACTGGTTTTTAAGTAGTTTTTCCTCACCGTGAAGGGGGGGGGGTCTAAAAACAGAAATATCAGTTTAGTTTAGTCTGTTTTGTTAAAGTTTAGTATTTTCCTAATGCATTCTTTGTATTCATGGTCCCTTTTTCATTGTTTTTCATTGGGCTAAATAAAAAAAATATTTAATTGAATAAGAGAATTTAGACAGTGATTGCTGTCTTCTTATGCCTTTTACAAGTTTCCATGTGCATGTATTAGGGGAGTTAATAAATTCTGTCTGGCCTCACAGACTCAAAAAAATAATTCATTGGATGAACTCAATTTAATTGTGGGCAGGATTTCCATCCAATACATATGAGTAACCCCACCTCAAAGAAAATTCTTCCATGTAACGAAATATAATTGAGTTCGTCGAACTCAATTTTATCAAGAAAGGCAAAAGAAAAAAATCATACAACTGAAGTCCAATGCCGGATACAAACTCAGAACCTCTGTATGTTAAACTTGCTAACTAATCCACTGAGCTAACACTTCTGCGATGAAATGAGGCCGCCGGTATAAAAAAAAGTTCATGCCACAGTTTTGTTTTTTTACGTGGAAAAAACGAACGAAAGTTTTCACTTTTGAAAAGTTGAAGGATTTGAAGGACTAATAGTCATACCAGGCATTACATTAGATGAAGGAGTTGAACATTTTAATAGTTGAATAGTGGGAAAAATTGTAGCCGTAAGACGGCAAAAAGAATAAAGAGAAACAGGAAAACAGCATTCAACAGCATGCCCCTTACTTGAACTCAATTATTTTGGATTACTGGAGTTATAGGGGAAAATATTAATACATTTTGTGTTAGGTCAATTAAATGTAGATACATTCTTTTAAAATAAATATTTTAAATAAAACAAACAGAATTTTATTGTGTTACATGAAAGAGGGGCTTGAATCATTTTTTTGACTGATAAAAAATAGCAAATCGATACATTGAAGCAATCTGGGGGTTAGCCCCGCCTTCAGCTTTTAAGACTCATGGGAAGTCGGTGTGTTAAATTGCTCACCATAAGTGAGGGAGCTGTGAGCAGAAGTGAGGTTATGCTGTTTGGTTGGTGGTGGGTGTGTTCAAAATAGACAGACAGATATGTTTGTCCGCTAAATTTTGTGAACAAACTGGTGTTCTGCTTTGCATGGGGCACGGGGAGCAGATTCGGACATGTTCAGTGGGGCCACTACTAAGTAAGACGATAATGAATTAAGACTCGGACGGAACGGTTCTTGCCTAGATAGTAGAGGGTGGTGATTCAGTGCTTGCTATTAGTAATTGTGGCACTTTAGTTCTGCTATCGCTCCCACCTTTGAGAAAGAGGCATGTGTGTGTGTGTGTGTGTGTGTGTGTGTGTGTGTGTGTGTGTGTGTGTGTGTGTGTGTGTGTGTGTGAGAAGGAGAAGGGGAGGGGTAGTGGGTGCAGGTTGCGAGGTAAAACGGCGCACGGAGACCATTGTGCAACACCTGGATCATGGGGGGGGGCTTAAATTACTCAGCTCATTCTAATAATGTAATTTTTCACTAACTATTGTGGACATTTTTAATACTTCTCTGTATTTTTTCCATTAACATTTATTTTTACGGTTGTTTAGTTGGTGATAGTAACGTATAAATAAAGACAGCAGGTAATGCAGGCTGGAAAACAGCTGCACTTTTTCAGACCATAAATAATCAATAGGTGATTTGTTTATGAAAGTATTGAGGATTTTGGAGGATTTTTACTGTTGGTGTTGCACAAAATTCGGAAAATGCCAAATATTCCCAGTAATCCCAGTGATGAGTTCTGTAATTTAGTTTTTAATGTTTTATGAGACCTAAACATGATTTTCACAATAACAGGTTTTTAAATAATCAAATCCCTCTGATACGCTTCATAAAAACACACGGGACCAAAGACACACACAGGGGGGTAGTTGGTTTTTAGCAAACAGGTCCTATAGCGCCCTTCATACCACTTAATGCCTATGAAATAGCCCTCAGTCTCAAAAAAGGTTGGTGACCCCTGATCTAAACCATCTGAAACATTTGGGCCTGTAAGCACACTAATCTAGTTTGAAACAAACTTTTATATTCATAAAACTAAAATTAAGCACAAAAAAAGGTAAGTACTAACCAAAAAACAATTAAAACCGTTCATCTGTCTGAGCTTTACAGAATAACAAAATTGTACTTATATCTATCTTTCATGCTTTCTAATATTCCCTGGCTGTTTTTATTTAACTTCTTTTTCCCGTTAGTTTTTTTAATTTTGCAGGAAAATTGGGTGTCAAATAAATGTTTTAAATAAAGTTTTAAAAAGTTCTTAAGAATCGGATGTCGACGTTTTTCCCTGATCTTATTTTGAAGGGGTGAGCTTCTTTTCCGGTATGACTGCTGTTTTTCTTTCGCACTTGACGGTGTAGTAAAAAAAAAGGGTTTCCATGATGACAACTTTAACATAGCAGCAGTAGCTCAAAGGTGCGAGTCCGTCTGCCGCATTGATTCCAGAAAAAATGTTTGCGCGCCGCCGGAACGTCGAGTGTCATCGCGGCGGCGGCGGAGCGGCAGCTTAGCGGCTAAAACCCGCGGACCGTCCGGCTAGCATGAAGCGGAGCGGCCGCTGCTTTTGTTTACATCCAGTCCGGATGATGACGAGCCCGGAGAGGCGTGAGAGCTAACGCCGCAACCAGGGCTGCTTCCCGGGGACGCCGTCCCCTTCAGGTCCGCTCCGACGCTCCGGAGAGGGCCGCTCAACCCGCCGACACCCGCGAGGTGAGATGACCGACGTTTGGTGACCAAAACGCGGGCAGCAGCCGTGACATCTGTCCGCCCGGAGGCTCCGTCAGATCAGGCCTGAAATTTTACTGACGCCAAATATTAATCTGAAAAAGGATCAATAATCAACCAACCTACTGGTTCATACACCTATATATTTAAAAATCATCTAAAATGAACGAATTTAAATATTACTCGCCGCTTATAAATAATATTCAAACCCACGTGGTTCGGATTTAAATTTAATTTTTGTTTTGAGTAAAACTAGTTTATAATTCTTGATTTAAAATGTGCGTATTAATAAAAATATTCGTAGTAAATAGTATTATTTGTTAAACAATCTAAAGTTAACAGAGTAAAGAAAAATCAAATAATTTATGAAAATGTAAAAACGAATCAAAAGGGATTTTTAGAGAAAAAGAAAAAAACAGATTTAGTTCAACAGGCTGGGAATTAATCTGACGGGCATCTTGGTTCTTCCAGAGGACACCTGTCCACCTGTCGTCTTCATCATCATCTTCATCATCTATGCAGAAAACCCAACTCCTCATTTTATGTGTTGAGACTCCAGACGTGTCAAAAATCACCAAATGACCACAGAGCAGAGACTCGATCCTCAAAAAGACTTTTCCAAGTTAGGAAAATTCAAACTGAAGATCCTAAAACTTTTCTTAGCTTTAGGATCCAAAACTCAACTTTACATTTTCATATGTTGTGTTTAAGGCATTTCTATATGTCTGAAAGTAATTGGTTATAAATCCTATTTTTTTTTTACATTTGTTCCTTATAATGAACAATATTGCACTAAATATATATTGACCTCGATATAAATGGGTCATTGTGAGGTTAATACAGGAGACCTGAGAAGATAGAAATGAATTTAGTAATAATTGTCTAATATTTAATCAACTTAATAAGAAAAGCGGAAAAAAAACAATTCCTGAAGAAAACCTTTACGACAAAAAGACGTTTTTAATTCGCAGATTTAAAATGTTTTATTAGTTTTTACATAACGAGATTTTTCTTACCAGGGTTTATGCATATTCTTATAATAGGAGAAACTTTAGTCAGCGAGGAGGTACAGAGATATTTATGCAGATGTTTGTTTGTTTGTTTATGCAGATGTTTGTTTGTTTTGTTTGTTCATACATATGTTTGTTTGTTTATGCAGATGCTTGTTTGTTGATGCAGATGTTTGTTTGTTTATGCAGATGTTTATTTGTTTTGTTTGTTTATATATATATGTTTGTTTGTTGATGCAGATGTTTGTTTGTTGATACTGATGTTTGTTTGTTTGTTTTGTTTGTTTATATATGTTTGTTTGTTTATACAGATGTTTGTTTGTTCATACAGATGTTTGTTTGTTGATAAAGATGTTTGTTTGTTTATGCAGATGTTTGTTTGTTTATTTTGTTCATACAGATGTTTGTTTGTTTATGCAGATGTTTGTTTGTTGATACAGATGTTTCTCTGTTTACTCTTGCAGTGATGGAGGTGTCCCCTCAGGATCCAGTTGCCATGGCGATGGATCTGTCTAAGGGCTTCAGCTCTCTGAGCCGCAGCCACGCTGAAGCGGTCGACCTGGCGAAGAAGCCGGAGTGGTACCACAGACGTCCGCCGAGCTGCACCGCAGACTCCGCCCCCCCTTACCGATCCAGAGCCTCGTCCTCGTACAGCCTGCTGTCCACTCAGCCGGGGGGGGCGGTCCACTGCAGGGACATGGAGGAGAGTCCCGAGGATTTAAGGGGCTACATGAATTCAACGTTGGCGCCGAGGCTGGATCTTTACCACGACGGCGCTCGCGGTGACCTGTGGCACGCCGGTTTCTACGGAACCGACCGGAGCGGCGGCACGGCCCCCGAGAGCACCGGGGGGGAGGAGAGCGACAGCGGCTCTGACGTCATCTTTCTGGTGTCCTCGCCGAAGGAGCGGCTGCTGTGTGGCTCTTTCATCCAGGACGGCGTGCGGCACATGGTGGAGCCGCTGTCGCCCGCCGCGTCCTCGCTGGACGAAGGGAGGGGCTGCTTCCTCCTCCCCCAGCACATGAGCTCCCCCAGCGCCGACACCTCGTACTCGGAGGACTCGTCGGACAGCTCCGTCGACATTCCCGTTCGCCACGCCAGGCCCACGGTCCTGCTGTCGGACTTCCGAGCCGCTTACGCCAACCGGGCCGATTCTGCCGACGCCTCGAGCGACGACAGTGACGTCATCGAAGTCTCTGTCACCAACGGCAACAGGGAGACGCCAGAGAGCTGCCAGAGCACTCAGAACGGGGAGGTGGGGTCTCCTCAGGAGGAGGTGCACCATCGTCTCAGGACGAGGAAAGTCGCGTCAGAAAGGCCGCCAACTCACGGCGCCGTTCTGCGGCGCAGCCTGAAGAGGCGGGTCAAGAACGTCGCCGTGGGGATTTACAACGAGAGCTGTGACTCCGACAAGCTGATGGAATACGCGCTGAAGCTGTCCAGCTCTGAGGACTCCGACCCGCCGGACCTTCCGCAAAGTTCCGTCTGCGGCTCAGAGGAGTCCGACCGGGCCGACGCCGAGACTCCTCAGAGGAAGCAGCCGCCTCCTGGAAACGCCTCGCGCTCAAAGGACAGAACGCCAAAAGCGCCGCTTAAGCAAAGAAACCTTCTAGAAAAAGACGAGCAGAGGCTGAAACAGAAGGTCCCGCCTCCGCAGAACCACGGCTTCTGTAAGAGGACCAAACCACCTTCAAGGAGAAAGAGGAAAAGGCGTTCGCTGAGCGGACCGCCGGCGCCGTTTCCCCTGGAAGAACCTGAGATCCAGCTGAAATATGCAAAGACGAAAGGGGAGAGGAAGCACCGGCGCTCCAGCTTCTGCCCCTTCGTCCACATGGAGCCGAGGCGGTGCAGGGTGGTCAACTACGAGGAGGAGGAGGAGCCCCGCAGCAGCAGAGGAGCGCCGCCGCTCCCGGCCGCCGCGTCTTTGTCCGGCTTCCTCCCCAGCTCGTCCTGCTTCCAGCTGGGTCGGCACAGTTCTGCCGGCGGGTTCCAGGCGACCCTGCTGCTGTGCTGCCTGTGCGGGCAGACCGCCAACGCCACAAACCTCGGGGACCTTCACGGGCCGTACTGTCCCGCCGGCCCGGCCAAAGACTGCGAGGAACACCGAGACGGGTGTGTGGACGGCGCCGCCGCTGAAGGTTCCCACCCCCCCACTGACGGGCCGCTGAACCCGGAGGAGCGCTGGATCCACGAGGACTGCGGCATCTGGAGCGCCGGCGTCTTCCTGGTGAGAGGGAAGCTGTACGGGTTGGAGGAGGCGGCCCGGCTGGCGCGGGAAACGGTGAGACCCGGACCTCAAAGAACCGCCCCCCCCATTTCTGCACATTTACACCTCATGACCATCAGTCAGGCGGTCCACTCCCCCCTCCAGCTGGGGATGGTCTGGATCAGGCCCCCCCCCAGCTGAAAACCCACTGGGGTTCGTTTGTGGATAAATTGCACCAAAATCGGTCAAATTTGGAGAATTTTGTCTTCATGACCTTCAGGATCAAACCTTTTGTTTTCCAGTATTTTATTTTGAAATTCTTGTGTTCTGCTGATGACTTATGGCGTTCTCCTCCTCAGGTTTGTTCCGCCTGTCAGAAAACCGGTGCAGTGGTGGGATGTTTCCAAAAGGGCTGCTCCAGGAGTTACCATTACCCCTGCGCCCTGCAGTCAGGTATGGGTCATGTGACCGCCGGTGGCGCCCGCAGTCACCGCCGGCGTGCAGCAGGAGCTCACCGTCTGCTTTCTGCTTCTCAGGCTGCTTCCTCAACGAGGAGAACTTCTCCATGCGATGTCCGGGACACAAGGTAGAGTAAATTCACCTCTGAGTGGTGGGCGGACCCTCCCCACTGCTGAGAGCTCTCTGTCTACACTCTGTCCTGCTAGCTTACAGCCCCTCACACCCTAAACTCTATTAAATTGTAAGCGATATGCTACCTTCTCTAATGGGATTTTCATTTTTTGAACCGTTTTTCCTCATAAACATTCAAATAATATTTTTCTTCTGCTTCAGATCTTAAATATTTTCTGTTCTCCTGTTGTTGAATCAATCAGTGCAGGAGGCATAAAACTTTCCAGTCCAGAATCTTTTTGTCAACAGAACAAAAAGATTGTTTGTTTTCAGTTCACTGACATGTGCGTTTGTGTTTTTTTTTGTGTGTGTCTCTTTCAGAATAAAACGCTAACAGCTGCAAACAGGAAACGCAGAAGATGACACGGAAAGCAAAGGTTAGTGCCAGTGATCTGGAACCTTCTGAAGACATTTCTGCTTCTGACAAAAGTCCACTGTTGTTTTAGCCACTAAACCGGGCATGTCCAAAGTCCGGCCTGTGTTCACATTTCCGCTGGCTCCTTTCATAAAATCAATAACGTCAGCGCTTAATAAAAACTGCTTGTATGGTTCTTCATTGAGGTTAACCAGATGAGACATGCTAACGACCACAAGCTAACCGGGAACGAACGGGGTGAAAACGGGACAAATTGACCCGGATTCGGGGAAAAACATTTAGATGCGTTTGCTCTAAAACAAGAAATAAAAAGTAATTTTATTTTAAATATAATTCCAAAATGGTTAAAAGAATTGAGAAACATTTGGATAGCGCTAAACCCTGCTGGTCCTGTTGGGTTTGGTCAAAGAAATTCTTCTGTCTTTTGCTGCAGTTTGGGGGACATTTTTGAACTAGTTTTAGGACACAAGTGTGCTTAGACACTCACTGTTTTCTCAGAATTCATGCTGTGAAGGAAAAGTGGGCTGCAGTTCCTCTCAGGACCACTGGGGGGCAGCAGGAGTTTGGGATGAGAGGATTCTGGCTCTTCTCGGATCCCAGTCCTGATTGATGGTGTCTGAAGACAGGAGAGGCATCAGCTCTCCTGATTTTTAGGAAAATGCTGCTTGTCACTGGAGATGAGATGACCAGAAATACTTTTCTTGAGGAAAACGCTTCATAAATTCTCCAAACATCAAAAATAAGATCTGTGTGTCGGAGCCACAAACTGACTTTAGGCAGAAATTCTTCATTTTTGATTCCATTTCTCTTCTTCCGGGATAATTCTGCTCTGTCGTGTGCTTTCATACTTCTTTCAACAGCATGTGTAATTTTCCGAGCGATGATGCTTTTATTTTGGTAAGGCCTTTTGAAATCCTCTTCAAATTTTACACAAACGATTACAGAATTTGATCCATTTTTGTTTTAAGGGTTTGTAGCATTTTTCTGTCATTTTGTTGTTTCATCATTAATAATCAGTTTTTGTTTGAACTGTTTGCGTTACTTATTAGCTTTTAGCATAACAAATGTTTGTTTTGCTTCTTTTCTCCAAATTGAATCAGTGAAGTTTAGCGTTTTTTAACAGTATTGAATATTTTAGCGTATTTGTATCTATAGTGCACTTTTTCATTCCGGGTTTTTTAAGCTACTTTAACAGTTAGTAGCTTAAAATTTTTAGTCTTTTCTAAAGTTTTTTTTTTAAGTTTATAGAATAGCAGTAAACAGTTTTGTTGTTTTTGCTTTTAATATATTATTTTTTAGATGCTTTTGGATTGTTAATTCTTATATTTACTTAGTTTAGCCTCATCGACATTGTTTTATCTTTGGTTTCTTTTTTCTTTTCCCATTTTTCCTGACACTTAAAGGAGTTTCTAGGTTATTTTTTTCCAGTTGTGGATGATTCCTAAAGGATCTTTAAGGTCTTTACTGCATCGTCAGCTGTTTCTGCCTCCTGTATTTTTACATTTGCACTTTAGGATTTTCTTTTCACATCCAGCATCTTTTAATTTAGAACTTAATGCTAAAGATATCATTTCGCCTTTGAGACCTTTTTTGTTTTAAAGTCGTTTCTCTTGACGTTTTTTTGAGAAGCGGCTGAAGCCTTAGAGGAGAAATCCTGCAGACATCTGTGTGTCGTTGTTTTCCCTCCGTTGCTCGGAGACACCATACCCCCCCCCCCAGATGGCGAGCATCAATGCATCAGCAGCTTCTCTTGTTTTTGTCGTTTGTTCCAGAAAACTCCTCAGATCTTCTCAGGGTTTGGCGGGAGCTCCGAGACTCCGCCTCCATTGAAACGTCCGGCGGAGCGAGCGCACGGCGAGCGGCTCCCACATCGACCACTTTGAGTTTAGACGGGAACGCCCCTGACAAATACAAATGCTCAGAATTGACTTTATTTTAGAAAACTAAAGCAGAATTGAATTAGTATGTACGATAAGACTCAAAGCGACATTTTTGTACAATTTTCTCTGTTTCCTTGGTTGTCATCTGGTTTCCTGGTGCTGCATGCACACTTCCTGTTTCCAACGATGCACTTTACAGTTGAACTTTCTAAGACTCTTATTTATGTTTGTCTGTCATTTTCCATAGTTATTAGTTTGTTTAGGATGAAGCTGCACTAAAGTACAAGCAGATTTCTGCTCCTTCCTCACATTCAAGCCCAGCCTTGTTCTGGACGGGAGTTTGATCCGGATTTAGGGGGTGGGGTGGGGGGGGGTCAGAAACTGGAAGGCCAGTTACCAAATTACAGAGCATTCATCTCCCTAAAAATGATGCATTGATTTAGAAAGAATCAGTTTTAAAGGAGAGTCCGTCCGATAGGATAGTCTGACCTCAGATCCAGGAACAACATTTGGGTTTCCAGCCCGGTTGTGGAACAGTAGACCAGCTCTGTACCCTCTTTAGGGTTGGACTTCGCTCCTCCAGTCCATGTATGTTTTATGGATTTGGAGGTGGCGTTCAATAGCGTCCCCGTGGTGTCCTGTAGAAGGTGTCCTGGGAATACCAGGTCTGAGGAGCCTTACTGAGGGCTGTCCGGTCGCCGTATGACCAGATCAGGAGCTGGGTTCACATAACTGGCAGTAAGTCAGACCTGTTCCCGATGCATGTTGGACTGGTTCTGTTTGTAGTTTTTATGGACAAAATTTCTAGACGCAGTCAGGGGCCGGAGGGGGTCTGGTTTGGGGCCCACAGGATTTACTCTCTGCTCTTTGTAGATGATATTGTCCTGTTGGCTCCAGCGTGCATTGGGGCGGTTTACGGCTAAATCTGAGGCCATGGTTCTTGACCGGAGAAAGGCAGTTTGTGTCTTGGGGTCTTGTTCACGAGGGAGGGAAGACCGGAATGTGAGATTGACAGGTGGATCGGAGCAGTATCCGTAGTTATGCGGTCGCTGTACTGGTCCATTGTGGTGAAGAGATATAGCTGAGCCAGAAAGCAAAGCTCTCAATTTACCGGTCGATCTTCGTTCCAATACTCACCTATGATCATGATTCTGGGTCATGACCCAAAGAACCAGGTCACGGATACAAGCGGCTGAAATGAGCTTCGTCCTTAGGGTGGCTGGGCGCTTCCTTAGAGATAGGGTGGAAGTCTGGGAATCTTTGCTTAGACTGCTGCCCCAGGCGACCCGGTCCTGGATGAGCAGAAGAAGATGGATGGATGAATTTTAAATTAGGTTCCTTAACCTCTTGAGGAACTGCACATATGGGAATGTCACACAGGATTCACGCAGACTGACCTCTGGAAAGGCGTTTCCACTTTGGCTTAAGTCTCACTCTTTGCAGATGATGTTTTGCTCTCATTAACAGAGGATCAGTCATTGATGGAGGACAACCTCATCTCCACATGTCCTCCAAACCTGCTACTGGTAATTGTCTAAATTTATTCTGTTTTTTGTGGCCCCGAAGGCGATGAAATCTAGAAGTTTCATGTTCAGACTGGATTCAGGTTCTTGATATGAGCCACAGTAAAACAGTTTTCTCTGTAGTTTTGATTGTGTTTGGGTGAACTGATCCTTCGAGATGTTTTGTCCTAATTGAACCTGTCTTTCGGTGGATGAACTCGGTTGTTAAAAGTGCTACAAGCTAATTTATTGATCTTTTCTGAGTTCGACTCTTTCTGTAATTTAAAGACAAAAATCTATTTAATAAAATCCTGTCAAAGTGAAAGTGTCCCTGTCTTCTGTGGGAAAGCTGGCGTGTGGTCAGAAGGAAGAGAGCTTGTGCTGCTCCAGGAGCCAAAGAAGTTTGCAAAATGATCATCTGAAAGAGTCGCGTTCCAGCCAGAACCTTTACCCTGTCCATCAAAGATCTGGTCGGTTTCGCCAAGAACTGTCTGTTATTTCACAGTATGATGTCACATCAGACGCCGATCTGTTAACTCGTCCTGTTTGTCTTAAAGGTCTTCCACTGGGATCAGTTCAGGCCTGTTAAAGATCAGGTTAAAGTCTAGTCCTGGACCGGGACTCTGTGTAACCGGTCGCTTTGTCCTGGTTGATTCTTTTGCCGTGACGCAGTGTGAACTCTCGGAGAGAAGCCTCCCCTTTACTTCTGCTAACCCACAGAAAACGATACGCTGTGTGATCCCGCCCACTGCAGTTCCTCTACAAACCAAAACTTCAGCTTTAACAGTGAATCCCCAGAAATATCTGTCCTAAACCAGCAATCCCGTTTAATCACCACATCACCATTTAGAAACAAGTATTGTTGTAATTATACCAAAGAAAATACCACCAAAAAGGAAAATAAACAGTTGGATGGACTGGGACGACAACATTATTTTTGGATGATGGCCCCCACCTCTCTAGAAGGCGATCGTACAGAAGGGGGGGTGAACAGAAAAGAAGGAGAAGAAAGGAGGCTTGGAGTGAAATGCAGCAGTTCGTTAGAGATCTCTCAGGTATTTTGTGCTATTATTTATCCCGGTTACATCTGTACTAAGGATCAAAGCGCTAGAGTGTCAGAAACTGTGATGACAAAAGAACAGGAGATGTATCCTTGCCGCGAACTGTCCTAACGCCGCTGGTTTGTGCCGCGCCAATCGTCTTTGGATCTATTTCCATAATGTTCCCTGTGTTCTTTTAATTACGTTTATGTTCTTTTTAGCCCAAATCCAAGAAATTTGTGTTTACTAGGACATAGTTTCTGCAGAGCGGCAGGAGTTTGTCAGAAATTCCCCTCTGAGTTGTGGGCGGGACTGCTGGCGAGGAGCAACCCCGCCTCCTTTTCCCCCTCCCTATTGCTGAGAGATCTCTGTTAACACATTCTCCTGCTAGCTTACAGCCTAACATCACCAATGGCACTACAAAAATGGTGACCAATGTCAGAGCTATGCAGCCGTACAGTTTAGATCCAGATTCCAGCTCAGACCAGGAAAACATTCACAGATCTGTTTGTCTGACAGTCGATGCATCGGAAAAGGGGCGGAGCAGGGAGCTTGTGACCCCGCCCAGCATACTTCCTACGTCACAAATGCGATCTTTTGCAAACAAGGTTTTGTCTAATTTCTTGAACAACTACTAAGGCTAAGAACTCCAAACAGGCTGGGCTTTAACCTCCTCTGCTCATGAAAACTGGAAGATGAGCTGCAGTTAAAGTGACGCGCTCCTCTGGTGACCCGCTAAACGCGCACGTTGTGGGCGTGGCCAGCGTTGTGGCATGCAGTCTGTTTTTTTGATTAAAAAAGAAAGTTCTTTGATAATATTATATTTTTCTAACTTTTCCATGCTAGTTTCCTTTTTTTCAAGATTAATTTTTTTGGACATGTTTTCTTTTGTTATATTTTTAGGACTACAACAGTTGTAGTCCTAAAGAGAGGTAGAGATGAGGACATGTCTACAACTTGCATCACTCGAACACACTGGTTCCTTCTAAGAGACTTGATATTAGGGATTTCTGTGGAGTTTGTTTGAACAATAATAAGTCCTTGTGGGTTTTTTGGGATTATTTATGGTGAGTTACTGAGAAACTGCTGCGTTTTCCTGCACTTTATTGACGGTCCCTGCCTGCCTCTGCAGCTTCACCTGGATCTACATGGAGGCAGAACCTTTATCAAAACCTGACCATAAAAAAGTAATCCTTTCCCAACGTTTAGCTCTGAAATGTTTGTGGAAATAAAACAGACGTGGGAATTCATGGCCGACATACTTAAAGGACACGGACACAGTCTGGCTTTTCAACTTTTCATTGCAGCTCGTCTTCTGGTTTTCATGAACAGATGAGGTTCATCCTGTGTGGAGTTCTTGAAAAAATTTGAATGAAAGACAAAAAATTGAATGCTTCTATGTATGTGCACTCTGGGTTTTTATTTATGTTTCCCTGCTTTGGAAAACAAAGTGATCTTCTTTTCTATAGTAAGCTGTTTATGCAGCTATGGTTTAAGCCTTTTTGGAGACTAATTTAGCATCCTACTGTTTCTATCAACCCCCAAACCTTTCATGTCACAGTTATTGGGACTAAATTTATCCCGTTTTCACTAAATGGACAGATGCGCGCGTCCGCATTCACGCCGCCATCATGTCAGCAGAGCGTCTCATCGAGCTCCTGCGTCATTGGTGCCGCATTTCACACCCCATCACCTCTTCATCACATCTTCATCCAGTTCAGCTGCTGAACCAATCATGTGAGAGAGCGTTTCAAAGTCCCCTGAAGGTTTTATAACAGCCTCAGAAAAAAAAATGGAAGAGTTTTTGCCCACTTTTTTAGACATAAAACCCTTTTTTCCCCACAGTTCCCCCACAGCATCTGCATGCAGACGTGCAGATGCTTGTGATGCTGAATGTGGTCACATGACCATCCTCACACGTGTCCAAAGGGCATCAGCATCGACGTGCCGCTTCAGAAAGTCCCAGCGTTTTTTTCTGGGCGGAGTCTCATGTCATCCAGCTGTCTGAACGAGCCTCGGTGTGGGGGTGTGGGTTAGCTGGGGCGTCATCTGGTTCGATCCGATCCACCGTTACTGTGGAGTGGATCTGTTTTTCAGGTCCTGCAGAAGGTGGGTCAGCTCCCAGCTCCCTTGTGCTGTCCTACGGGGTCAAGATGACCCTTGAAGTGTTCTCCCTACCATGATAAAGGTGGAAAGATTTCATGTAATCCATGGACACCAGTGAAGATCACAAATCATTGAAGAAAAAAGGTTCAGAGCACTGTCTGGTGGGTCTAGATGACCCAACTCCCAATGTTAAAATGCCTAGAATAGCACAAGGGATAAAGAGGCGGAGCTCCTGGATGACCTCTGACTGACCTCTGCACACTATGTCTGCCAAAATCAGAATCAGAATCAGAATCTTTTATTATCATTCTGCAGAGCACAATGAAATTTTTTCCAGCAACTCTCAATATAAAAAAGGTAGAATAAAAACCCTAACCCTTAACTGCTAAAACTATAAAGTTCTGCTATGCAGTGCCCTGAATTTCACTACTGTTTTTGTTGAAACGGCAGATATGACATCATTGATTTCACGAAGTGAAAATCTAATTGATATGAGCGTTTTGGGACGATTATTTATGAGTCCACTGACTTTTGAAAATAAAAATCTTGATGGTTTATTTAAAAACACTATTTTTGGCAAAAATTGTTCCAACGCAATGCATTGTGGTCCATATTCGCCGATCTAGTGAGCATTGATCCACGCTGGTTTTTCATAGAGACTTCTGGGAAATTTCTAGGGCACTGGTTTTTAGGGCCCTAGAAATTTCCCAGAAGTCTCTGCGAAAAACCAGTGTGCATCAATGCTCACTAGATCTGCAAATATAGCCCACAATGCATTGCACGAGATAGTTTAAAGGTGGATTTGCTATGTGGTATTTGGGGCTTTTACTCTTCTTAACGCGTCTTTTTAACCTTTTGTTTTGATATTTACCGAGTGTTTCATCTTCTTTGCCTTTTAAACGAGTTATATCAGAGAAAATAAAGACCAGGATGTAAATCTTTGTTTGATGTGGGAGTTCTGCCCCCCCCAGGTGTGGCCAGGGAGTCCTCGCTGCAGGTAAGGCGAGTTTTTTTACGATCCGATAAATTGGGATTGGACCCAAATGATTGGCAGCCAACATTAAAACCGAATAACTAAAGGTTGCTTGGAGCAGACGGACCCAGCAGTAAGTCATTTTTCAAAGTAAAACCCTTTTTCCTGAAACGCTTCCATGGAGAGCAGAGGGAGAGCAAACTCCTTTTTCAGTTCAAGGTTTTTATTTCAGGAACTTTTGACAGCAGAACTTTCACTTCATGCAACAGACAAAAAGGACAAAGAATGGATTTGTGAAGCTCTTTAATTCCAACAGTTTGACACATCTTTACCTGGCCTTTCACATTAAGAGCTTCTTTGTTTTGGAGTCACATCACCCGTTAAGGACATGACTTTTATTGTGTTTTAAACATGCAGGTAGAAAACAGGCGTTCATCTTTGCTCCTTCTTCAGTTTATCTGTCGATTTTCCCAGAAGCAGCGGTCAGGATTCAATCTGCAGACTGTTCATTTACTTTCTGTTCACAAAAACACACACGTCGGATCAATAACGTTACATCAACAACAGGACAAAAAACACTTTTGCTACGTCACTAAAAGTAAAAAGTTCCTTTTTTTGCGGCTAAATAAAACAAATGAAGCTGTAAGCAGCAGCTTTAAGTGAAATCCTCTCATCGAGTCCTAAAAAAACATTTGAACTCCGAATCCCAGCATCTGCAGCATGGTTGTCCATGGCAACCATTGGCTTGTTTTCATGTCTCAGGTTTATAAACTTGTGTCACTATTTTTGTGTTTCTCCCTTAAAGTAAATTTTCCAAAGTTCCTTAGAAGAAAAAAATGGAATTAATGAAGATGTAGTTTGTTGTTTTGGATGAACTTGTCGCTGTCTTTAGCTACAGCTTAGCTAACGTTTTTTTTTTTGTTGTAGTTGCTTTTTTTTTACATTTTTGTTCTGTAAACGTGAAATTAAGCTCGACCTGATGCAGCTTCTCTTATCGACGTCAAAGAACACAAACTCAGGATATTGTCCCGTAAACAAATGACGTTTGACACCATTTGAGGTGCGAGGCCTGGATTTTGGTGTGGTTGCTATGGAAACGGCTCGTTAGAAGCGAAGTCGTTGATTTCAGCGTCCAGGTTACATAAATGCGGTGAAGTTTGGAGGTAGCTTCCAGTATAAACACAAACTTTTGTTGTTGTTGATCTGAAAATATCTTAATCTGAGGAATAAATAGCTAAGCTAACTTTACAGAATCATGGAGACGATTATCCTTTTATGCACGGTTCCGATCCGGTCCTTCTATGCGGATTCTGCGGTGAACGTGCTGCTGGTGGATCTCTTCCCGTCTTCACGATAGAGCCAGTTTGTGGATCGTCTGAACCACAGACGTCAGGCGTCGGCCTCCTCACGCCTTCCTTCCATCTCATATCTAGAACTGCGGGAATCTGCAGTGCAGCTACAGAAAGCCCAACGCCGTTCCACGCTGGCGTCTTCACGTCCTCACACTCGTCTTCAGCACGTAGGTCACGGCAGGCGGCTTTCAAGGGTCGGAGTCATCTCTACACGCAGATCTCAATGGGCGTGGTCACCAGGATGCGTCCCCGTTCGTTGCCGTCTCGGTTTACTCGCTCGAAGCTGCCGGTGGAGGACGGCGAGCCGCCGGTGGACGCAGAGGAAAAGTGGGCGTCCATCGACATTCCTCCTGTTTCCGCCACGCAGGCAGGTGACAGACTCTGATGCTTTAGTCTGTCCACTAAGGCGTCTTCCTCAGACGAAGACGAGCTGATTTCCAGAGGGGGCGCCCCGCCGCCGGCTGAGCACCCGCCGCCGCCGCAGGTCCTGTTCTCCGCCTCCAGCATCCAGCACTGGTTGAAGTAGCTGAAGACTTCCTTGACGGAACAGCGGCGGTCCTGATCGATGGACAGGAGCCTACGAAACATTCGCAGAGCGTCGTCCGTGAAGCGGCGCCACTGCGAGGGCACTGTCCCCGTCCGGCGGCGCTGCCAACGCACAAACTCCTCGTAGAAGGCGTCGCCGGGCATGGCCTTCTCCCAGGGGAAGTTTCCGGTCAGCATGCAGAAGAGCAGCACGCCGAAGGCCCACACGTCCGTGCTGTAGTCCACGTAGAAGCCCTCGTGGCGGGACGTGTCGCACAGCTCGGGCGCCGTGTACGGGATCGTGCCGCTCACGCGCTTCACCGGAGAGCCGGCGCGCCGCGTCATGCCGAAGTCCGACAGCTTGACCTTCCTGCACTCGGCATCAAAGATGAGGACGTTCTCGGGCTTGATGTCCCGGTGGACCAGCTTTTTACAGTGCATGTAGTCCAGGGCGAGCGCCACCTGGTGGACGCAGCGCTTCGTCACCGACTCCGGGAGGCCGACCTGAGGAGACAGAAGAGCGTCGGCATCCCGTTATGGAAAAGCCTGTTGGGCCGTTCCTGCGTTTCCTCCTCATCTGTCCCTCTTTTATCAGATCTGAGTCTTTTCTAACTTCACTGTAACTCAGTTATGTCCTCCATCAAAAATGCTGCTTTTGTATGGAGGATATTTATGCACACAAAACGTTCTATTTCGCAAATAAAAATATTAAATATTTGCATTCAAATGCTCTCAATTTATTTTAAATCTAGGCCAATCAACAGGCTTTTCAGCTTTGTCATGCTAAACTGAAACGTATGAGAGCAAAATCAGAGATAGGAAAAAAAAACGAGATGAGACAGAATGGATGTGAAAACATTTGCATAAATATCTCTCCACACTTTTGATGATCAGCATCAGAGCATCATCATCATGTCATGAATTTTTCCCCTCCAATTTGCTGCAGAAAATCCTTTTTCCTGTCGATTATTTTATCGCCAAAGTTCCGTTTAGCTTCGGCTGAATCAATGCTGAGGATCAAGCAGCGACACTTGAATCCGTCGATCTGGAGGCGAAGCTCCGCCCTCTTCACAGCTCCGGGCTCCGCCTCACCTGAGGGGGGATGATGTCGAAGAGGTCTCCGGCCAGAGCGACCTCCTGAGCGAAGATGTAGAAGTCGTCGGTCTGGAAGGCGATGCCGTACATGTTGATGATGAAGGGGCAGGGCGACAGGTACAGCGAGACGCTGTACTCCCTCAGGAAGCTCTTCAGCTTGGTGGTCCTCTTCCGCAGGAACTTCAGAGCCATTTTGGTTCCTGAAATCCAGGACAGGACGGGTTACATCAGCAGCTGCATAATTGCTTGGAAGAAAGTTAATTAAAGCAGTTTGATGAATAATTAAAATCCTCCACACTGGTTTTTCTCCGATGCTTCTCCAGCTTTCTGCTGCTCTGGTGTTTGACGGGAGGGAAAAACCTCAGAGTGTGTCAGCATGGGACGTCTCCAACAACCCCCCCCCCCTCGTGGCTTTTTCAGAGCTGCCACTTTAGCAGAGGTCAGGGGAGGCTTTCTGCTCGTCTCCTGGCCATTAGCGGCCCCTTCAGGGAGCGGCGCTGACGCCGCTGCTTCAAACAGATTTACTGCTTGAAACCTTTCCACTGTTTTCCACGGGAGCAAATCCCCGCCTGCCGCTCGCAGATTCAACACTGCTGCACGTGGAGGGAAAAGAGGAGCTGACCCACATTTAGGGGGACACGACGCATCCGCCCCACTGACCCACAAACCTCCTTATGTAACCACGTTCTGAGAGGAGCAGAACTCCAACCAGGAAATTCTGACCGGATTTTCTCCGTTCATCACCGGAACCGAAGTCAAATCCAAACAGAACGGAAATGATAAATGTGGAGCAAAACAAACCATCACTTTTAGATGAAAATCCTGTTAGATAATAACAAAAAATCTGGACTGCAGAGGAGAAACGTTCAGGGGTGGTGAAGGAAACCCTTTGGGCGTCTCCTACTCAAAGGTCTGCAGACTCTGAGGAGCTCCTGCAGAGGAGCGGCTCCTTCAGGAGCAGCACTTTGGACCCATGAGGGGCGGCATTCTGGCTCCGTCTCTTACCTCGCATCTTGTGGACGACCAGGTCCACCTTCCCGTAGGTGCCCTTCCCCAGCTCCCGCACCACCTCGTAGTACTTGCTGATGTCCAGCTTCTCCAGGTTCTGAGCTGCGATCAGCTGCAGCTCCTCCAGGATGTCGGCGGAGGCGTGGGAGCTCATGCTGGCGGCGGGCGCTCCGGAACCGGCCGGCCGTCTGCTCTGAAGACGGGTGCTTCTGTGGAGCGGGGAGGAAGTTAAGCGTGAGGAAGAGCATCCATCCTTAAATTCCCCCCCTGTTTTTTTTTTTAAGAAAGCTGCTAATTTAAGATAAAACCGGAAAAGATGGCAGAAGTGGCCTTTCTCCTGGATCTGAACGCCTCCGTCTCCCAGCGTAGCTGTGACTGTTCTGCAGACCTGAACCTGTGAGCGCTGCTGATGCTAATCAGCCTAGAGCGGCTGTTTGCTTGTTCCGAGCCTAAAAAAGCTGCTCTGGGTGTGAAGTCGATGATTAAACGCCGTTTATTCGCCGTCAGAGGAACACGCCGCTGGCAACCGTTCAGCCAATAAAGGACAAAACCTTTTGAAGCTGTTTGTGGCTCCTCTGCAGGACACGAATGAATCCGCTTCATTCATGAATCTATCATTCTGATCGTCTCACCTTCCTCCTCCTCCTCCTGCTGGCGACAGCAGGGCTCGTCTGCCGAGCGACTGCAGAGACTTCACAGCCCCGATGGTTTGCACTGTGGCTCCCATCAACAGACGGGAGGCCGCCGCCGCTTCCTGTCTTGTGCCGCGGCGCCGCAGCCAAAGTTTAACGCAGGAGGAGGAGGAAACGTGTGACAACAACGGAGGCGAGCGGCGGCGCTCAGCGTGCTCCTGCAGGAGGAGCCTCAGCCTCCCGACAAACTGATGTCTGCAAACTAAAATGCGGATTATAACAATCTGATTAATGCAAAACCAACTGATAAACAATAGATAAGTAAAAATAGAACTGAGGTTAAAGTAGAAAAACGCCATTTAATAGTGTAAAAATGCCAAAGAAAGTATCTTATGAGAGGAAAAATGCTTCAGACTGCCAACAATAATTCTTAATTAGCTTTAAAAAAAAAAGTTAGGTGGCTAAAAAATTATTAGGAAAAATTTGTTGAATGGTAAAGCAGAAGAAAGTTTACGATGATTACAATTTGTGAAATTTAAATGAGTAAAAGAATAAATTGGTTCAACGCTAAAAATACTAAAGTACTTTTACATTAAACATCTTCGCTAAAGGAATATCAGATGTAAAAAGCATAAAAACATGAAACAATGATTGACTGTCAGTGTCAGCTCAGGTGACCAACTAATCTGGTCAAAAAAGCTGCAGGAAAATCCAGAAGGACGTGAAATTAGGAGCTAAAGTTTGTGTATTTTCGAAGACATAGAAACAATAATGACTGATGAATTACTAAATTCATCCGTTTTTGCCCTTAGGCGGCGAAAAAGCCTCAATTAAAGAACATTTAAAACAGGATAAAATACAGTTAAGCCAGCTATATTCACATTTTGCAGTCTTGTTGTTTCACTGATTCTTTTTTCTTTACTTACAATTTTGCATGTTTTTTTACAGTGTATTGTGCTCCGTGTCTTGATTGGCTGTTGACCTTAACGAATGATGTCCTCCGTGCTGCAGAATGTGTTTAGTTTGCCAGATTTACATAAATATTTGATCGCGGTCAGATCTTTGTTTTCATTCCAGACTTATTTTCTATGAAGGTTTGAACTTAGAGTGTTTAAACGGGGGGGGGGGGGGGGTCAAAATGTTCACGTCTGTCTGAGAAACGGGGATCAAAAGTGTAGCGAGCAGTTTTAAAAAAAGATCGCATTTGTTGCATCCCTTACGTTGGGTTGGGGGTGTCAGGGTGTTGGGGGTGCTAGCCGGAGAGAGTGTAAAGAGATGGATGTAGGGAAGTAGGGTGGGCTTACTCGCCCACAATGATAGAAAACGACACAGGTTTGTTTGTTTTTTGGTTTTGGCTAAAAAAAGCCTCATCATGATGAAAAGACGACTGGGAATGATTTGAGGACACGTCCAAAGATGATCGGAGAGGAACTTACTCTGTGGTTTGGAGCAGGGTTTTTCAACCGGTGTGCCGTGGGAAATTACTCCCATTCACTGATCTAAAAACATTTCCCATCTCCAGGATTTCAGCTCTGTGTTCATCCAAACAGGCCTTGATAAAACACTGAGGAGTTAGGAATATGAAAGATCATAAAATACTTGTTTCTTTGTGTTGATTTGATTCTATTAGCGACTCTTTGATAAGAATGACGGTACAGCGATTTAGCTGCAGCTACAGCTGTTTTCGGAAAAGTTTCGCCCCTTTTACTGTCTCCACCAATCATTCTTGGAGGCTTAATCACGTCATCAGTCTGACCAATCAGAAGTGGTTAAAGTCTTCACTTCCTTGTCCTGATTCAGCTCATAAAGTCTCTCAGTTCCAACAAAAATACCAGCTAAAGCTCGTCTTTAGCGGTGTAGCTTTCCACAGAATCCGGTGTCAGACCGTGGAACAAGTGAACAACACAATCAAGCTCAGAGACGCGAGTCTCTGTGTTTGGCGACTGTTTGCACTACATCTCCCATGATGCATTGGGTTAAACTGACAGCATCTCAGCGCACAATGAATCTTCATTGTTAAACATCTTGAAACCACAACAAACACACATCAAACAGTTTCTAAATCTTCTAACTTAACTTTTATTACATCTTTTAGAAAAAAACGCTGCAACTTCCAGCTTTTTCTGCCACAATTATCACAAAAATGCACGTGAGTTTGCAGGGATGCTGTAGATCAATCCAGACCAAGAGTTTCTCCTTTGGTTTTTGGATGCTGATGTGCCGCGGGATTTTTGTCAAGGTTAAAGTGTGCCGTGGCTCAAAAAAGGTTGAAAAACACTGGTCTAGAGTTAGCGGACAGCCGCTCGGCTCAGCATTCCGGTGACGAGGTCAAGGCAGAGGGAAGGACGGAACGTGTCTGCCTCGCCCACGTCCATGTGACCAGCCTAAAGACAGAGGGGAAACCCTGAACTCTGATCCCAGCAAACCCACATGGACTCCTACAAGCTCTATCGCCGCTATAACCATGGCAACGCTGTTGTCTCCTTGTGGTTCTGGCCGAACGTTCTTATCCAGAGTGAACTCCAACAATTAGCTGTTAAGGGGAAAGTATGGCGCACTGGGGCTCTGTCCTCTATTCCCGTTTACTTCTCCAACTCCATCTGGATGAAGCCCGTCTGCTGGACTATTTAAACACATAGTTGTAGAGTTAGGCAAGCTAATTCTTCTCGATGAGTTCTGGTACATCGCCTGTCTGTCAATCCTTCATGTGGACATCCCTGAAATATTTTCTTTTTTCTCCGGAATCCGTTTTTGTTTCTTTAGGATTTTTTCCATAACGCGGAGGAGGATCTTAGGGCAGGGATGCCCGGATTAGTTTAGAATTTTCCTACTGAATTCTATGTATTCGTGATCCTTTTGATATTATCTTCAAAATTACCGGTAAGAAGCCCATTGAGACCCCCGTTGTTGTGATTTTGGCCATAGAAATGACGTTTGATTGAATTGAATTAAGGTTTTTGACATTTCCAGAGTCCTTTGGCGATCCAACGGCCAGACGGAGACCTTCATCCGTCTGCTGCTGCCTCGTGTTCGGTATGCGGCGTGCAGACGGACGCAGCCTTTCGCTCTGCCGTCATATCAAAGAACCTGCAGATAAAAGCAGCTCCCTCTAATTAGAGGCTGCTCTCCTGAAAAGCACAAAGAGCTCCTCCGTAGGAGATGCTCCTCCTTCTCGGGGACGCGGCGGACTGGAAACCCGTCCTAGCTGAAGGCCTGGCTGATCTTTGGGGAGGCAATAGCACAAGAGAAAAGGAGCTCCGCAGATTTGGCCTCCTGTGACTGCTGAAGATGCCGCTCTGTCTGGATCCAACACTATAAACAGGTTTGCATTCGGAGCAGAAGCAGAAAAAATGGAGGACAGAACAGGAGACCAAGCGTTTTTTTAAATGAACGACATCAAAGTCGGAACATCGACCAGCAGGAACAAGATCCGAGGCGGAGAAAAAGATGAAAGTTTTCCAAAAACCACTTAAAAAAAAAACGAAAGAAGAATTTTGAGATGTCCTTCAGAAAGCATTCCCCCCGAAAAAATGTTCTTATGTTGGATTTCTGTTTGAAAGAGAGCAGGTTTCAAAGTTTTAGTCACTCTGTCACTCTGTATTATTTTCTAAAATCTTCTCCTTGAATTGCTTTGATCTTAAAGAATTTATTTCTATTATGGACCAGAAAAAAAAGTTAAATGCCACAGGAACATGTTAAAAACACAATTTTCATCGGAGTGGGTCATTGTCTTTGGTGTTTACGAAAAATCAGCTGATTCAGTTGCGGAAAAAAGCGGCTTTTCACCGTTACGCAAAACTTTTCTGACGCGACAGCCTAAAAAGCCACTTTTCTCCGCTTCCTGTTCATCGGCCAAAGAGCGCGAGTTACATAGATGTTGCTGGCAACAGACCTGTGTTAAAAAGTAGTTAAAAAATATAACGTTGTCATTCTCAGCAGCCAAAAACGCCCATCTAGTGTTGACCAATGCAGTCGTAACAAACAGGCGTTGTGTTCGAATTCCCACCCTAACCCCTACATAGTGCACTAAATAGTGCGTTTGCCATTTTGTAGTGCTGTCCAAATCTACAATGCCCAAATCCAGTGCCCTAGATATTACCCAGAAGTCTCTGCGAAAAACCAGTGTGCATCAATGCTCACTAGATCGGCGGATATAGACCACAATGCATTGCATCGGAACTTTTTTCGCCAAAAAAATTTATCAACATTTTAATCTTCGGAAGACAGTGGACTCATAAATAAGCTTCACAAAACGCTCTATGTATTAATTCGATTTTAACTTCGTGAAATCGATGACCTCATATCCGCCGTTATAAAAAAAAGGGAAAGAAAAAGTAGTGAGCATAGTGTCTAAATGGCCTTTAAAATTCAGGACACTGCATAGAGCCGCACTATATAGTTTTTTAGGAGTTAGGGGTTAGGGCGGGAATTCAGACACAGCCAGGGAATTTATACAGCTAGCTAACGTTTAGATGCTATCATGTCTTGTTTGTAATGTTTACGTCTGAATATTAACATTGAATTGGAAAGAAAAAGCTGCTTCAGACTCAAAACAACAAACCAAACATTTAGCCTAGCATGCTAATGCTAACCTTAGCGTTAAATAGTTGTTAAATGCAACATTGCATTTAATGACCATTTGATGCAAAGGTTAGCATGCTAATGCTAGCATTTAATGACTATTTAAGACTAATTGGCACGCTAGCCTTAGCTTTAAATGGTCATTAAATGCTAGCATTAGCACGCTAGCCTTAACGTTAAATAGTCATTAAATGCTACATTGCATTTAAGAGAGTAGATAAATATGAATCCGACAGTTATTATTTAACAAAAAATGCATTTCAAAATCTAACCTTTTGCTGAAAAAACACAAACAAGACAAAAAAAATTAAAGATGTCACAGTGGATGTTACTGAAAAGTAAAAAAAAGAGAATTGGGCCTTTTTGCAAATGCAAACCTGGGATTAACTTTGTTTACATGAGTGAAAACAGAAACCTTCATCATTCTGCTGACATCATCATGCCAGGAGGTTTCTTAGCACAAATCTGAGCCCAGACTGTGAGGCCAGAAAAGGAAAAGGTTAAGGAACGTCGCTTCAACTTACAAAAGAAAAACCAGAAATCTTTTTTAAAATTTAAACTAGTGGTCATTATTAGTTTGAATTTAAAATCAGCAGAAGTTTCCACTTGTGACCCTCAAAATCCTCACTATTTCAACCAGTCCTTTCAAAATAAAGGTCAGTGACTCAACAGAACTGGATTCGGGTTGTGTCAGTCTAGCAGGTTGGGAAACTGTCTGCTATGCAGAACCAGCAGCTACGTCTACATAGAGAAGAAAGCGCGAGGGGCAAAAGGGCGCCATTTCTGTCCAAACCAAACGGCCATAAAGTGATGTTCAGTGTTTTTCTGCTGCGCTGTGAACTCTGTGAACAGAAGCAGCCATCAGCTGCTCCAGCTTTTATCGACTACACTTCCCCTCCATCTCAGTCGCACTCCTCCGTCTCCATTCATCGCTCAAACCTGAAAAACACATTTTCCTTCCTGTAGGTTAGGAATCGAAAACAAAAATGTCGGAATAAAGACGAATGATCCCAGAGTGGGTCCATTTCCAAACCATTCTGGGAATGATTTTGTTCAAAAACAGAGAAACATTTTGATGCAGTTTGTTGTTTTGATTTTCACCACTTCAGTTCAGATAAACTGAAAGTTATACTGCTTTTCATGATTTAACATGTTCTTGTAGCATTCTTCTCATGTTGGAGCACATGTATGAAGAAAATGACACTGACTTTATCTTTATTCAAATGGTTGTAAATTAGGAGCTGATTAAAACTATTTTTTTTAAAAAAAGATCGTATTTGTGACATCAAAGATGCTGGAACCGCAGGACGTTTAAGCCCCGCCCCTTTCTGCTCATCCACCAAACAGATCCATGAACGTCTTCGTTTTCCTGGTCTGACCTGGAATCCGGATCAGAACTATTCAGCTGGATGGCTCCGATATTGCTCGCCATTTTTGTTGCACTGCTAACGTCAGGTGGTGAGGGGCTGTAAGCTAACCCCAACAACTGAAGAGGACAATTTCTACTGAACTCCTGGCGCTCTGCAGAAACCATGTACTAGAAAGCGACACGTCTTTGTATTTTGGTTAAACACGCCATCATCGTGGTGAAAAGACGACTGGGAAGGCTTTGACAATAGATCCAAAGAGGATCAGAGTGAGTAATTCAGGTGATTGAGCCTAAAAACTCTTTCAGTTCTACTGTTTTTGGTGTGAACATAGCCATGTTCTTCCAAACCCAAACAGATCCACCAGTGGGCGAGCAGACAAAGTCCAATCCCTTTCCCTCTCTGTTCTCTGTCTTTAGTCTTCTAACAGATGTTCCAGAGGTTCTGTGCATTTCTTGGTCCTGCAGTCTTGAAGAACTGGACTAAAGTAGTAAAGCCGGCTTCTCTCCAGTTGCCACGACTCAGTTACTAATGTTTTTTGTCGTGGCGGAACGTGTCGTTCGCCACGACATTGAAAATGTCTTCTCGCTGTTGCTGTAGCTAACGTATCTCCTTTGTCTAAAGCGGGGGTTCTCAAAGTTTTTGTAGCAGAGGGCCAAATTAGGAACTCGACATTAGACTGGGGGCCAATTTTGGTGAAAAAATTGTTTTTGATAACTCTAATGATCAAGTGTCATTTGTACAGTTAACCAGGCCCTCCAGATGTTTTCCCAGTTGCGGTTGGAGGTTGCTGCCCAGATCTTCTACTCGTCTAGTAATTGAATCATTTATTTCTTCAAACTTTTTCTTTTGCTCTGGACAAACGATGTCAGCTACTTTCAGCATACATTCTTTTACAGACTCCCCGTCACCCCGGCTAGCTACGTCGAGCCTTTTCCAAAGCCACAACGTAGCTACTAGCTTCTGTCACTGGATTGGGAAAACATTATTTGCTGTGCAGCATAGCCTTGTTGTAGTTGTTGGAGCTCATTGTCATAGTTTTTATGATTTATAACATTGTGACAAATGTTTGCACCTGTTTGCAAATCAGGCACATGACTTTATCCAGTCCTTGAGGAAAACAACAAAGTAAACATTTGTCCACTTAGCTTGAAAACGCCTTTTCTCCTCGTCAACACAACGTTTTTACTCTGGCTCTCTCTTTTTCCGAATCCCGTTCTGATTCCTTTTCTACTGCCGCCGTCACGGTCCTTCCTTTCTCCACAGAGGCAGTGACATAGAAAATGTTGTCTGCCCTCTTGTGGTGAAATTATTACACGGCGCCATTGACACCCGAGTGTAATTACCCATTTTTCTTACAGATGTCGCCAAAAACCACAATATAATATAACAATATTTTTCCAAGCAAAGTACAGCTGTTTTAATCAGCATCAATTAGGATTTATTGAGGGCCACAAAAGAAATTCCCGAGGGCCGCTATTGGCCCCCGGGAAAAGACTTGGTGAGAACCCCTGGTCTAATGCTACGTAGACACAGGGCGTGTGCCCCCCCCCCCCCCCCCTCCAGAAGGCGCTTCTGGTTCTGATTGGACTGCCGCTACCCGATGCTCATGCACTGTCCAAGCGCCGCGTATCCGGGGAATCTTGCTCCAGGCTTTTTTCTGTCCCGGCTCTCTCTTGTCGGGGACAAACCGCGATTCTTTATCGCTCCTCCAGGATCTGTTTTGAAATGCTTGGCACTTCTGTGGGTCTAAAGGGTCGCCGTCCACACGTCAGTACGTGCGTAGTGAAGCGTGAACGCCACCGACCCCCCCAATCCCCCGTTCAGTTCTAACCGCTCCAGAATCGGATCGTTCTCAACACATTGAAACGATGTTCAAGCTCTAAAAAAACCAGGAGCTTCAGGATAAATAAATAAATCCTTCAGATGAACCTTCATCAGAGGAGGAGGAGTGTTGGAAGGTCACCATCATTTAAGGCGGACTTCCTGTCTCAGATTACCTTATTAGAGGAAAAAGGATTGGTTCTTTGATCTGTGAGCCGCCGGCTTGGACCTGCTGCCCCGGTTCTCCGGCGGGACCGGGTCGCCGGCTCCCACGGTTCTCGCGGCGCCGTGGAGCACATCAAAGCTGGCGGCCCTCTGCAAACACAGGGGGCTTTGTGCTTGCACGCTCGGCGGAGCATCACCACGCCGTCGTGGAGCCGCCAACCTCCCGTCTTTGTCTGCTGTGATCTCACCCCCCCCCCCCCTTTCTTCTCCAGCTCCGTGTCTCTATCGGACCAGAACCAAACCGGACTTGATCTGGGTTAACATCACTATCCACAAAGGCGGCGCCGCTTGTGCTATCTTGTGGGGTCCAGATGACCCCAGTGGGTCCCAGTAAACCGGAACAAAGCAGAACCTTCCGGGCCTCTCACACGAGTCAGAAAGCCGCCATCAGATGTGGAATCAGCTGATTTGGAGCAGCAGCTGATGACCTCAGAGAGAAACAAAGGGGCAGCAGCGAAAACCCAAAACAAACACAAAAGTATATTTCATCAGGAGATCAGGCCTCCTCAAAATGTGCAGATTTGAATCTGAAACTGCAGCAGATAATCCTCCAACATGAACACAGCCTGTCCTTATGGAATCTGGTTTTGGTCAACAGAATCTGGAATTAAAGGAATCCAAAAGTGACAGACAACAAAAGACACAAAAACGTCTCTTTTTATGACATGTATCTAGAGATAAATGTCCTGATTTAGTGATTTAAAGGCGGTTTTCTGTCAGAAATCAGTGACAGAGGAAACTGTGACGTAATAATGACTGAAACCAGCGGGAGAATTGCCAATCACTTATTGATGAGATCCGATCATCAATTAGCCAAAAAAAACTGTTTACGCGCGTGGCACTAGGGCACAAAGAGCTCAACTGCGCAGACACCAAGCGGGCTCGGTGTGCATGCGCGCGCCCGAGGAACCCAAACATTCCTGACAGGTAGGGCAGCGGCCGGACGCTCCACCAGCAGCTGTCCTGATGTGACGTTTCACAGTACTGCTGCCTGAGGACAGCGCGCGTGCTGCCTCAGTCTGCGCAGCTGAGACCGCGCACCTGACCCCCCACCCCCCTCACCTGTCAGTCCGTCCGTCCGCACTGCGCCCACCCCCCTCCTCCCGCCTCGGCTCAGTGCTGGGGAGAAGCTGCGGGACTCGAACCTGCGCAGCGGCCGCCTCGGAGCTCCGCAGATCAGCGTCTGACCGCAGCTCAGCCGAGCTCTATTGTCCGCCGACAGGCCCGCCCACCGCTGCAGACGTCCAATAAGAGCACCGGGCGGCTGCTTTGATCCTATGTTGCCTTCAGGTACTGTAGGAAGTTCCACAATGAACTCGCATTAGAACCAGCAGCGCTGGTAACGGGATATAAAACGGTTATTAGCAGATTTAGGAAATCTAATCCTATGCAACTCTGTTTAAGGAAGACAACTAATTCATTATAGTCTATAATAGTGTAAATAATAAGACATACATTTACTATGAAGCCATAAATATTGTATTTTCTTCTTTGATGTTTCCTCGCAGTGGGCAGAACAGAACCGTTGCTTTTAATTGTCCATAAATGTAATTCATTTATCGCTAAGATTTGATTGATTTTAAGTATCTTACATTTTCAGTCTGTTAAAACAAATGTTATCTTCAACAACATCATTTGTCAAAAACCTTAATGCTTAAAAAGGGGGAAAAAACAATAAAGACGGAAGAAATTTCATTTAAAAAAAACTCTAAACATACAAGATGTGACAAAGATGTGACATTTCTGCAGAGAAGGAAAGGTTTATTCTTATCTAATAAATGACAAACTTTGGAAAATAAAAGTGAAACGGTTCAACTGGCAAATACAAAGATCTGTCCCAGAAAACACATTCAAGCGACGATGTGCAAATCCACGTTTTGGGCCTTACTTTAACCTTTCAACCTTACTTTAGCCAAGGCAGACTTTCTCCTTGACAAAAGTCCCACGGCACACCAGCATCCAAAAACTAAAAAAGGAGAGATTCATAGTTCTATTGATCTACAGCCCCTCCACAATCTGACATGCATTTTTGTGATAATTGCGGCAGAAAAAGCTGGAAGCTGCAGCTGTTTTTTCTAAAAGATGTAATAAAAGTTAAAATCAGAATTATTTGAAATTTTATCCTGGTTGTTTTTTCCTCTAGTTTATTAACACGCAATTTTATGAAACATCACAAAAAACAAATATATTCTTTCTAAGTGATTTATTTTTTAAGTATTTTTTTTCAATATTGGTGCAAAAGCAACTGTTATTCACAATAATCACAATATGTTTGATAAATTTTACACAAAATGACTAACATTATATTCATGTTTTATGTAGCTACACAAAAAAAGTGAACATGTTGAAGTTTTATTACTTTTTTCTTAATCAAAGATGAAGTCTTTGAAAACTTTAACAAAAATGTTTTATTTCTTTTTAGATGATTAAATTGTTTGAGTTTATTTTAATTGTTTCTGTTGGCCACTTCACCTTAATCCTGTTTCTTACTTTATATGTTTTTACTTCTTCTAAAGTTAAACATATAAAATATTATTAGAAAAGTGTTTCAGTTAGAAATATGACTTGGACCAAGCTCTTTGGATGTTAAAAACACAAATCTTGAAGGAGAACTAAACTGTTGACCTCTGACCTCTGATTTCATCAAGAAGATTGGAAAACTGTTTGATGTGTGTTCGATGTGGTTTCAAGATGTTTAACAGTAAAGACTCAGTGTAGCATAGAGATGCTTTCACTTTAACCCAATGCATCGTGGGAGATGTAGTGAAAAACCGACGCCATAGCCAGAAAGACTCGCGTCTCTGAGCTTCATTGTTTTGTTCACTTGTTCCACGGTCTGATACCGGATTCTGTGGAAAGCTACACCGCTAAAGACGAGCTTTAGCTGGTATTTTTGTTGGAACTGAGAGACTTTATGAGCAGAATCTGAACAAGGAAGTGAAGACTTTAACCACTTCTGATTGGTCAGACTGATGGCATGTGATTAAGCCTCCAAGAATGATTGGTGGAGACAGTTTAAGAGGCGGGACCTTTCCTAAAACAGCTGTAGCTACGGCTAAATCGCGGTATCGTCATTCTTATCAAAATGTGTTTAATAGAATCACCTAAAGACAAAGAAAAAAGTATTTTACGATATTTCATATTCCTAACTACTCAGTGTTTTATCAGGGTTTGTTTGGATGAACACAGAGCGGAAATCCTGGAGATGGGAAATGTTTTTAGATCAGTGAAAATGGGTAATTTCCCACTAAAAACACCTGACCATCTCCCACGGCACACTAGTGGCACTAAGTCTTTGATATATATCGGAATAGAGCTGTGAAAGAAAAAGCCTGGAGCAAGATTCATGAGATTTGCACCGCTTTGACATTTCTTACCAAGCCTCTAACAACTGCAGGTGATGGCGGGCATGAGCTTGTAAACAGTCGATAAAGTAGTAGAAGAAGAAGCCCCTCCCTGTTTGTCCAGTGTGAAAACGCATCAAATGCCCAGTGTAACAGCCGAGGGGGGTGGAGCAGCTCATTTGGGCCTCTCAGGTGTCCTTTAATGATGAGGTCATCACTTTTTACCTGACGTGACTGAGGCGAGTTGGCTTCTGTTTCGCCCTCTTTCTCTTGTGACTGTGACGCTCGGGTTGTCCAGTTCCTGTTTTATTTCTGCGTATTATGCGACAGCAGGTTGCCTGTACGACTGGGCTTCATATGGCTGACGGTTGTTAAAGTGATTTTTGCTGCCATCCTGACTTTTTCTCTCTGCTGGGCTTCTGTGGCCTTTTGCACAACCTGTGAACGTTACACCAGCGTCCACTGCAAATGCTGCTTTTAGGCAAAATCCGAAAACCCATGTCGCTTTCCAGGACAAAGTTTCTGCAGAGCGGCAGGAGTTCATGAGAAATTCACTTCCGTGTTGTGCTGACGCGGAGTGAGCCTTCCCGAATTTCCCACAATCCCTTTGTTTTTATGCTTTCCCACTAGGTCACAACCCCAACCTAATATTAGTGGTGAAACAAAAAATGGTGAGCAATATCCGAGCTATCCAGTCTTACAGTTCTGATCCAGATTCCAGCTCAGACCAGGAAAACACCGACGTACCTGGATCTATCTGTCTGCAGGTGGATGCATCAGAATGGAGAGGAGCCGGGAGCTTGTAGCTGACTGAAGTGCCTATGTCGCTGCTACAAGCTTTTACCAACAACATTTTTTCATCTGCTCCTGATTCACAACGATTTGTATAAAGAAATCCTCAGAAATCCGATTTTAAGCTTAATTTTCTTGGTATGTGTCCTTCATTATGAGTAAATTCACAGAAAAACATGTTCAAAACGCCCAAAACTCCACTGTCATTGGAGTGGGTCTTTAATTTGTAATCTTCCTTAGCATGCGGCCGGCATTTCCGAGGGCTGTTGGTGTCAGTGAAAGCCTCGTGGGCAGAAACTAACGGTGCAGGTCAAACATCCGTTTTTCCTTGTTCATCCTGAGAACACCTGGGGGTTTCAAACCGCCGCTCTTTGGCCCGCCGCCTGCCCTCATCCCAGCAACATTGTTACTCTGCCACTGCAAGGAAGACTCGTTTTCCAGCTCTGCAGAGTCAGTCGCAGAGGTGATCGTGAGCCTTTCTCTGGCCGCAACAATCCGTCTGAGACGTAGAGGTCGGCGGGCTTCCAGCTGTGCAAACTGATGAGCTGACAGCACCTTACATCAGACCGCAAATCCCGGAGGAGGAGAGGAGGAGGCCAGGTCCTCCGGGGACACATGTGATTACAGGAGGAGGCTCAGAGAGAGGAGACTCGCTTCTTTTAGGAAAAACAATCACTCCAGGGAGTCTAATTGAGAACACAGCATGTGCTTAACCCTTGTGCTATCTTGTGGGGTCCAGATGACCCCACTGGGGTCATCTGGACCCCACAAGATAGCCCAAGGGTTAAGACAAATATGTAGAAACTATTTTTTCCTCCCATCTTTGTCACATTTCTTTGCAGCAAAGACAATATCATCCATTAGAATCATGTTATAAACCAATTACCGGACTCTCCTTATTTAGCCCCGCCCATTTATTTACTTGTTTCTTTTGTCATCCCCTTTCAGCTTTCATTTGCAGTTTAAAAAAAAACCAACATAAATTCCTACATCGAAATCCTACATATAAACCAGGAAAGTTAGCTTTCAAAGTCTCTTAAAAGCTAAATGTAATTATTATTTTTCTTTCAAACAAATGTAAAATTTTCGCCTAGTGGGAGAGTTTTAGTCTGTTAGTTTTGCTCTCTATAAAATAGAAACTGCAGTGAAGACACAGAGTTTTGATCCGTTTAGTGTTTGCTGTGTCTGAAGGTTTTTCCTGCTCAGGGTCCAAGTGCAGATAATTAGCTCATTACTGTGGTGGCGTGTTTGATCAATCCTCTCTCCGGGGAGCAAATAATGAGATCCCTGAGCTTGAAGGAAACAAACCCTCTCTGTCAGCAGGTGAAGCAAAGCGCCGCTCTGCCCGTCATTTCCACAGGGAAGGGCGTCTTCGCTCGTCCTCACTCACTGCAGCCTTGCTTTCCAGCTAGACATGATAAAGATGCAACCAGCAGCTGGGACTGTTTCAATCAAGGTTATAGCGGCTATTTCCCAGAATGCCACAGTGCCACATAAATCTGGGCCGACTTCCAGTAGTTGTAATCTCAGTGAGAGTCTGAAGCTGAGGAGCTGAGAGCAGAAGTTTCTGTTGGAGTGCTTCACATGTAAGCTATGGCAGAGCATTACGGCATGAAAGAAGAATTATGTATATATATACGACATCAACCGGACTCTAAGAGTCTTCATAGAAACTCGATGAAGCTGTGGAAAACCACAGTTGAAGCCAATGGTAAGCCGCTTGCACAGGTGTCAATCAAATGTGCGATAAGAAAGGTTTAATGGCCGACGATGTGTGCATCATCAGAAATTATACCATGGTCTGGGTGAATACTCGATTCTGATTGGCTGCTGGGTGTGCGTTAAAAAGTGATATACCACAGGATAACCGCACGGTGAAAAAAGAAGTTCCGGTCACCTAGCTTAAATGTTTTGTATCACTGCGCCGGCTTCTTTAAAACAACCTTTAGCTTCATCATTTGGACAAAAACAAGCGGTAAGAGGAGAACTTTCTCTCTGAACTGATGCTTCATTTAACCCATCATGACCTTCAGCATATATATATATATCGCTTTGTATCACCGAATCTTGACCGCGCCAAGTAACAAATAGTCCGCTTTTCGTAAGAAAAAGCGATCCAAATCAGAAAAAAGCCAATAATTTAGGACTAAAAACTGGTTAATATTAATTTCTTTTGTAATGTGAGTGAATCATCAGGTTAATGGCCTTCAAAGTGTGCATCATCAGCATTAACGCAACCGTCCTCCGCTTCAGGCTTCCACGGCGTGCTTTAAAAAGTGATAATGCACACTTCGTCGGCCATTAACCCGCTGATACCATGGTCACTCACATTACAAAAGAAATAAATATTAACCAGTTTAGAGTCCTTTATTCCTATTATTTTTGCGGTCAGGATCGCTTTTTTCACAAAAAGCGGACTATTTGTTACGTGTTGTCACGGTAACATGACACCATGCCCCATTGCCGGCTGGGCGCCTGTTTTTGTCCAGAAGATGAAGCTACAGTTTGTTTTAAAGAAGCCGGCGCCGCGGTTTCTCAGGTCTGACCCTTGCTTGAGACCAGAGAAACTCAAAATGTCGTCGCTTTCATGAAGTTTCAGCTCCGGCACCAGATTCCTGAAGCTGCTTTATGATTATTGAAAACCAACAGGAAATACTTCAAACTCTTTTTAATTTAAAATGTTTGGACTCAAGATCCCCATAAAACTTGGACCAAATTCAGAAACCACTTTCCCTTTTCACTGATTTAAGAATTCTTCGGGATTTTAAGATAAATGAGGAAAATATTTCAAAACAAGTTATTTACCTTGTTAGTTTTATTGTTTATGGACTTTCTACAAACTATGTTCAGTCATTCAGTGTGTTTTTCCTCTTTTGCAAATTTTCATTTTTTTTCTTTAGATCTGCAAATATCTGCCAACCCTCCTTTAATGCGAGCAGCAGACACAACGCCGCAGCGACACGTGCACAACAGGAACACAACCTGATGTCAACACGGACGCTCCCGTTTTCCCCGATAATCCCGAGCTCCTGCTTCCTCATAGAACGATGCAGACTCCTCATCCTCTTATTTTGAAGCCGGCTGTTCCGCACTGAGCATGTCAGAGGGAAAAGCATCAATTCAAGCACATTTACACGGACCGGTCTGCAGATAAAGTGGCGTCCTCAGATGCTCCTGCAGACGGATCTGACATCCTCCTCTGCAGGAAGCGGGGAAACGAGGCTGAAATGTTTCAGTGCAACTCCAAAATGAAAGTTTTATTATTTGCTGACCTCGAATGACCTTGACTCAGTCTGAGATTAAGATTTTCACCCAACAAACAGTCGAGATGTTTACATTCCTGAATCCTCCAGGAGGAACTTCAGGGAGCTTGAACCTGTCAAGGCTGGGAAATTCCTGGCTGTGCAGCAGCGGTCTGACAGGGCGGAGCTTCTGGCGCACATGTTTGTGTCATGACGCTTGTGCGCATCCGCAGTTCGGCGTTGTGCTCTCACCTTTGACCTCTGCTCTGAATATTTGCTGTTACCGCCAGCAGTCTGCATCAGAACAGAACCGCTCCTCGTCTGGTTGCTACTAGAGATCAACAAATTAAACTTTGGAGCCAGCTGGTTCAGATGGAAATTTTCAGAGCGGCACATCGCTGACCCTGTGGTAACTCTGGTTCTGTTTGGCCCAAACACAGTTCTAGACGTAAACACATCTGTGACATCACCAGCTGGGCTTTGTATCTCTGGAATGAGGTCACACTGACCTAGAGTTCACTCCGGTCGCCTCAACATGTTTAAAACTAAGGCAGTTGGGTCGGATGAAGTAAAGTTCTGTTGGGTTCACTTGCTGAAAAACAAAAATTTCTTTTAAAAGTGAGCACATTTGAGCTTAAATAAAAAAAAAAGTAGAAAAAAACCTAGCAGATTTATAAATAATTAGGTCTAAAAACAGAAAAATAAAGAACTTTTGAAGGTTTCTAATACCAACTGGCCTTTCTGTTTACTTAACAGATGTAAAATCAGACTTTTCCGCTGAAATTTCTGGGAATTTTGTCCCTTTTGACACCAGCCTCTACTGGTCTTTTGAGGAACTGCAACATTTGGTGCCTATATCACAAAAAATCAATTTTTTGAGCTTTCAAGAATTAATTACTCCCAGAAAAACCCCAAAGTGGTATTTTGCTCCGTCCAGGCATTTCTGAGTATTCCTCTAAAAACCTGCTCACTGAGCACCGGCCCCTCCCAATCCACGAAAACGAATGGGTTCTCACATTGTGACATCACAATGTGAGAAAATAAATCCCCCTAAAAAATCCCCTAAAAAGTGCTCTCATGTAATCAGTTACACTGCGTTAGTAAGAAACCCATGCAGAGAAAGCTGCTCAAATTTTTCAAACAACCTTTTCGGAGTTCTAACTCCAGAGATTGTTCTGCCCCGTCACCAAAAGGTTTATTTTTATGTCATTCTGTTTCTGTGAATTTAAATGTTAACTGTTTAGTAAAGGTTTTCTCAACTGAAGCTATAAAGTAATCATGGAGGCTGAGAGGACGACAGTTGGAATGAGTATGTCAGTGGTGGAATGAAGAGGCTCACAAGGGTTTCAAGAGAAAAGGGTCAGACAGGAAGACAGGGAGGTGCAGCACAAGCTGAAGGTGGAGGAGGCACAGGTCAACGAAACAAACGGAGCACCAGGACTTGAATGAGAGATGGAAGGACGCGCAGCCGGTTGTGGAATGAGGAACGTGTTAGAGAACCCAGCAGGAAGTAGAGAAGATGAAGTGTGGAAGACATTAAAGATGAGTTGGTTCTGGAAGTGTTTATGAGGAGGTGGCAGCAGAGCCTCTGATTGGACGATTTAACAAGATCTTGGGCAGTAAGAGGATGTCTGAGGGACGGAGAAGTGGTCCGGTTCTATTTTGAAGAAGACATTTGGAGCTGTAGGAACTACCACTGAGTCAGAATGAAGTTATGGAGAAGTCAAGAACGCCAGAGTAAAGTCCGAAGTGGTGTCATGCAGAGGAAGAGAACCCAAGTTTAACATGTGCTGCGAGTGACAGATGACCGAGGAGTTGTTTCATGAAATTCTCACTGATGTATTACAAATGAGCCACCTTAAACCACACGGTGTCACAAGTAAGACGGCCGGATCAAAATGCAGCAGCTTTATCAGCTTAGCTGAAAGTCCAGAAAGGTAAATCAGGGTCAGGCAGGCAGGGGTCGATACCAGGCATGAGATCATCAGAGGAGAGACAGGAGTAGTCAGGATCCAGGCGAGGGACGGGGCAGGTAAACCGAGTCATGGTCAGGAGACAGAAGATCAGGTCCAAATATAACGCTCAGAAATGAAAGAGTGGCACAAACAATAGTTCGCACTGAGTGAGGCTCAGTACAGAGCTTAACTATGCTGTGGTTGATTGAATGAATGAGAGTCAAGTGTGTGGCATCCAGCTGGGGATGCTGGGAGATGAAGTGTTGCTAGAACTCTGGCGACAGTTCACTCTGTTGACCAGAGGGGGAGACAGAGCTCTGACTTCTGATGAGCATAATTGGTGACGATGCACTCAGTAATTGCATTTAAACTGAACCTGATCTGCATAATTCTCAGCCAACCAGAAAAGGTCAACAGCTCAAATCCCAAATCAATCGCTCATTTTTCAGTATTTTCATTCAGAAAAGCTCGGCTACATTTTTATTTTTACCCTGATGAAAAGAGAAGATCTCAGTAGCCGTGAATGCTGAGAGTTGTTATTCAATACCGAAATATTTCACATAAGTTGTGTTTCTTTGTGTTTCTTTTGTCAGAAATGTTTCAAGTAAAACGGTTTGCTGTTTTTGTGTGTGTAAACCTTAAGTTGTGGGTTCTTCCGTTCCCTCACAGCCGCGGCGGATCGCGTCGTGTTCTGAGATTCTCCTAAAGTCCCTGAAAGTACAAAAGGTCGTCCTGCTGCCGCCCGCAAAATCCAGAAACAGCTAAAGTCAAGCCAAAGGCAGCCTGTTCTGATTCTCTCTGCTCTTACCGCGTAAACCGCCTCATCCCACACACTCAGCTTTTGCCCCTGGGTGTCGTAAGGATGGGGGAGGGCGAGCAGCCTCCCGTTGCCATGGCAACCTTCCTCAAACCATCAGACCTGCAGAGAACTGTCTGTAAGATGAATTAAAAAAAACTGTTAAAAAAAAATATTCAACTCCTGATGGAAAAAAATAAAGCGCAGGTATGTTAGAAGATTAAAGTCAGAGTCTAAAGATGAGTCATCAAAGCGCTCCGCCGGTCTGTCTGTCAGGAGTTTGGCTGATGACCTTTACCGTTTGATTAAATCCTCACTTCCATTTTGAACAGCAACTTTCAGATTCTTGTTGTTGCAGTCTGCAGGTAAAAGGTGAAGAGGAGCCTTTCTGTGAACCACCTACACCCACCCAAAACCAGCAACACCCACCCGGAACCACCAACACCCACCCAAAACCAGCAACACCCACCCAGAACCACCAACACCCACCCGGAACCGGATACTGGACTGTCTCACGGACAGCCCACAGGTGGTGAGGATGGGAGAGAAGGCCTCTGTAGAACTGACGATCAGCACTGGAACACCACAGGGGTCCCGCCTCAGTCCAAAGCTCTTCTCACTGTACGCCTGCACCTCCGCGGACTCCAACAGCATCATTCAGTATCCAGACGACACAACCGTCCTCGGTCTCATCAGAGGAGGGGGGCGAGTCTGCACACAGAGACCTGGTGCACAGGATCGCCATCTACGGCGAGGACAACCACCTTGCTCTCAACGTGGAAAAAAACCAAAGAAATATTCGTGGACTACAGAAGGAAAGTCCCGCCGGCCGCCACATCAGCCGCTCACCGTCAACGAGACTATGGTGGAGCGGACCGGCTGTCACCGGTTGCTGGGTCTGCAGATCACTAACAGCCTCAGCTGGGAAAGGGACACCGTTGCCAGAGTGAAGAAAGCCCAGCAGAGGCTGTACTTCATCAGGCTGCTGAAGAAGGCCGGACTCAAGCCAAGAGGGCCTGTGGAAAGAATCCTCACCAGCGGACTGACAGCCTGGTTTGGAAACACCACCATGGAAGAGAGGAAGATAATGCAAAGGGTCATCAACATAGCTGGAAAGATCATTGGTTTCATGGAGACCATGGACAACGCAACAGGAGGAGAGCGGCGTAGACCACCAGGGACAGACACCACCCCGCCCACGCACTGATCCAGTGTGTGGACCACTGAAAGCATCCACGCACACACACCACATGCTTCCACAACAGCTTCTTCCCAGCTGCAGTCAGAATGTTAGAACAAGACCCCAGAGAGGGAAGAACGCAGGGACACAACATGCCAACCAGCAACAACAATTAACTACCACAATATGTCAAACACATGACAAACGTGCAATAATGACAAGGTTGGGACGCTGCAATATGTTATATTTATCTTTTTTTTCCTTTACTCTTCTCTTTCTTCAATTCTGTCCTCATCTTATTTATGAACCTTGTTAGTTTTGTTATTTTGTTCTCCTTCTGCATTCACCCTGACTTGAGAGCTGCCGAAGAAAAGAAACGCAAATCTTCTTGTCTTAGATGTACAAATGCGAATAAAACCCCTTAAACCTTCAACCTGGTTTCAGGAGCTTGAAACTCCGCCCCTTCGTCACATGGAAACCACCTCTGTCCTTCAGGACGACGTCTACAGCCGTTTGTTGCCTCAACTCTCGGCTCTGGCAGCTCGGTGGTTTCAAAAATGCTGATGGGAACAGGTTCACACTGACAGTATAAGTGAACCAGACTGCAGTCCTTTTGGAAGCAGATCAAGAACTTCAAAGTGAACCAAGAGTTTTTATGCTGCTCAAAAAAGGATTTTTATTTGTATTTTGGTCAGAGGAGCAGCGACTTCAGGATCTTTCATTTCAGAGTAGAGCTTGTCCTCTTCCTCTTCCTCCTCTTCAGCAGCTCTGCCCTCACTTCTACTCAGAAAAGAAACAGGAGCAGCTATCGATTTTCTTTTAACCAGCTTCACACAGGAAGCGCGGCCTGTCCAGCATCGTCCTGTCCCTGAAAGGTCCAGTGGACTCCATGCATGGAGGCCTGACATAAACAGAGGAGGCGCTGGCGTGACCAGCTTCACGCCTGCTCCTCTGTCACAGCGTGGCATGAATCCCAGAGGTGGAACATTTGCAAAAACGTGTGATCAGATCCAGAAATACCAGCGGCTGAGAAGCATGACGGCCGCTCCTGCTGCGGTGTGTCAGACGCCGAGCGTTCAGCATCAGAGCTGCACCTCCTCATTAAAACGCCGCCGTCTTTGTCGGCGTCCTTCAAAGCCCTTCAGCCTTTTATCCCGTCTGATCATTTGAAATTCAAACCGGCTAAAAAAAACCTCAAAATACGGGAGCTGCATCTGTTTAATAAACACAAAAACCCTCACTGATGCTGAAAAGGCCTCAAGCTGCTCAAGAAGGACCCCTAGTGGACAAAGGCGGCAACAAGGGCTGCCTTATTCTCTGACCTTTTTCCTCTTCATGTCGACATAAAGTCAGTTTTTTTCTGAGCGTTTGTGGTTCCTTGTAGTCCGTAGTCATGGTAACATGACCGCACTGCAATAAAAAAAAAAACAGACGGGTTACAGGAAGAGGAAGAGGACGGTCTGACGAAGGCTGAGTCAACATGAGTCACATTTAAAGCAGCTTTTATAGATACGAATAAACTCTCAGCAGATTTCACTTTCTGAGATTTTTCATTAAGAAAATCAAAATAGAAAAGGATTTCCATAACTGATACTGAAACATTTGATCTTCAGTAGTTTTATTTTATTGAATATTCCTCTTGCTTTCTACCTCAGTAACTGTCTTTTATGTCCTAATTGTCATATTTCTTCCTCGGTTAAGAAGGAAGATGTAATAAGGTTTTAGCTTAACAGAACATAAAAAAACAAATAAAAAACAGGAGGGAGGTCCGGAAAATAGCAGCAAATGTTAAAATGTTGAGTTTTTTTCCTGCAATCAAAACAACAATAAACCATTTCCAAACAAACAGCAAAAGTTATGCATCTTTACACACACAGATCAAACTTATAATTAATTATAATTAGTCCTGACGTTGATTAGAAGATATATTTCAATCCAAATAATTCAGTGATCCTTCTCCTGTTTTATTTAGATAAACTTAACATTTTATCTTTTATTTCCTTTGCCTAAATTTTCATTATGGCGTTCCTATAACTTCTAATTAGTTATTTATACTTTACCAACACAGATTCAGCTCATTAAAGATCCAGAAGTACAGATAATCAAATGATTAATTATGTAAACAGACCAAGAAATCATCAGAAATCATTTTTGTATCAAAACCATGTCATAAAAAATATACACCATAGTTTTAAAAATGTATTTTTATTATTTTCATATTAGTTGTATTATTTATTCATTTTCATCTGAGCAAATGTTTTCATCACAGCTGAACCAATACAGCTATGGATATGATGCTCACTTTCTGTAGTTTGGCTCCAAGGTTGGGATTCCTTCCTCTACCCCCCCTCCCCCCCTCCCCAGTGAAAAGCATGGAGACAATGTGACTGACGGGATCATTTAAGGTGGTATTACTCAGATCTCTTTTCCATCCATCCACCTTCAGAACTCACTGAAACCCCCTTTGGGCGCACAGAGTTGCTGGAGCCTATCCCAGCTGTTGGGTGACCCCTGGACACATCACCAGTGTGTTACAGGACTACACACACACACACACACCAATGAACCCAGGAAGCATGTTTCTGGACTGTGCGAGAAGCTGGAGAGAAACCACGGACGCACAAGGAGAACACGCAAACGCCACACAGAAGCTGAGATTTGGCCTTTTTGCTGTGAGGCTGGAGCGCTGACCACTACACCACCATGCTCAGGAAATCTGAAGAACTGGTCACAAACATTGAAACATCACAGATAACGTGTTCTGGAGGGAAACTTGATGGTCCAGAAGTTTGAATCGTAGCAAAGGACAAACAGGATAACAGAGAGGATTCTGGGTAGTCAGTCACAAAAAGTCCCATTTGATCCACTGGGAGGCGCTGTGACCCCACAGGTTGATGGAGTCCAGTCCTCACTCAGGCTTTCAGACTGGGATTTAAACGGGATTAAAGGCCCTGACTGTCCTTCCTCTCTAAAAGCAGCAAAATAATCTGAGATTATTGACCGGCGTGTTTCTGGTAATCCTGTGCTTTGATGTGATGGATCTGAAGAATTTCACCAATGTTTTCTTCATTTCCAGCTTCAACATTCAGTCGGAACTTTGCAGATTTTTGCACTTTGGATGTTTTTTTTTTTTTTATTATTTTTATTCAGCTTTGACCAAAAAAGAAAAATCCAACTAATTTCTACCAAAGACCTCTTCATGTTTTTAATAACTATAGTTCATTTTTGGAAAATCTTTGGTAAATGTTTGTCTTTCATTAATAATTTCTTTTTGAGGACATTCTGAAGGACGCAGCATCCGTGGCTGACTGGAGGAAAGTTTTGAGGATTATTCACTAAAAGCTGCTTTGGGTTGGGTTTGTTTCTGGCTGAAGTTGGCGGCGTTCTGTGGCCAAAGCGAAGGTTTGTTTCTGCGTTTCTTTTCCCTTCACTTGCAGCTCCTCTTCCTCGCACACCTTCGTTTCCGGCAGGGTTTCCTGTCTGTGTTTGACCGCCCCCCTCAGCTGGGGCGGATTCCGGTCCAGGGCAGCTCTGTCTGTGTTTCTATGGTTTGTTTCCTGCCTTCATTGTTTTTGGTGGGGGGCAGGAAGGATGACCCCCCCCCCCCCTTAGGAGGCTGTAACCACAGCTTTGAACCCACCTAAAATCCAGGCAGAAAACCTTCGTAAAGGACGTTCTTTCATCTCATGTTCCTAGAAAGCGAACGTCTTTTGAACAGATTAGAACTGCAGTCAAATCTCAAATTAGGATTAAAATGAATCTGCTGAATTTGTAAAATTCAGCAGAAATCCTGTTGTTCTTTCACACAATTAAACCATTTCTTGTTTTTACTTCATCAGAGATTTGAAAGGATTTCTGCTGTGAAACGTTTTGGATCTTAAAGTCAGTAGAACGCAGAAAAAGGGGAAAAAAACGTAGAAAAGGACGACTTTTCTGGGCGTTTTTTCAGCAAACATCCCAGATTCCTGGAGAACGGCGTCCTCTGATGTCCGTCCCTGAAGTGAAACGTGAGCTGAACATCTTCTGGATCAGTTTTCCCTCCTGGGACAATCACGGCGTTTCTGTTTTTTTGGAGCCTGGTTGTGGTTTTCCTGACAGACGGACGCGGTTCCGGCGGCTCTGAATGTCAGCGGTGAATTACTGCCAGGGTGAGTCAGAGTCTGAGGAGCTGATGGAGGGGAATCAGGCCTTTGGAAACGCCAGCGGAGCCTCTCTCCCTGTCATCTCCTCTCAGATAAGAGCAGTGGACTCTGGGAAATAAACCGGCACACTGTTGCTTTTGTGAGTCAGAGAAAAGTGTGGCTTTGTTCTGCAGTGCAGCTTTCAGCTCCCAGTTCCTCATCCTTCATGTTTCCAAACATGTTCTCCTTCCTGTAAAAACTCTTTCATTGTTGTCATCTTTTCTTCATTTCTTCTTCACCTCTGGGATATTCCACTCGGCGAGCCCACATCATCACTCCTCCTCCGCCATGCTTGTCTGCTCCTCTGAGCTGATTTGTTGTTAGATTTTCCCCGATCAGCCCGTCCTTCGGGGGGGGGGGGGGGGGGCCTGTTGAGGTTTCCTCCCCTCTTCACGCGGTTCCTGCAGAGGCGAATAAACGGCGGTTTGTCAGTGGATAGATGCAGCTTCTGTGACGCCCGAACGCCACAGGAATGCGGCCTGCGGCGCTTTCATGACGCCGGCAGAAAGTCTCCCGCTGTTGGTCTAGGCTGCAGAGCGCCGTGAGCCGCCGGATCTGCTGGAACGGTTCCAGACGCCGCTTTGCTTCCATGAACTCCACCGCGAACCTTCCTCCTGATGGCCGCTTTTCTCTTTGCATTAGCCACGCCCACATCGTTTACACGACCACGTGTTCGGACTGTCTTCAGCCTCTCTCTGCCAACCTGGAGGCTGTAGGGGTCAAAGGTCATGCCTGACAGGCGGTCTTGTCATATTTCTGCGTGACACTAAAGACCCACTCCGATGAAAATGGCGTTTTTAACACGTCTTTGTGGCATTATTCTCACGAGGGAGGACATTTATCATTAAGTTAAGCTTCAACTGAGGTTTTCTTTCTTCAAATCGTTGTCAATCAGGAGCAGACGGAAAAATGCAGTTGGAAAAAGATCGTATATCTGTACGTCAGGCGGGCCACAAGCTCCCTGTTCTGAGCTCCTAACAATGGCGAGGGGAAGGCGCTGCGCCAACGGTCCCGACCACGACTCAGAGGTGAGACCATGTTCTTATTTTGGCTAAAATCACTGGCAAGGCTTTGAAAAAGGAGGATCAGTGTGCCCGTTTTCCTGGTTTCTGGTTTAAAGGCTGTTTCTGGTTGAGAGGGGGCGTGGCCATTGTGTTTGTGAGGGGGCGTGGCCAATCAGTTCAGCTCTGGAGGCACTAAAAACAATGTTTTTCTGGGCTTCTAAAGTGAATTTGTCTCTATTTTTGGTTTGTTTGTTCATTATAGGAAGCAGTGATAAATAAAAAAATAAAGAAACTACATTAATTGATAAAAGCAGCCACCAAACCTCCAGTTGACACAATTTCCTTCAACGTCTGTGGAAATGTTTTAAATCCAGTTTTATTTCTCTACAAATACTAACAGTTTTTATTGACCCGGGTCGTTTTTGACCCTCTGAATTGCCTGATAAAGTCAAACCTCCAGGACGAAGGTCAACCAGGTTAGTGATTCTCTGCTTTCAGACGACGCAGCGGCTCCTCAAACCAGACGGTGGACCGTTGGATCTGGAAGCAGCGATCCAGAACCCGCCGGGCCGCGCCGCTCTGACCTGCAGGCGGAGCCAAAGGTCTGACGGCAGGATCGAGGTCAGGGGGCGCCGCACACCGGGGGACTGCAAACCTTCACTGTCATGAAGCAGGTTATCAGCCGGGGCCTCTGGGGGGGGGCGAGCCTGCGTCAGTGGAAAGTGCCTGGCTCATGGGAACCACAGAGCTGCCGGGGATTCGGCCTGAAGCTCCTCCCACAGCGTCAGAGAGGAGACGCCTTTGCACGTCGTATTTATTCTTTATGTTACAAAACACTGCGTCATAAATATCACAAAGTGTGGGACTGAAAAACGCTCGACAGTTTGTTTCCAGCTCCTCAGGGTGGGGGGGCCTCCTCCGCTCAGCGCTGGGGGGGGCGTGGAGGTGTGATCAGAGAAGTGTAGTGCTTCAGTCCTGCAGCTTTCTTTGGTTTTCACGTCTGTGTGAAATGTTCAGTCTGGATTCGGAGCGTCTCCTGCTCCTCCTTGCTCCCCCCCCCCCCCTCTTGCTCCTCCTCCTTCAGCATGGAGTGGCGTTGGAGGACCTGCGGCTCGACCTGGAGTCCATCTTGGCGACGAGCAGCCTGAGACGGTCTCCGGCTGAGCGGATGAGCTCTCTGCCGCTGAGGGAAGACAGAGGCGCCGTGACATCAGCAGCTGGAGAACTTTGCCCCCCCCTGCCCGCCCCCACCCACCTGTTGTAGTCCATCCCCACCAGGCTGACGCCGTTCACCGCCAGGATGTGGTCGCCCGTCCTCAGCTTCTGGCTCAGAGCGGCCGGAGAGTCTGGAACCACGGACTTCACGTAGACGCCGCTCATCCTCAGCGGCGTTTTCTGTAAAACAGGAGCGGCGGTCGGATCAAGGAGCAAAGCGGGGAAGCGGCGGGAAACGCCACTTTCTCACCATTCCGTCGACGAGCGCCAGCCCCAGGCCGTGGGGCCCCCGGTGGATCTCCACGCTGAAGACCTCCTCCTGGTCGTCCTGGGCTCCTGCAGACAGCAGCGCGTTTGTGAACGGCGTTCAGCTTCCGGGCCGTTCGTTTGGATCAAACGCTGGAGAAGTGGGCGGCGGCCAAAGCAACTTCAAAGAGAAGCTGAGGGAGAGGCTGCGACGGCGGCGCCTCCTCTGGTGAAATTGAGTCATCAATGACTCTGAAAATCAACTGCACCCCCCTGCTTTCCTTTCTGCCCCCCGCCCCGTACAATGGAACGGCCCGATTAAGATTCCACGCAGCAACCCAGCTGTAAACTCCCATGACGGACGGCGCTTTCTCTCCTGACATCACTACTCAGATTAAAGGATTAACAAACTTTGGAACCCCCCCCCCCCCCTCAAACCTGCACCATGAGGGGGGAGGGGGGTCAGAGTGACACGGTCAGGTTTTTGCTTCATTAGCTGATGAATCGCACTCAGAAACAGACAGATGGATTCAGGATTACACCCCCCCCTTTAAGAAAACGACTTTAAATTGACTGAGAGTGAAGACACCCCCCCCCCATCAAAGGGGGCAATTAGCTGAGGAAAAGGGCAACCTCTACAGTTCTGAAAGTTATTGTTTCATTTAGATGTATCCCCCCCCCCCCCCATAGCAAACAGGGCAGAAGTAGAAGCTGCAGGGTGGCCCCCCCGCACCACACATTCCTGACTTCCAGCGTCACGGAGGAGCGGGGGGGGGGCGGTCCTCCTCCTCCTCCTGTCTGAGGTCAGGGGGGGCTGCAGCGTCTCCTGCAGGGGTCAAAGGTCGAGCACTTCCAAGCACCTGTCCTCAGCTGCCGGGCCCCCTCCTGCAGGTCCGCCTCCAGCTGGGCCAGCTCCATCCCCTGGGGGGTGTTGGGTGGGGTGAGCAGGCAGGACGGGTCCAGCGCCAGGCTCTTGTGGAGGCCCGGGTCGGGCCGCTCGGGCAGCGTGTTCTGCAGCTCCAGGCTCTTCAGCTTCTGGGTCAGGACCGCCTCGCAGCCGCTCAGGTCGCCGGGAGGCCCGCGGGTCTGAGCCGGTTCTGCGGGGCTCCTGACGGCGCTCACGGCGGCGCCCGTCCTGCTGGGAGCCTGTCGGAGCGATCAGAGGATCAGATGCAGCTGTGGATCACCGGAGCGGCTTCAGTCCGGATCCAAACTCGTTACCTGCTCCTCCAGAACTTCCTCAACGCTGGTTTTACTGCCGTGGAGCCGCTGGGCAAACTCCTGCAGGCGGGCGAGCTGCTGGAAGAGCGCCGGCTCCAAAACGGGCTTCCCCAGCTCCAGGTGGAAGCAGCTGCTGGGCAGGACCAGCGGCGGGTGGCAGTCGAAGCTCTCCAGGATGTCTCCTGCAGAGAAGAGGGGCTGTGCTGCAGCGTCCGTTCAGAGAACCCAGAGCGGAAAGGAAGACGGATGCAGACAGAAAGAAAATGTCTGCAGCTGATTGGAGGAGACGATGGAGGGAATCCTCCAGGCTTTCCAGACGCCGTTTCTGTTGCTGTCAGCAGCTGCGGCGCCGCAGCAGGTCGGCTGTGATTGGTGCTGAGCCTGGAGTCTGGTTACTCCAGTTTACTGTAAACAGACGGCGCCTCGGTGGTGGAGCGGCTCAGAGGAGAGTCTGTTTCCAGCACACTGGCTAAAAGCTAAACCTGTTGCTAAATCTGATCCACGCTCAGAAACGAAGTTTTGACCATTGACTGTATATGAGACCTGGACTGAGCGTAAAGTGCCGAGTGGCATCGAACCTGTCCTGGCCGCGTCCTCCTCCTCCTCAGGTGATGGCCTCCACCTGCTGGGGGCGCTCTTCCCGGCGCCGTAGGCCCTCAGCATGTGGTGAAGCTGAGCGGGGTTCAGGGCAGCGAACTCGGCCCGCAGAGACGTCCAGGTGGCCTGACGAGAAGAACGGAGGGTTTTAGACGCTTCTCACACCCCCCCCCCCCCAAACAAACACTGCTTCTCTGTGCGTTAAAACAGCAAAGCCTCGTGGGAAACGTTCCTCAGACAGATGAAGAGCTCTTCTTTTCTGCATCTTTGTGAGGAGAACCTGTAATTATGCATCTGCTCGGGTTCCTGTGAACGTCCTCATCCTGAGACGACGACCCGACAGGAGCGCTGAGGACGCCGCTGAGTCATGTGACGCAGACGAGCCGCCCCCACACAGAAATGCTCAGACACCTCACGGGCTCAAAGATCTGCTTGTTATGTCTGAGACGTCATGTTTTCTCCCCAAAAATAACCCCGGCGTGCTCTGTTTTTCCAAACGCGGGGGCCCCTCCCTCTGGGGTAAATTATAAGTGCCGCAGAAGGAGGGATGGAAAAGTTTCTGCAGGGCGTGTGCTGCTCTGCAGCCGCAAAGTGACCTCATGGCGGAGCGGGATAAAAACAGACGGGACGGGCAGCTGATGGGGGGGGGGGAGTGTCTTCAGGAACCTTTATTTTCAACAGAAACCCGAGCAGAGAAGCAGAAAAGGTGAAGCCGTCCCTTCAGAGTGCCAGGATCGGGGGGGGGTCAGCAGCGTCCTCTGCATTACACCTGAGCAGCTTTGTTTGCTCCTTCTGCTTTATGACTTCCTGTTTGATGCCCCCCGCCCCCCTGTGAGCTTAAGCGGGGATTACTGCTGCAGCTCAGCGCGGACTGATGGACGCTCTGCTGGTCTAAAACCGTCGCTCTGCGCCAAACGACGCCGGAAACGTTGATTTCTTCGTAACCAAAATCCTACGTTTGAGTCACAACAATGAATCTGTTCTTCAGGAAAAGTGTCTAAAGAGAAGCAGAGAACAGACGTGGAGTTTGAAAACAGGAAGTTAGAGTCATAAAATCTGTTTCCAAAGCAGAAGCCAGATCAGGACGTTCCTCGTCTGCTTCTGTACGCCGTCAAAAATGTGAAAATAAAGAATAAAGTAGGAGTTAAAACCAAAGGAGAAGGATTCACTCCAACAGGATGTGAGCAGGTAATGGTTCACCTGCAGGTTAGCGGCATGTGAGTCAGGACTGGACACGCCTTTACCATGATGTCATGGTTAGAACATGTCATGTTTACTTTTGAAGCTCCTGCAGGCCGTTTCCTGCTGGAGCTTTTTCTGTTTGGACGTTTGGAAGGAGAAGTTCGCCCTCTGACCTGCAGCAGCGTCTCCTTGGGCGTGGCCAGCAGATTCACCGCCGCAGAGAGCTTCTGGAGGAACTCGGAGGCCACGTCGCCTAAACCCACGCTCTGGATCCAGTCCATCAGCAGGTCCAGGTTGGCGCGGATCTGCACGCCGCGCGACCACTGGTAGAAACTGGCCACCGACCCTGGACAAGCAGGAAGCCTCAGGTCAGAGAGGAAACATCAGGATGAGGCCTATCGATCGGCCCGGCGTTCTGCAAACAGGATGGATGTGAGAACAGCTGACGGCTCGGCGGCCGCTTCACGCCGCGGCGCTCATGGGAACCTGGCCTCTGCAGGAATCCATCATGCTCATCTGAGCAACATCTAACAGCAGCTGTGGAGGCTCTCCAAACAAACTTCATGGTTGACATGAGGAGTCACAGGGAGGATTAGCCCCCACCTCTGCTCTGCTGTGGCGGCGCGCCGCTCACCTCTGTCCATGAGGGCGTTGAAGAGCGAGGCGTTGATGAAGAAGAAGAGGTACGCGCACAGCTGGAGGGTGATGTCCGCGTGCACCTGGAAGGCCGTGAGCAGCTGCAGCGCCTCCTTCAGCACCTCCAGGATGCTGCCGAGCCCGCCGGGCACCCGCAGCTGACCGCCGTCCGAGAAGGGGTTCCCGTCCAGCAGGCCGAACAGGGCTGAGTACATGCTCTGGGAGGGGGGGAGCAGAAGGGGGTGTGAGCGGCACAGGAAGGCCCGTGTGAAGAAGCTGCTACACAGAACATGTTGGAGGTGTTCATGACACAAAGAGCTGCTGTGAGGAGCGGAGGGAGGCTTTCTTCTGCCTCGGAGTTTGCTCAAACCCGGGGCATCGAACCTTCAACCTTTTGTCAGGAGAGGACAGGTTTCCTTCAGAAGAACGGCCTCAAACTGAGCTGCTAGTGGAGGCCTGTTTTACTGAATCACCTCCTCCTCCTGACATGCGCCTCCTTTGTTCCCGCCGTGACTCGCTCCCCCAGCGAGGAAAGAGTTCCCGCTGTGGGGGCGGCGGCCCCGCATGCCTGAGGAACAGCTCAGCTGACGTTCAGCAGCTTTGGAGCCTCTAAGTCGTGATCTGTCCTCTCAGAAAGAAGCGAGAACGTCCGCCGCCGCTCAGCGGTTTCCTGAGCGCCGGCTCTCCTCCTCCCTTCCTCTTTAGGGCGTTCGATGACAGTCTGTCCGCTTTGGCAGGAAACTCAGAAACTACAAATATATACGCATAGAAAATACTGTTTCACGGCTTTTACTGTTGACAATAAAGCTAAACGACGTGTCTATTGGTAAATTAGCGAGCTAAAAGAACGAGGAACGGCTTCAGGGTTTGTGGATTATTCTGACAAACAGACTCCATGAGTTTGTAGTCGACATGAACGTTTGCTGTAGAAGAGGCAAAAGAAGGGATCATATTAACTCAATACAGGTTTAAAGGTCTGAAATAAAAATTACCATTCATTGGAAAGTTTTACTAAATAAAGGTTCATTGTAAAAAAAGCATTAAAGACTCTAATCATCTTCTGATCGATTCTAAAACCTTCTATTCATTATATTTATGCAGTTTTGGTAAACGATAGTTTTGAAAAAACAAAATACTAAAACTGGTGTTGAAACTGAAACTAAATAAAAGCAAAAGCAGACTTTAAAAAAGTGAACGATGGTTTCTGCAAGAAGAATATAACTATGGATTTTTTTTCTGTTTTAAAGTGTCACAAACCAAAAATCTGCCTTTCAATGTTTTTTCTGTTTCCATCAGAAATCTGTCTAGAAATCTGCTTTAATGATATATTTTTATTTTTTGGACTAAATGTTTGGCTTCTGCTCATGCAAAGATCTTTGGCAGTAATGATCTCAGTCTGTCAGTGAAGCTCCCGGCCTCTTTGTTCACCTTTTCTAGGTCTGTTTTGGGTTTGATTTGACGTTTGTCAGCTGTTGTGTTTGGGTTTTTATTGGCCCTCATTAGGCAGCTTGTTTTAGCTGACAGTTTCGCTGCAAATTTAAAGCTGCATAAAGTTTCTTGTGCTGTGAGGATCTGAGGAGGTGTGAAGTTCTGTCTGCAGACCTCAGACACCAAAGGAACCACAAGCGGGGTTGTTGTGCATCTCTTCAGCGGGTTGTTGTGCGTCTCTTCAGCGGGTTGTTGTGCATCTCTTCAGAGGGTTGTTGTGCGTCTCTTCAGCGGGTTGTTGTGCGTCTCTTCAGCGGGTTGTTGTGCGTCCCTTCAGCGGGTTGTTGTGCGTCCCTTCAGCGGGTTGTTGTGCGTCTCTTCAGCGGGTTGTTGTGCGTCTCTTCTGCGGGGTTGTTGTGCATGTCTTCAGCGGGTTGTTGTGCGTCTCTTCAGCGGGTTGTTGTGCGTCTCTTTAGAGGGTTGTTGTGCGTCTCTTCAGTGGGGTTGTTGTGCGTCTCTTCAGCGGGTTGTGCGTCCCTTCAGCGGGTTGTTGTGCGTCTCTTTAGAGGGTTGTTGTGTGTCTCTTTAGATGGTTGTTGTGTGTCTCTTCAGCGGGTTGTTGTGCGTCTCTTCAGCGGGTTGTTGTGCGTCTCTTCAGCGGGTTGTTGTGCGTCTCTTCAGCGGGTTGTTGTGCGTCTCTTCAGCGGGTTGTTGTGCGTCTCTTTAGAGGGTTGTTGTGTGTCTCTTTAGAGGGTTGTTGTGCGTCTCTTCAGCGGGTTGTTGTGCGTCTCTTCAGCGGGTTGTTGTGTGTCTCTTTAGATGGTTGTTGTGTGTCTCTTTAGCGGGTTGTTGTGCGTCCCTTCAGCGGGTTGTTGTGCGTCTCTTCAGTGGGGTTGTTGTGCGTCCCTTCAGCGGGTTGTTGTGCGTCTCTTCAGTGGGTTGTTGTGCGTCCCTTCAGCGGGTTGTTGTGCGTCTCTTCAGCGGGTTGTTGTGTGTCTCTTTAGCGGGTTGTGTGTCTCTTTAGCGGGTTGTGCGTCTCTTCAGCGGGTTGTTGTGCGTCTCTTCAGCGGGTTGTTGTGCGTCTCTTCAGCGTGTTGTTGTGCGTCTCTTCAGCGGGTTGTTGTGCGTCTCTTCAGAGTGTTGTTGTGCGTCTCTTCAGCGGGTTGTTGTGCGTCTCTTCAGCGGTTCAGGTCCACCATTCCTGACTCAACAGACCGTGTTCTTCTGTGTTCTGCTCAGTGTTTAAAACAACACAACAGCCTGTTCCTGCTTCCTTCCTCAGCTTCCTCCTTCAGTCAGCCTGCAGGGTGGAGGTGGCCGACCCCCCCACACATGCTTCTGATGAACACAGGGACTGTTCGGGTCGGGTCGCTCCCACACAGTTCACGACTTTGAAAGTTCTGGAGTGGACGGAGGAGCAGAAGCTGTTGGTTTTCTGTTTCTCCGAGTGAAACTTGGAGGAAGGCGGAGACGTGAAACATCTGACGGCCTCCCAGTTAACGAGCGGCTGCGAGCGCCACATAAATCCTGGCGGGGAGCGTCCCGCCGGGCCGTAAAACAGCAGGCGTCTCTGCGCTAAAGCAAACTCAGATGCATCTTCAGCTTCTCATAACTTTAGATGAAAGCCGAGCAGCCGAACCGCGCCGCCGGGTTCCAAACCAGAAACAAATGCTTTCATCAGATGGAGCTCCTTCCAAATGACTGTGACCTTGAGATTGGACAGCGGCCGTCTGTATTCTGCAGCCAGTGGAAAAGATCTGCAGGCTTTCCTGTGTTTCCATGCTGATATTGTGCTTTCTGTCTGGAAAGGTCTCAATGAAAACAGAGCATCGTGTTTACACAGGCCGCCTTCCTGCCTCACATGTGAGAAACGCCCGCTTTCGGCGCTCCGCTAGGACGTCACGTTGAAGCCAGGCTGTGTGAGAACTGACCTTTGTTAGATAATACACCGACTGCTGGAAGGTAAACATGATGACCTCCTCCAGGACCGTCATGGCCTCCTCGCAGGCCGCCCGTGTGGAGGACATCTCAGAGTCCAGCAGGTCTGACGGAAAACAGACACACGTAGGTTTGTTGTGGGGCTGCCGATGAGCAGCGCGGCGTGGCGCGGCGACGCCCACCTTCAGCCAGCTGCTCCGCCCTCCACGGCAGCAGCTGCGGCACGCCGTGCTGGATGAAGTGCAGCAGCTCGATGGAGTTGGCCATCCAGAGCGCCAGCGGCTGCAGACCGGGGATCAGCTGCTCCACGCCGAGCGGCGCGTCCTCCGAGCTGAGGGTACAACGTGTGAAGACGTCAGCACTCTGTCGGGTTTAAGATCAAGGTGATTGTCATGTGGTGGGTGGGACTCACGCCGTCTCTGTCTGCTCTGCTGCCAGTTCCTTCGTCTTCTCCTGAAAAGGGAAACACATCCGTGAGTCTCTGAAGGAGGCGCCTCTCTGAACAAAGGCGGCGTTGACTCGTACCCACGCCACCAGCTGGATCTGAGCGGCGATGCGCAGCAGCAGCTGCCTGAAGTGCGTCAGCTGAAAGGCGGAGGCTGAGTGCTGGAGGCAGAGGCCGAGCAGGAAAGCAGGCGTCAGCTTGGGTTCCGTCCCGCTGGGGTCCACCATGTCCACGATCTCCTGCAGGACTCTCTCCTCGTGCTCCAGCTGGTAGCTCAGCGCGGCCTCTCTGCCCTCCAGGTCTCTCCAGCGAGGGGGCGATGGCTTCCTCTGGGGCGTCTTTGCGTCGACAGAAGATCCGCACGATAAGCACAAAGTCTTGAAGTCGGAGTCGGGGAAGAGTCGGGCCATCCAGGGAGGAGCGTGGAGCGGGGCTGAGGTGAAGGTGGGGTCCTTAAAAATGAATAAGTAGTGTTTGCCCAGACCCACCAAGTCCCCTGGATTCAGCTCCACCTCCTCCTTCAGGAGGGAGCCGTTCCGGGTGACGGGGGCGCCGTGCAGAGGCTTCAGCATGGTCAGGGTCCTCCTCTGCTCCCCTGGGGACGCCTGGGCGTCCAGGCGCCGGACGCAGCAGTGCTGCGGCAGCACGTCGGGGGCGAACAGCAGGATGTCCACCTTCAGCTGCTCCTCGTCTTCGCCGTTGCAGTGCTCCCTGCAGCAGCCAAAGATGGTGGAGGTCCCGCTCATCAGGTAGATGATGAAGTCCTGCAGGGAGGTGTTGAGAGCGGTCAGGAACAGCTGAAAGCATCACCTTCACTGCAGGCGTGGGCGTGTTGGTCTGACGCAGCAACACGCCACGTTCCTCTAATCCTTAAACAAACAGCCGTTGGTGTTCGGGACGCGGCTGGTTTCATCACACTCTGGAATGGAGCCAGGGTGTAAATAGTTCTGGATCTCTGGGTAAAAATAGGGTTTGTGCTCCAGGCAAGAATGGAAGGGCTTACAGGTGAGGCGCTGCGGCGTCCGTGATCTGCAGCTCGCCGCTCTAAGAGCATTAGCCTGGCAGCTCGCCGCTCAGAAAAAGTCCAGCAGAGGAGCAGAGCTGAGTTCTAAACGACAGCTGCAGCTCTGCGCCTGCGTCCGTCTCTGTGCTCCGGCCTGCGTCTGCGCAGATTCTGGGCAGTTAGAACCCTCCCACCACGAGAAAGCTTCTCTTCCTGGGACTGATGGGCTGCCGACCAGCCTCTTTTAACAACAAATCGTTTCGTCCTCGCCAGGTTTCCCCGTCAGTAAAAGTGACGTGGAACGGCACAGACGGCTTAGCCTGAGCCGGAAAGGATCGGCCGGTCCAAACGCACCTCCGTGTTTCAGCTCACGTCTCCATTCGGAGAAAATCAGGGATGTTCTCGCTGTCTGACAGCTCAGGTAAAGCTGGAGGAGTGTGCTGTAACGCTTCACGCTCACAGGAGAACAAACATCGTCATCCACCTGTGAGAACTCCAAATATACGAGGAGGGGCTCACCTGTCTGTGACTGTAGCCCTGCAGCAGCAGGAAGTAAGGGAAGTCAAAGGGGGGGTGGATGGAGTACTGGGTGGTGTTGTCGTCGCTGCTCTCTGTCTCCTCCTTCTCCACGCCGAGCCGCAGCACCTCCTTGTCGGCCTCGGCCTCCGGATCCTCTCTGAGCGCGCTCTGTTGGGCCCGGCCGGCCTCCCTGGTCATGGCCGACAGGTCCATCTCGCTCAGGCTCCTCCAGAAGCCGAGCCCGTCCACGTCGTCCCCGCTGCCGTCCACGAACAGGGAGGTGACCCTGCTGCGGTTCTTCTGCAGTCTCCGGGCCTGAGCATTGACACCTGGACCACAGACAAACTCTGGTTCTGATTCTGGACATGTGTTTGTTCCAAAATGCAAAAAAAAAATAAAAAACGTAACCTAAACTAAAAATAAAAAAAAACAGAAACCAAACGATTTAAGTCAGAAGCAGCAAAACTGGAGGAAATGTGCAGGAAAAGGGGGCGTGTCCCTGGCTCTGCATGACCCCCCCGCCCCCTCTGTGAGTGCAGGACAATCAGGGCTTTTGGGGGGGGGGCTGAGGTGTACCTGCTGTCACTGCGTCCCGCTCCTGCAGACTCTGCTCCTCCACGTTTGCCCTCAGCTGGATCTCGAACCTCCGGGAGAAACCTTCTTTGGGTTTCCATAGCGACTGCAGGAGGAGGGGCTTCTCTGAGTCGCCCACCACCCTGAAGCACTCTCTCCTCCACTGGCCGTCGGCCCCCGTCTGACCAATCACGTCGCACAGCACGTAGTGGTGGGGGTCTTCTTTTTCCAGACAGTACCTGAAGATCCACAGGGGCCATCAGAACCTGTGGTTTGGATCAGACCAGGCGGGTTCGGTCCTTCCAGGACCCTCACCTGTCCAGAGCCTCCTTCACCAGCTGCTTGGCGTTGGACTGCGTGGTGGCGAGCACGCTCTTGTAGTGCGTCCCCTGACAGATGTCGCTGCCGAAGATCTTCAGGATTCCCGGCGTGGACCTCTGGCTCGACAGTTCTGCCGGGTCGTCTTGGGTCAGACTCCCGCTGCCCCTCGCCTCCCCGCGGGCCCGGCTCAGGTCGGGACTGTGGCCGAAAACTGTGGAGAACCTGTTGTTGTGGCGCCGGATTTTGCTTTTGGCCGGCTGCCGGACACCCGTGCTCTCGGTGGAGCGGACCGTGTTGTCGGACTTGTTGGACCTGAGAGGAAGACAGACGCAGGAAGCTGTCGAGTGTCCGCGGTTTTCCAAAAACTACAAATTACAACTGAAACTGACGTCAAAAAATAAACCTAATATTGACTGAGGATCTGAACAGAAAACAAAAATAAACCTCCCAGCGGCTGCTGTGGCGTGTCAGCCTTCAAAATAAAAGCAGGGGAAACAGAACTGAAACAATAAATAAAACCGCAACAAAACTCCAGAGACTCAAAAAAATACAGGAAGATTGTTTCCATTATGGTTTGAGACAATAAAGAAAGTCTGTGACTGCGTTACTGTCGGCTGCAGTAAGAAATGATGCATAAATAAATGCTAGTAGCCCAGAAGAAATGTCTGGACCCAAAACGAAACACACCGAGTTTGTGGCAGGAACTCAAAGTTTTGTGAGCTGAAGAGAAAAACCGTCAAAACCTAAAACGCCTCCACACTAAAACAAAGACGGGGGAAACAGAAAACCTGATGGGGATGAACTGAAAACCGTCAGCAAATCAAAACAAACAGAAACAGCCGAGTAAGTCAGAACCTTGTGACGCAGCAAACAGCGCAGGACCAATGGAAGGTCAACCGTAACTCACAAGAAAAGGTGTTTCCGGCACCAGGAGCAAAGGTGAAGTCTTAAAGTTCCACTCAGATCATCTTCTGGCAGTTTTCGTCGCAAAGAAATACTCAGAAATGTTCTTTATATATGTCCTCCATTGTGAGAAAAAAACCAGGAGAACATGTCAAAAACGCCCCAAACTCCATCTTCATCAAAGTGGGTCTTTAAAACTGATAAATAAAAAAAAGAAAAGCTGAACTATAAACAAAAAGGATCATTTTAGCTCATCGGGTTTTGACGTTTTTACTCTCTAAGCCCACATCATCATCCTTCCACTGCCGTGCCTATCTGTCAGTTGCTGCTATGGATTTATGTGGTTCATGCGGATGTTTGTTTGTTTTGTGACAAAAGGTTGGTTTTAGAATCCCAACTGCAGATTTTTCCACGTTCCTGACGTTGATGTGAATTTTCTGCAACAACAAAGTGAAGAAGTTTTGCTTCCTGAAGGTGGAATTTTGTTTTCTTAACACCCCATTGTGCTGCAAAATAAGCTTTACAGGAATATTTCCTGATGCCTGTGATCTCTCTGCAACAAATCTTTCTGTGTCTTTAACTTTTGTCAAAGTAAGAAGTCTGCCTAATGAATTGCGTATCAACGCATTCCTTTCCCTTTCAGTTTGCTGCTAACATAACAGACTTAGCAGATTGGCTGACGGTTGTTGTCACGATACGGACGAGATGTTCGTTACCTTCACAGCCTGAACGACGCGGTTGTAACATGTCGGGTCTTGTTGTGGATCTGGGCTTGAAACCTGCTTCATTTTAGGACGTTATTATGGCTTTGTACTCACATTTAGGAATAAAAACCCAATCTGATACGATCGCAGATGCAGATGTCTTTGTGCGTAAAAAAACAAACAAATAGATTTTAGAAACTGTTTTCAGACTAAATGTGACTCTCGGAACAAAACGGAACTTTGTGGTAAATACATCAAAGATCTTAAACGCATAAAAAGATTAAATATCAGTTCATGTACTGTTAAAACAATAATCATTTCATCAAAAATGACCATAGATTTAAACGTTTATTACAGTCTAAACACATAATAACAACATTTATTAGGATGCTACGACTGATTCAAATGTAAACAACAAAAACAAAAGCATTTAATAGGTTTTTTTTATGAGAATTTAGGTTAAAATAAACGTTTTAAAGTCCCACTCCAAACCTCTCCTGATCTATTTTCAAAGCCTTCCCAGTTTTTAAAATCAAAAATACATTGTCGTTCTCGAGATCGGTTTCTGCAGAGGAATTCATTCGAAATTCCCTTTTGAGTTGTGGGCGGGGCCGTTAGTGCCAAGCAAGCCCGCCCCTACTCCCCGTTATCCATCTGTTCTTTGTCCTGCCAGCTTACAGCTCCTCACACCCACAACCTAACATTACCCGTGCAATAAAAATGGCGAGCAGTATCGGAGCGTTTTCTTTTTTAGCCGGATGCCATCTCAAATCAAACGCATCCGTCAGAATGGAGCGGAGCAGGGAGATGAGGCCCACCCCGCGTATTTTTGACGTCACAAAAAAGCTCTTTCCAACAGCATTTTATTTCGTCTGCTCCTGATTCACAACGGTTTGAATAAGGAAATAGTCAGGAATTAAATTTTAAGTCTAATTTACTTCTACTTCATATATGTCAGAATTAGCAGAAAAATGCCACCAAAGACGTGAAAAACACCAAAAACGCGGTTTTCATCGGAGCGGGTTTTTAAAGGAAAAGTTGCGCAGGCGCACTTACTGCACCGATCCATTGCTGGGCTTCCTCCCCAGCTTGGCCAGCCGCCTCTTCGGGGAGCGGAGGAGAAAACCCACCGGGAAGTTGAGCGTTTGTTTGTTTCTCTCCTCCGGGATCATGTCTGCCGTCGTCACACCGCGGAAGCGCCGACACGGCCGGGCTCGCGTCCAGCGAGCATTCCCGCCGCTCTCTAGCGAACGTCCGACAAGCTGCTGCCCTTAAAGCGCTTCCTCCCGCGTGCGGCGCTCAGCTTCATCGGGGGGCGAACGGAGCGCGTGAAGCCGGTGCCAGCGGTCCCGGACCGTTACTTCTGAAAGGTCTCATAAAAACTCGAGTCTCGCAGCAGAAAACAACGAAGATTGGAGGAAAGAAATCCCGTAAAGCTCTAGTCCTGACGGAGAGCTAAGGTCTCTGACGGAATTAGTCCGCTTCAGGGCAGAGGAACGGGCTCGCGCGTGCGGCCCATGACGACCCGTTAACGGACTGAATGAATCAACCTGTTGCTGCGGGCGCGAGGGCTCATGAGACGTCACGCGCGCGGAGAGGCGTGGCCAACCAGCTCAGTTTTTTCTGTTTTTTTAATCACAGCTTCCTAAATGGTCGCGTGAAACCAACAAAACAGTTAATAAAGCTTCCTCTGCTTCTTTTGTTCCCTTTGTTTAGCACGAAATACCTTCACATAAGTTTTCTCCGTCTTCTGCAAAGTTTTTTTTTTTTAATTCATCATACAGAAGAATAGATATCTTTTGAGTACTTATAAGCTGTTTTCTTTTACGATTTAGATTAGGTTGTTTTTTTTAACCTATTTTTTCTTCATAGAAATTCCTAAACAAAAGTGCAGCTCACTTTTACAGAACCTGCTTTTGTTTTGAAAACAAATTGAAAAACTTTTTTCTCAGAATTATATATATTAAGCCTCTCTCCTCATACTGATAAAAACTAGTTCCAAGAAAATCTAAATGGTTTATTAAGTTATAATAATAATAAACGTATTCTGCTGTTATTAGTTTTTGTATGAAAGAAAGTTTAAATGAATATCAAAACAAGAAGGAAAGAAAAAACAAACGTTTAAAAACTTCTTATAACTTGTATTTGTAGAGAAGTGTTTTCATTGTATTTATGCAGCAATCCCGCCACCTGCTGCTCAATTTTAGACATTCAGAAATGTTTGCATGATTGTCTGGAATAAACTTTAATATTTTCTTCTTCTTCGTTGTTATTCACTTATCATCTTTGAAATGTCAGAACTTTAAAACGTATTCATGAATCGTACAGGTAGATGCCTCCTCAGGGATTTTACTTCAAATTTGCAGATTTAAAAAACAAATTTGAGACATTTCCCCCAAATCAATTGTTATTTTTCTGTAACCAGAATGTTCGCAATATCAAAGGGAAAGTTATAATTAATTTAATTAAAAATAAAGATTATTTCAATAAAATACAGCACCCTAAACAGAAACCTGCTACAATTAAAAAAAAACTGACATCCATAATGTTTTTTTTTTTGTTGTTGTTTGTTTAGAGTGAGTCATCACTTGTTTAAACCATTGCGGTGCTCTGCAGGAAATGTATAACTGAACAGATTTATTTCCGTGTGCAGGAATTTACAAGGAAAAAAAACAACCTTTTTAAACCCAGAAGAGTCCTTCAGAGGAAGCTGAGAGCCAGCCTCCTCTGCTGGTCAACAAACACAGAAACTCTGGGCTGAGAGTCTCTTTTATCCCCAGAACGGGACTGACGGCACCAATTACAGTCGCCCTTTAGCCTAACAATGCCAGTTATATGTAGCTTAATAGTGCTAGTACTGCGATCAACATCATTAACTGACTCAGAAAAAAACATTTCTTATGATGCTAATCACGCTAACTATGCTAGTAATGCTAATTTGGCTAAAGATGCTAGCATTGCGATCAGAATCGTCAACTGACTCATAAAAACACATTGTTTAAAATGCTAATCATGGTAGGAGTTGGATGTGATACGTTGATGTAAAATCCACTTCTTTAATGATTCTGTTGGTTTTATCTCCATAGCAACCATTTTATGTTTCAGTCGCCTTGGGATAACGAACAGATCGATGTGAGTTTCAGACGAATCTGAAAAAATAAACTTTTGGATTTCCTTAGCAACTGAGGTTTTTTGCTAACCACAACCACATTCCTTATTTGTTTCATATCCAATGTTATATCAATTTGTTCAGTTCTAGCCATGAATGCATGTATTAAATTTTCGCAGTCAAAAAATGTCCAAGTAATAGGTAAACGCCTCTCTCCGAGCTAGCCACACCGTTCAAAATCTACAACTTCTAATTGCAACATCTTCTCCACAACTGCTTTCGAATGATGGCCGAGAAGTTAGGAAATGATCGATCAAAATCCCTAGGACGAATTTTCCTTTGTATCTGGTCCTAAAGGTGCTTTTGAAAAAAATAAAATTCAAGATGGCTGCCTTTGAAAGGTTGGCAAAATTCCAAGGGTTATGGTAGACTTGAGATAGTAGTATGTGTGTAAAATCACGTCAAAATCGCTCGAAATAAAGTTCATTTTCCCATATTGTGGGAAAAAAAAGTACAAAATGGCCATCGTGTTGCCATCCCATAATAATTTCAAAACTTCTTTTGGATATCCCCGACAAGTGTATATTGGTGTCGTTACTGAGATTTGTAACTTTTCTTTCCCCGAATTTCATTTTTCAGCTGAGTCAGCGGATTTATTTGCAACGTTTTTTTGTTTACCAGGGCCATAATTTTAACACACATTTCATATCGTATGTTACATTTTTGCATTCAGCTTGAGTCAAAGAATTTCTGGACACCCTTTTCAAGACATTCCGGGGAAAAAATGTGCGAGCTAGCCGAGATCGCAACAGTTGCAAACTCACCACGCCCACGCCAGTCAAAATCTACAACTTCTAATTCCAACATTTTTAGAATAAAAGCTTTTATCAGCTTGTATCATAAACACATCAGATGATTGAACCATCTCCCATCTCATTTACATATCTTTGCATCTCCCAGCTGTAGTGAGGGGCAAAGGAGAACATTTTATGAGTCCACCATGAGCTGACGCGTGTTTTTATGACTTCACTGCAGTCCAACATTGTTTTAACGGCTGGCCTGCACACACACCTGCACGGCTTCCTCCCAGCCTTGGCTTTGCCTCACCTGTCTTGCGCGCACAGATAAGTGGGTATTTGTCTTGTGGTATTGAGTAACTGAGCGAAGGGCGGATGTGAGGGATCCACCTGCAGCTGCAGCACAAAGAGAGCGGTTTGGAGATTCAGGTCAGGCACTTTCAGACTTCGCTGCATGCTGGTGTTGCAGAGTGCAGCTCGGGAGGCGTTTAGCCCGATGCTCTGTGCTGCTGGATCTCTGGAGGCAAATGAAGTTTCCCTTTGCAGGAGGTCCTGGCCGAACAAGTGAGAACAAGCCATGTTGAGGTTTACGAGAGCACGAACAGATGTGAAGGACACGTACCAACCAAACAACGTGTCGCCAACACTTTGGCATCTCAGGAAAAACACCACAAGATCAAATGTGTCATCACAGATTATTCTAGAGCAGGGGTCTGCAACCTGTGGCTCCTGAGGCACATGTGGCAATTCCTTTGTGGCTCTCAAATTTCTGCAAAGTAGACTGTAAGGAAGAAGTTAAGTTGAAAAACAAACAAAGAGACAGTTGAAAGACTTCAAAGGAATAAATGGTTTTAAAAAATACGGTGAGAGTCGCTTAACTTTTCTGGTTTATATTTTGGTTTGTTTGACAAATTTCTGACTGAGATGCACCACAAGCGGTAAGATAAACACTTTAAAAAAACACTAATGCTACTGAGATGAACCTAAACGATGCTGGGTGTATTTTATTTTGAAAGGAAGTCATGTGACCCTCTAAAATTAGTATATTTTCTCTGTATGTTTTATTTATGCCATAAAGCAACAGTTTGTTTATATTTATAAAAACAGTAACATAAGGTCAGTGTGTCAATTTTCTAAAGGGTGAATCCAGACTTTGTGGCTTCTTTGGTTTGTAGTTGGTGAGAATTTTACCAAATGGCTCTTTAAGTGTTGAAGGTTACAACCCCCTGGCTTAGTTCCTTTATGTGCTCAAACAAACTGGTACGGAGCCCCTAAAGGGACATTGAAGAGAGAAAAAAATGAAGTAAAAGATAAAAAATAAAACAAACTGGTGAGCAGCAGTTATTTTTATTTATTTATTTTATCTGTATGTTTCTGAAATGTTTTAAAGCTGGTGACAGGAAGATGTCTGACTATGTTTAAACTGTTCTCTGACAAATATTTACTTGTAGCTTTATTTAAAAAACAAAAAATTTTTTTTTCAGGCAAACCGTTTTCAAACAATTTCTCATCTGTTTTTAGCCAGGAAGAGAAAGTGTTTGCCCTTCCAGGACGGATGAGTACATTTGCATGAGTAAATATACTCTGAAGAACATTTACCATCCTCAGCTGCTGCTGTTTCCTTTTATCTGCTTTAAAAAATGGTAAACCTAGAGACGAGAAAAGAAAAACCGAACAAGTGAAGTTGAACAGTTGCCAAGATTAACAAACCAGACTAAATAATTATTAACTCTGAATGACTAACTAATCAAAAAATTCAATTTTATGAAGAGAGCAGCTATTTTTATTGTAGGAACTAATTTAAATGTTTGAAAAATATTGTTTTATTTTGAAATAAAAATTTGTAAAAAAATATTTTAAAAAAGCAAATTCTGTTTTAAAATGTATTTCATATTTGAAAGATAAAATGTATAAATGAAAAGTAATATGTTTGCCTTGATACATGCGAGTGGCATAAATGACGTTTAGGTGGCGCTGTTCAGAAACCCCAGTCTGTCTTTTATTTTGGAAGGTTCCAGGAAGCGTCGCGAATCACTCTGTAGAAGAGCGGCTGTGCTCACGCGGGGACTTGTCAAATTAAGCCGCGCTGTTAGGGAGCGCACGCGCCTCGTTTGTTGGCTTCGGATGCTGCGCTGCAGACGCCGCTAACTTCTCGGGTGTGCTGCGGTCTGACCAGCGGAGGGAGCCGGTGTCGGATTCGGAGTCCGGAGAGGTGAGCCGAACAGAACAAAACCGAACCGCGGTCTTTCTGTCATCTGTGTGCCCAAACGCCACATTTACGAATGTTTTTAAACCGCATGCGGACTACTTTTTGTGTGTGTGTGACTTTATTTTGAAGAGCACCTTCGGTGACGGAGAGCCGCGGAGGTTCTCTGAGTTTAAACAGAAATGCCAGCAGCAGGCGGCTGCCGCGCTTGAATGTAAATGTTGTTCCCCTCAGTTTAGGGAAGTAGTGCTGTGAAAAAGTGTTTAACAAAAAGAAAAAAAAAACGCGCGCGGACGCCTTTTGGGTCGCATGTTTGACACGTTCAGCCCAATGTGGGCCAGGTGTGAGGTCGGGAACCTGACTAACCCGACCCAACCCGGGCTGGAGCGTCAGCTGATGGAGAGGAGAAACCTGAGCAAAGTTAACACAGATGAACTCCACAGCTGAATGGCGTGTACCTGTCTGTCTGTCTGACACACCTGTCTCACCACCATCTCCGCGTGCGTGGAGGAAGTGTTTAAGGGGGGTTAAGAAAACTCCAAGCTAATAAATCTCTTCTACAATACTATCATGTAGTCACTTTCAAATTGTAACGGATTACTTTGTTCTAAAGTAATCTGTTTCTCTTTCTGAATGTGGTACGCAAATACTATATTGAGATTACTTTACTACAGAAGTATTTGATCAAATCTGAGGTGACAAATCTAAAATATTTGTCATTTTTAAGCCTCAGCATAAAGAAGTACTCTAGAAGTTTATTTTATTAAGTGTAGCAAGAATACTGTGGAGTATGTAGTATAGATAGAAAGTAAACTAAATACTACTTCAGATTAAATATGAACATTAAAAGTAAACTTTACAGAACATTGCCTCGCTTTTAGTAATGTAGTACTCTTAAAGTGTAGTTAATACAAATACAGATGATTTACTTGAGAGTAAACAGAAAAAGTGCTGCAGCTTTGAATGTGAGCTCCGTCAAATACAGAAACCACAAGCAAAAGTTTTTTTTCATCCTTGAATGCCTCGCTCTCTCACCACACCGAACAACCATCAGTTCCTTAAGAAACTCTAATTACTGGACATGTAATAGGATATTAATAGGATTAATTAGTATTGAACAAGTTTGTAACAACACAAACGAAGGAGTTGCTGAACTTTTTGTTATTCCCAACAGCCAGTTTCAGTGTTTATCTATTTTTAAAAACAGGATTTCTGCCGACAGTCGAGAAGCAAACATAGCTGCGATTACAGGAAGAAGTGGCTTAAAAATGTCAAACATTTTTGGGAAGTTTTGGTTAAAAAAACAAAGTTCCAGCAACATTTAGATGGGCTGCTTCAGTCAGCACTTCAGTCTGCTTTTTTATACATTTCTAATCTGGTTCCCAGACGGTTTTTTAATGCTATTATTTGTCACTTTATTGGACTTTTATCCAAACATAAATGAAAATCCTCTTTAAATCATTGATCTTTCTTTTTTTATGTTGAATTCACAGTAATGTTTTGTTTTAAATGAAACTAAATGAAATATATTTTTTAGTTGCCTTACAATATAATTAATTACATTTTAAGTTTCGCTTTATAATCACAATAAAACACATTTTAGAATTTGCAAATCTGTAGTTGAAACCGAGATGTTTCTGGCTGCAGTACCCAAACCGGCCACACGGCGGCACTAAACACGACTGGCACTCCAACCTAAAGAAAAACTTTATTTAAAAAGATAAAATCCCTAAAAAATAAAGTTAATCTTTAAAAGTTTTTGGTTGAATTGAACAAAAATCCACTTTTGTCTTGCATTTCAAACAAATAAATGTAATTTAGTAACTTATTTTTATTGTATTCTATGTGTTAGATCTGCGCAAACAAATCTTAAGATTTAGGTAAAATTTATAGCATTTCTTGCGAGTTAATAACTCATAAATGTACAAGACTTCCAATTTTTATATTTGGTGAAGCGTTCCTACATTTTTCAGAAGGTGCTAGCAGACTATTCTGCATTAAAGTGACATTTTCTTAAAAGAAAACTCCTAATGAATCTGAAAGCTAAACATCACGTCAAACTGAGATGGAAAAATAATAAAACCTGATAAATAAACGCTTCACTTTTTCTGGCATAAGGCTGCAAATAAGACGGACAAACGATCACAACAAAGGAGCTTTTATTCTGGTAGAATCCCGTTTCTGACCTTCCTGCCATCAAAAGAATGAGTTCAAGGATGACAAATTTAGTTTTACTGTTAATTTTCTTTCAAAACATTCTCTATAGGATCATGTTCTATTTGATTTCCAATAAATGTATTCCTTAAATAGAGTTGATATAGTCATGTTTTTCCCCTTTTTTATTGCTAAAATTGCTCGGCACGGCTAAATCCTTGTAACTGAATCGGTCAAAACGCAGAAAAGTCGTTTTTTTTAGTAGTTATTTCGTCTGAAATCGATGATGGATGAACACGGCGGTCCAGCGTCCCGTCCTCCATGTTTTCAGCATCCGTGGGACGGCGGTCCTCAGATTGCAGGAGCCCGTCGCCGCCGGAAGCGCTTGCATGACGGCGGCGATGCAGCTGCAGGGATGTGAGTCACCGCGGGAGGGAAACTTCACGCTTCGCCTCTCTGAGCTGAAACTTTGATACAGGAAACTAACTGGTGACGAGCGGCGAAGCGAAAAGCTCCAAATCTGATGAAAAAGGAGGAGAACGGATCCTCTCTGCTCGTCGTGTCCTCTGATCCTAATCAGCGTTTTGACACATTTGATGACAGGATTTCAGTTTAAGATTTAAAAAAAAGAGGGGAAATTTGCGTTTTGAAGCACAGAAATATCTTTACTATTATTAATATGTTAAATAAATTCTTCCTTAACTGAAACAAATGCAACTGATCGCATTTGGATCAGAAACCAACCCTGGCAGGAAACCTGGGTGACGCTAATTTGCTGAGATGCGAAGAGCAGATTGTTGAAACTGTTGTGGTCAAAACCAAGCGTGCACGAGCGGCTGATGAGGGCGAGCGCGGCCGCTGCCGTCTGAACAGACGGAACGGGGTCAGAGCGCCGGAGCGCCGGAGGGCCGGAGCGCCCGGCTTTCCCTACAAGAATTCACAGAAATGGAAGGTGGTCAGAAATCATCATTTTCAGCCATTTTCCTGTGAAATCCATTCGAATGAACCTTATCTACACTTTTCCTGCTCCAGAGCATCTTAAAAGTGCTTTATGTAAAATAAATGAAGAGGAGTCCTGAAAACAAAACACATTCTACTAAGACAAACAGAAAAAAACTGTCCATGCAATCAAAGTCAAATCGAGGAAATGTTTTAAATTTAAGCTAAAAAGAGGATTTTTTTCTTTTTCTTAGACTCTACAGAAAGTAAAACCCAAGTAGATATTTCTGTTTCTATCAATTGAGTTTTCTCAAATCTGGATTTACGTCATCTGGAAAAGAGTTCTAAACAGGCTTTGCTTTTGTCGGGACCCTCCGATGGAAAAACTTCCCCTTTAACTTCATACCCGAACTGATTTTTAAAACATGGAGGCGATTTCAGATTCCCAAAATGCCGTCTGCAGATGATAACAGAAAGTCTTCAAGTTTTCCACGTCGATTTGAAGGTTGTCTAAAAATGGAATACGATGCACTTTCGGTTTAAATATACAGACAAAGTGTCCCCACTGCTGTTTTAATTCACCTTTTAGCCAAAATCCTAAAACCTAGGACATAGTTTCTGCAGAGCGGCAGAAGTATAATAGAAATGACCCTCTGACTGGCGAGCAATGTCAGATCTATCCAGCTGTACAGTTCTGATCCAGATCCCAGCTCAGACCAGGAAAACAGACGGATCATGGTGGATGCATCAGAAAGGGGCGGAGCAGGGAGTTTGTGGCCCCGCCCAGTGTATTTTCTATGTAGCAAATACGATCTTTTTCTAATTCAATTTTAATGTGAATATTCTAGACGTGTGTCCTCCACCATCAGAAATGTGTTCAAAAGCACCTTTTTCATGGGAGGAGGCCGATCAGATGGTCTGTGTGGATTAAAACGCTGTTTTCTGTCTCAGTTAATCCAGAGTTAATCCAGAGTTCAGATCCGTTTCCTTTGCTCTTCGTCGTCTTTCTTGGTCTTTTGGACTTTTTCTTTCAGTGAAATGTAGTCTTATTTCTTACAGGAGGAAAGTTTGATTTCTTTCTTCTCTGATAGAGCACAGCAACATCTCAAGCAGGCACAGCACTTTTTTAATCATGACTTTATTTTTGTTGTTTGAAAACCTGAGCCGTAGACTCTTTGTGCAGATATAATCCGGCTTTATTTCTCAAGTTTAGGTTCATCCTAGTGATTGAATTAGAGGTGAGGTATGAGTTTATCTCATCCTCGTCAGCTTAAACTACTAACTTAGTTTTCTGTGGAAGTGCATGAAAACACTATAAACTGAAGGATTCCTAATCCTTCCTAATTCCTAATACAACAGCAACGTGGGCTGAAGGACATGAAACATTAAAAAGTTATTTGAAAAAAGCATCTAAAATGACTGACTAGCTAAAAGCTGCTAAATCATGGATTTGTTTTTGAAATGATTGCTGAGACGCTGCATGTAGCAACTGCTGCCCGGGTTCTTCACCAGCCCAAGCTTTATGGGAAAACAGCAACGAGAAAGCCACTGTTGACGAAAATACAGATTAGAGCTCGACCAGAGAGTTCACCGAAGAGCATGAGGAAGACTCCATGATCAAGTGGAAGAAGATCCTTTGGTCCGATGAGACCAAAATTAAGCTTTTGGGACATCAGCCAAGAGGATATGTTACCAAACGCAGCACATCCTCAAAAATACACCATCCCCACTGTGAAGCATGGTGGTGGCAGCAGCATGCTGTGGGGATGCCTCTCAGCTGCAGGCTTGTAGAATGAATGCTGCAAAATACGCCGGGCGATCTTTGTCGGTCTGCAAGAGAACTACGGCCTGGGAGGAGATTCAATGTCCAGCAAGACAACGATCCAACGCAGACTGCAAAAGCAACGCGGGAAGGGTTTAAAAGGGAACATGTTCTGGAGTGGCCGGGTCCAAGCCCGGACCTACGGCCCATAGAGAATCTGTGGCTGAAGATGAACAAGACTGATCGAGACACAGCATCCGAGGGGGTGAATACTTTTGCAAGGCACTGTAGGCAAAAAATATGCTAAAATGGTTACAATAAAATCATTTAGGATAAAAAAAAAGCTGAAACATTACAGACTATTAATGTTAATAATAAGATAATTAAAAAACGGTGAATATGTAAGACAATGTTAACAAAACCATAAAAGCTAAACATGTAACGCACCTAAAGAGAGAAAAGTGATGAACGTGAAATTATGATGAAGAATTTCTTGAAAAAGCTCCTGAAAGACGTTTTTTTCCTCAGAAAACTCCTCAAATGAATCTGTAAACCACGGAAACCAAACTGTTTGACTTTATTCTACCAATTCTGACAACAATCCCGATTTATGGATGTGGCTCGCCGTGCTGCACGGCGGTGTGGCGGTTAGCGCTCCGGTCTCAGTCAGAGGGTTCTGGTTCAGGTCCCGGCCGGGTCCGTTCCGTGTGGAGCTGGCATGTTCTTCTCATGCACGTGTTGGGTTTCCTGCCGTCTGTCCGGGTTTCTCCTGAAAACGTGCTTCAAGGGTTCATTCTATATCCGTGTCACACAGCTGCCGCACACATGATAGGCTCCAGCATCCCGGTGAGTCTGAGCTGAAATGGATAAATTTAGCAAAATGTTTTTAATATTTTTTTCGTGAAACTTTGAGACGACTTCAGTTGCAAAAATGCCGAAAAATATTTAAATCAATTCAGAAATGAGGAAATGCGACGAAGGGGGTGTTTTACTCGACGACGTGCTCAAACTACAAGAACCTTTCAGAACATTTGGATCGGTTCTCACGTTCTCTAACCCACCATCAGTGTTTGACATTATTTTCCTAAATGTGATCGACGATGAATGATTTTATTTTGAAAGCTCTTCCAGCCGTTTGTCAGGATGGATTTCCTGTTATCAGACATCAGAGGAACGTCTTCATTTCAGACCAAGCCTGGAGCTTCGTGAAGCTGCAGCAGAGCATCTGCAGGTCAAGTTCTGGTTCAGACGGATCCATTTCTTCACGCTCCTGACCTCAGAGCTTTGCAGAGCTGTTGCAGGCGTGCAGCGAGGCGCAGCCGGCGGGACTTTTGCTCTTCTGGTGACGAACTCACCACATCCTTACCACACACTGTGTCACCAGAACCCAGCGGAGCTGCACATCTGCAGGCGCTGATGATCACTAGCTGCTGTCACGGGGTTTGAAACACCCCCCCCACCTCCATAACTGAATGGAGAAGATGGTCCGTCCCAAACGAGGATAAATGTTCCTCACATCCACACGCTTTGATAACCAGGAACGGTACGGAACCGGGAACAATTGACCCGTTTTCCTTTGCCTTTCCAGGAAACAAAGACTCGGGGCGGCGCCGCGTTTATTTTACAACGAGAGCGTTTGCTTTTCATTTAGCTCATTAGGAAGGTTTTAAAGACCCACCCCCATGAAAATGGTGTTTTTAACGTGTTCTCTGGGCATTTTTCTGGTGATGGAGGACGGATAGAAAGAAAGTTGAGCTTAGGATTGCTTTTCTGAGTATTTCTTGACTGAAATTGTTGACTAAAAATTAAAAAAGTTTTGTCAAGTTATGAAACGAGCTCCCAGCTCCGCCCCTTTCTGATGCATCCACCTGCAGACAAACGGATCCATGAACGTCTTTGTTTTCCTGGTCTGAGCTGGAATCTGGATCAGAACCGGACGGCTAAAAAGCTCCGATAGTTTAGTGGCATCAGTAATATTAGGTTGAAGGTGTGGGGGGCTGTAAGCTAGTGGGAGAGTGTTTAAACGAAGGGATGATGGGGAATTTCTGATGAACTCCTGCCGCTCTGCAGAAACTACGTCCTAGAAAACAATTTTTGATTTTTGGCACAAACCCCCCCCCCCCCCCCCAGCATAATCAAAATAAAAAAGACCACTGAGAAGAACGCTTTGAAAATGGATCAAGAGGTTTGGAAGGGTCTTTAGCTCGATAACGGAGATTTTAGTGAAGAAACTGTCTCCTCTTTATCAGCAGAGGAGCAGGAAAACGCCGTCTGCAGCTTTGAGGACTCCTCAGAAGGTCGGCGGCGTTCTTCAGAGAGCTGCTGCCTCATTGGACGTCTAATGTGCTTCATTTCCCGAGGCTCTACATCATTGTTTTTTTTTGGGGGGGGGGGGGGTAAACAGACTGGGAATGTTTATGGATGAGGTGATGAGCAGCTTTCTTTTTTGGAGATTTATCTGAATGTATTTCATAAGTAGTTTCAAAACTAAACAGGAATTAAAACGGATAAACGAAGCTTTTCACAGCAAAATAAAATCTTAGATGACTTTCTTCTAGTTATGTTGAGCTTGCAGTCAGAAGATGTTCTGTTCCTGAGCTTTACCAAACGGACTCTGGTGAGGTCTGCAGGGATCTCCCGGCCGGGACGCCTCCCGTGTGTCAAAGTGTCACTTCAGCAGCCTGAATTCAGGAAAACGCTCCTCCCTGTAGATCAGACAGAACGGATCTGCTTGGCTTTGTGGTTTCTGACAGTTTCAGCTGAAACGTTTTGGTGCGTTTAAACCTGGAAATGTTTTGTTTGTCTGCGCTCTTCATCTGTTTCTTCTAGAAAAACAGACGGGAAGAGTTCTCCCTCTAACACCTCCTGCCTTTCTGCTCCTCCCTGCAGAGAAGCACCTGGGAAGGACGCGCATGAGCGCTCTGCTCGGCCTCTTTCCAAACGCCGGCCTCTCCTGACCTCCTGATGGAAGCCCGGGGGAAGTACGAGTTCTCTGCAACGGCGGACGACGAGCTGAGCTTCAGGAAGGGCGACGTCCTGAAGGTTGGTGCCGCTCCGAAGCCGGAGGCCCTCGTCCCAGCTTCTCGGTACCGAACCGGCTCTCTTCTGTGTTTGTGGCAGATTATAAACTTCGAAGAGGAGTGGTGTAAGGCGGAGCTCAACGGACAGGAAGGCTACGTTCCGAAGAACTACCTGGAGATCCAGCTTCCAGCGTAAGAACCGTCCTGTGCTCTCGCGCTGGAACGTGCAGCCGCCGCCGCCGCCGTTAGCATCAGATAATCTCCAGGCGTCTCCGCTCAGGTGGTTTCAGGAGAACACCAGCCGCAGCGGCGCAGAGGAGATCCTGAGGCACAGAGACGTGGGAGACTTTGTGATCCGAGGCTGCCAGACTTCTCCAGGAGACTTCTCCATCTCTGTCAAGTAGGTGGCGCCGCTGGGCTGAAGGAGCGTTCAGGGAAGAGCTGGCGGTCGTTCTTTAGAAGCTCGTCCTTCTGAGTCTGAGACCCACCGCCGGGAAAAAAGTGCAGAACTGAAGGTCTAAGGACAAACACGACTAACGAATGAATCAAACCTCTTCCTTTAGGCTTGATTTCCTCAGTTTCCTTTAAAAATTGAGGATTTATGATTCTTCGTCTGAATCAAAACCAAAAAACTTTTGGGCCTGTTTTTTTTTATTTTTCTATTTTGAGCGATATCTTCATTTTATTGTCAAACTTTGTTTTTTTTTTTTTTTTACTAGAAAGAATCATAAACAGTGAGGGATTTTGTCGTTTATCAGTGACCGATGTGATTAAAATGGAGTTAATAAAGTGTTGAATTTTCCCGTCTGACCTTTGACGAGTCTGCTCGCCATCAATGAACGAGCGTAGGGTCCATAAAATGAGAGTTTATTGTTTGTCTACATCTGTTTTGATGCAAACATTTCTCCTGTTTGGCTCATTTGCTGTCAGACGTTTAGTCGGTTTAAGGTTTGGTCTCAAAAACATTTTTTTTATCACCCTTTATTCTCAGGAGTTTCTGCTCTTAAAGTTTGTAGTTAATCAATGGAAGAGATGGACATAAAACAAAACAATAAATGAGAAAAAAGTCAGCGTGACGTGTCTCTACCTTCAGAAGTAAGTCAGTAAATCAAAATGATAAACAGAGAATTTCAGAGTAAGAGCCTTCACACTCGAATGTGGTTCATGAAGTGTGTGGACAGACGGCGAGGGTTTGAATCCGTGTCCACGCTGCAGACGTTAGCCACATTATCTCAGAGAGATCTTTGAAGTTCTCCTCCAACAGGAAAAGCTTATTTCTGAAAACGGTTTTAAAAAAGCAAAACAAAAATCTGAGGTCTGCTTGCTTCTTGTGGTGATTTTTTTTTAGCCCCGCCCCCCAAGTCTCCAGGGTGTTTTTTCTTCTTCTTTTCTCTACGCTAACACGCGTCTCCGCCTCTGCTCAGGCATGAGAGTGACGTGCAGCACTTCAAAGTCATGAGGGACAACAAGGGCCAGTACTTCCTGTGGTCGGAGAAGTTCATGTCCCTGAACAAGCTGGTGGAGTTTTACAAAACCACGTCCATCTCCAAGACCAGGAAGATCTGCCTGAAGGACGGCAGCTCCAACAGCCGGAGCCCCGCCTCCGCACAGGTACACGCCACCTGCTTTCCTAATGATGCGTGCGCAATAAATGGTCGATTTAAGAGGTTTTAGACGGATGCAGGGAGGACGTTTCCATGGCAACCAGGCAGCTTTTCCAATTATAGTTTGATTCAACTTTCCTTCAACACAGTTTAGATTCAAAATAAAGTGAAGAAAAATTTTAACTCCACGTCTGTGTATGTTACCTAAATGATTTTCAAAATAAAATAGCAAAACCTCTAAAGAAAGACAAAAGTTTTAGATTTTAGAGCCTTTTCCTTTCAGTTTCTGTCTTTTCATTTATTTCTATAAATAAAATAAAATATCATTTTTTCTCTATCCAACGCATTTAAGAACTCTTCTGTTTGGTTTGTTTTTATCGTTATTTTAAATAAAACTGCACTAAATGTACACAAATCACAGCCTGCAGACTTTTATTGCCCACTATAAGCACAAAGAGAATTGAGTCAAGATCATAAATAGTTGTTTTTGCATCTTAGAAAGGATTTTCTTTCGTCAGTTTCCACGTCCACATTGAGAAAAATGACCTTTTTCATTCAAGTTTTAGCCAAGAGTTCCAAAAAGAAACTAGGAGGAGATGAGAAAAACAGTCAAATGTGTCATTTAGCAATAAAAACAAAATAAATATAAAGCAATAAAAGTTTTTATGACTCTGTAAATATATGTTCACAATAAAGATATAGAATAATTAGTTTTTTACCAGGTATATTCAATTCAGTGAAATTAAATTATCAATATTTTGAGCCATTTGTTTACATAAATATCTACAAAAACATAATTTGCATGAGGGGACTGTGTAAAAAAAAAAGATGCCAAAAACCAGAAGTGAAAATACTGTGTTAATGAGAACATGAAAGTGGAGGAGGAGGAGGAGGAGGAGGAAGAGGACTGTGTGCCAAAAGACACTTGATGAAAACCACAAAATCAAACAGAAACTGCCGTCGTTTCTAGATATCATTCAGTGTCGCTTCTGTTTCAGGAGCCTCCTTCTTTTAAGGTCCACAGCTTTTAATTTGAAAATCTAAAACTGGTAAACATGCAGTATTTTTTTTGCATGTATTTTAAAAAAATCACTTTTTCTTTTTATCATAAAATTAAAATAATGATGCCTTTATCATGTATTTTCTTCTGGTTGTCTTTTTCTAAATCTCAGATAAAAGCTTAGACGTCAAATTAACTTATAGACGTTCGCTTTTCTGTAGAAACGGGGGGAATTTCATTTGAAAGTGGGTCTAAAAGGAGATTTAAATGATTTCTAGTGTCTGTTTGAAGCAGAAGTTCAGACGCCTTTCCAGAGGCACACACACACACGCGCACACACGCGCACACACACGCACACACACGCACACACACACACACACACACACACACACACACACACACACACACACAACACACGCACACACGCGCGCACACACAGCTTTAACATGCTGAGGTTCGGAGGCCAGCCTGCAGAGATGATGCAGGTGTTCAGGCATTAGGAGTTCAGGAATAAAATGAGAGGCGTGGGGCGGCGAGGCATCAGAGCTCCTCCTGAAAATGGCAGCTCCTCTTGAAGGGCTTCAGGGTCAGAGGTCGTGTCATCTCTAGACCAAATCAAAGCTTGGTTTAGTTGTAAAAAACTGGTGTCATCTGCATATATTTGTTATTTTACATTTATCTAATGTGTAGAAAAGTAAAATGTTCTAAAGCTTTGAGGGCTTTAGTTGATTTTGTTCCTGTTAACAGAAGAAAAAGACAGAATTCATGTCAACGGCTGACGTCTTGATGTCTTCATCGCTGTTTTTTCAATGTTTTTTTGCTGACTTTCAGGATTTCAGATCCATCGCTGCCTTCCTTTAAATCTTTTCAAGTTTTTATTTTTGTTCGGCTGCAGTAAGGCCTTTCAAGAGTCGGTGTGTAAAGTGACATCTGTTGTCGATCTCCGGATCTTCGATGCTCAGCTCTTCTCAACTTCCTGCGCTTCCTTCCTGCAGGTTGGAGCAGGGTTTGCCTGGTTTCTTGAAACCCAACCGCCGCCGTGGCGTCGCGGCAGCACGCAAACTTCCAGAGCAGACGCCCAACCAGCTGGTAAAGCCTCGCTTTAAGGCAGTGTCGCACAGCCGCATCTACGCTTTTGTAAATGGGTCAGGCGTGAACATGCGAGCGAGGACAAAGTTGTGGTTCTTTTACGTGACATTTTCACAGATGTATCAGGAATGATCCACCTTAAAACCACGGAGAAGTACGAATAAACCACGAAGTAGAACACGAACCGTGCGTGATCATTTATATTCATTACTGATTCGTGCATCAATTACGTCATTTTAACGTAATACCTTACATGCGTGTCACATTGAAAAGACAGTTGTGCATCGCTGGTTCACGCGTGTAAAGTCCGTTAGTCATACATGGAACGGTCGTGGAAAACCACACATTGGTGTACGCCAGATTTCGTAATAACGGCGCGCAAACTGCGTAAATCAACCAGCAAAAGCTTTTTAGCAGCTCAAAACCAAATCCACGTAAAGAGCCGTCACCTGAAACCCTCGACGGACGTCTTTGTGGATCACCCAGCAACACAGCTACCAAAGCGTTGGTAGCGGCTGTGCGACCCGATGTGCAGACGGAGGAAATGGCGCCTTCTGGAGTAACGGCGCCCTCACAGCCTGAACCCCAAACTGTCGATTTCAGATGAAGAGGTCGGGTCTGGAGGAGCGAGCTCACACCATCGGCCACACGGGCAGAAACAGCCCCGCCAGCATGACGTACCCGCCACAGCGTGCTCAGCAGCAGGTCAGCCTCTACCGAAGATGATCCTCAGTGTGGAGGTGGTCCTGAGGGAGGGTTTATGCGCAGCAGTCAGACGGGGAATCAAGGAAAGGATCCCCCAACACCATCGACAAGCAGTAAGGAGCTCCTTTGTTGTAGCTGGAGCTGAGGTAGCATGCTACAGTTGTGCAGTAGGTTTAGTCTCATTTTACATTTTGATTTTTCACCTTTTGAGAATCCAGGACTTTCACATTAAGACGTCTAGAAGGGGAAACCGGGGACATAATGAAGAAATCTAGGATCAGTTTTCTTCGGCCACAACCGGTCGAGGATTTTGAGATTTTCAAGCCTGAATCCCAATCGAAAAAATGAACAATTTAGAAAACAGATCAAGGTTTTCCTCAGGTTTTATTTTTATTCAGGTTTTATGAGCTGATCCATGTCGTTTCCTGCTGTCGATTTCTGCAAAATAGCTTGAACAATCAAGTAAAAATAGTGCAAATATCAACCAGAAAATATATTTAAGTTTTAACTAGTAAATTAAGTGGGTAAAAATTAGTTATGTGAGAAAGTTTGTAGCTTCAGATTAATTCAGATTTCCATTAAAAGTTCTTTTAAAATGACTTTCTTCCAAGTATTCATGAGTAGCTCATATCTATATAAGCGTTTATTCATTTTGGTTGTTTTTGAGACATTATTGTTTTGTTTTTTTAATTACTTTCTCCCAGCAGAGCTTGCACTTTATAGACGGTCCCTTATCTCACTGCTTTCTCTCCATTAAATTCTCACTGAAAATAAAATAAAAATAAATTTTTTTTAAAATGCCTTTGAAGTTTGCGTCGAGACAAACCAATGGAGACGCTAGCTGTCAGTTTTAGCGTTTAAATAAGTGAAGCTGGATATGTGAATAAATAAATATAAACTGGCGCCTGGATTAGAGAAGCGGTAAAATGCGATGATCTGTTATTGCTCACACTTGGAAACAGAGGATTTATCTTAGGAATGAGCTTGAAATGTGTCGCTGATCAAATAAAAAGATACAATCAATATCCGAGCCCTGATCGAGAGATGCAACATTTGATTCAATTCGGTATTCTCCTCCATCTTAGAGTCTTACGGCAAAGACTGGAAATTAGTGGACAAAAACAGCAGAAATTTATTTTCTTGTGTTTCTTGTTTTTAAGGATTTACAGTTTTGATGAGTTTTTGGATTTGAACACAAAATAAAAGCTTAAACTCAGAAAAGATCGAATATCAGTTATTATCATACTTTCTTCAGAAAAAAGTAATTTAAGTACTCCACACAAATATTTACTTGTGTAACAATTTTTCTAAAAACTTTTATGATCAAGCAAGTAAAAAGTAAAAATGTACATATACATATTTTTTAATAAAATCAGTTTAAATACAAGTTTAGGACACGTTATCTGTTGCATGAATAAGTTTTTAGATTTTTTCGATATGCAATGTTCTGTTTTAACAGTATTTAAACCTTTCTTGACGTTTGTAGATCAGAACATGTAAGTTTAACTGGTATAAATGATGTGTCTTTATTGGTTTAAAGTGTTTAACTGCTCGTTTATTAAGCTGTGCTTCACAGGAAGTCTGACAAATTCAAACAATTCTGCAGACTCTTTGATGTGTTTGTCACCGTTCCAACCGGAACTTGATCCACACAAAGCGAATCGAAAGAAGTCTTTATTTAAAAACGATACATTTTTGATGTAATTATTATTTAATAAAGGAAACAAATGTGTCGGAGTGTCTCATGAGCTGATCCGTGTCGTTTCCTGCTGTGTGGAAGGCGTCGGCGCCGATGGTGAGGGCGCTGTACGACTTCACGGCTGAGGAGGACGACGAGCTGGGCTTCTGCGTCGGGGACGTCATCGAGGTGATGGACCGCTCCGACCCGTCCTGGTGGAGGGGGAGGCTGCAGGGGAGAACCGGCTTGTTTCCTGCCAACTACACCGTGGTGCTGTGAGGAAACGCCCCGTGCGCGGTTGGGTTTGCACGTGCGCGGCCACCGGCGTGCTGAGGCGTCGGCCTGCTCTGCAGAGGACTGTCTGCAGGCTTTAGGGAACTTGAATCCACAGCTGCCTGCAGGAAGAGCTGTAGATCCGAGGTGCAGGCAGGTATTTATTTTTGATGAATCCGCTCTTTCTGTTCGGTTTTCACTGCAGAAATGACAGCATTGTGTATCTTCCTCTGAGCTTCCTGACTTGGAAATAAACTTTTTTATAAACAAATCTTCTTGTGTTTGGTGAGAAACCTTCTATTAAACTTAGAGGGAAAACAGATTAAGTCAGGAAATCAAAAAAAATCTAGAGCTAAATTTTAAAGAAAAGCTACAGGACATTAACTTTCTAAAAATGGCAAAATCTTAATTGAAAGCGCACTGTGAATGCTTGTAGTGTGACTTCGACCTGAGACTCTTCTATTCCTCAGCTGTAGCTCTTTAGCTGTGAAGAAAAATCCAAAATGTTTGAATAAATAAGTTTGTAGTTTTGGCTCCTTTTTTTTTAAGTGAATAAAATGTTGTCAATTCTGTTAAAGATTTTTAGCGTGTCAAATACCTGAGCAAAATGATGGTTTAATCTATTAAACTGAATCTACTTAGGAAGTGGTTTATCATAGGAGTCTTATCTTCTGCCGCTCAACAGCGTCCTGTTCCTGTTCGGAGACAAATGTCTTAAAGGCTATAATTTCATTTACATGGATAGTTTTTCTACACCGTTGTCATGTTCATTTTCTGTAATAAAATGGGGGAAAAATGTGAAAGTGGAGCCAAATCGTTTTTGTGTTCTAAACTCAAATCTGCAGCAGTAGTGGGGTCTCTTTTGGTGCGGTTTTATTTTGAAAGAAACTTTTCTGTGTTGAAAAATATAACTTAGCTATAATTCAATTATTCTGCATATTTAAAAGCTACGTTTTTTTAAAATGGGTGACTTTATGGTCACCAAAACATAAATGGTGTGTGTGTCTAAACGAAGAAGTGGGACTTTGGGGTTCTGAGTTTTGGAAACTGGACCAAATGGCTCTTTTACCTGTTCCAGATGTTTCATTTAATTTTAATTTGATGGAGAGCTAAAATCATTTTTAGTTTTTACCCTGTATGTTGTTTCATCTTGTGTTTTTGGTGGGAATGTTCATTGGTGCATGCTTTTATTCTGAAAAGCGTTGCTGAGACGAATTCAGCCCGCATGCTTAGCCCCGCCCCCTGGCCGTACCTGAGCTCCGCCCCCCCGCACCTGTCCGCTCAGGTGGAGCGGTTCCTGACAGTCGTGCTGAGTGAGCGCGCGGCGGCAGCAGCAGCAGCGGAGGCGGGGGGGTCATGGCGGAGTCCCAGCTGGTGTGTCTGGACCCGGATCACGTCAACGAGAAGGTCCCGGAGAACCAGCCGGAGTTCTACTACAGCGAGGAGCAGCGCGCGGCGCTGGAGCAGCTGCTGCGGAGCGGCGCCGGCGCCTTCAAAGAGCGCCTCCGCGAGGACCACATCCGGGACTTCCTCTGCGCCCGCGAGCTCAAAGTGATCCAGAAGACCTTCCGCGAGTACGACGCGGACAGCGAGTCCGAGTCCGAGCCGGACAAGTCCCGCGGGGCGGCCAGCGCCGACTCCGGGGTCCACTCCACCTACTGGCCGCAGATGTCCGACACCGAGGTGCCGTGTCTGGACCTGGGCTGGCCGGGCGGCGGCGGGGTGTACAAGGGGGTGACGCGCGTGTCCGTGTACACGCACCCGCCTAAAGGGCCCGGGCCGCACATCAAGGAGGTGGTGAGGAGGCTCATCCAGGGGTCCCACAAGGTAAGAGGGCCGCTGCGCCCCCATCCGCAGACTCATTTAGATTCAGCTCTTCCATCCCATAATATTCCAAAATAATCAGATGAGAAGTTTAGAAGGAAGCTGGAAACTGAAATGTTAAAATAAAAGGTGACCCGCACAGGGTTTTCCGTTTGTCTGCTTGTAAACAAATTTGATTTACATAATAATCAATAATTTTTAAAAAATATTCTTTTTGTTATTTTAATTCTGCTTCTCAAATTGAAAAAAAGGTCAAATAAAACCTTCAGAAGAAGAAAGTTCATTTTTCGCTTCTTCGGGGTTAAAACTCATAATTTGCATGACGTCACAGTTGACCTACTTATCAACACTTTGTATGTGACTTCTGCAGAGTCACGTGACTGTCAAGAAAAACTCAAACAGAATTAACGGGATTAAGAGCAAACGTCAAAACTTTGGTGTAAAAGGATGAAGACGCCACAGACAGAATAACCTCTGAAAAACACCTGTGCAGGTACGACGATGAGCTCACGAGTCCTGAATGGGTGAAAGAACAAACAGTTCTTTAAAATAATCTAATCATTCAGTCTAAAACGCACACAAAAGGTCGCACATTTTGATGTTAAACAAAACGTCACTCAAGGAGTCATCCCTATCAGGGAAATACTATTAGTCTGCGCTCTATGTCATCCCAAAGGTGTTCTATCGGGTTCAAGTCCGGACTCGGTGCCGGCCCGTCCAGTTTATCCACAGCGGTCTCTGTCGCCCACGTCTTTGTGCTCACAGTCGTGTTGAAAGAGGAAACTGTTCCCACAAGGTTGGGAGAATGGAATTGTCCAAAAAAGCAGTTCCTTTCACTGGAATTAAAGGCCTGAAAAAGCAAGCCCACACCATAATTCCTCCTCCACCAAATGTCCCACTCGGCAGAACGCGGTCCGGAATGTACCGTCGCCCTGGCAGCCTCCAAACCCAGACTCGTCCATCAGATTTCCAGATGGAAAGGCGTGATTCCAGATCAGTGTTTTTCAACCTTTTTTGAGCCACGGCACACTTTAAATCCCGCCGCACACCAGCATCCAAAATAAATAAAGAAATAAATAAGGAGAAACTCCATAGTCTTTATTAATCTACAGTCCCTCTACAATCTCAAATGCATTTTTGTGATAATTGTGGCAGAAAAAGATGGAAGTTGCAGCGTTTTTTTCTAAAAGATGTAATAAAAGTTAAGTTAGAAGATTTAAAAACTGTTTAATGTGTGTTCGTTGTTGTTTCAAGACGTTTAACAACGAAGATTCATTGTGCGCTGAGACGCTGTCACTTTAATCCAATGCATCATGGGAGATGTAGTGCAATAAGCCACCGAACGCAGACAGACTCGCGTCTCTGAGCTTCATTGTTTTGTTCAATTGTTCCACGGTCTGACACCGGATTCTGTGGAAAGCTGCACCGCTAAAGACGAGCTTTAGCTGGTATTTTTGTTAGAACTGAGCGACTTAATCAGCAGAAATGGAACAAGGAAGGGAAGACTGTAACCACTTCTGATTGGTCAGACTGATGACATGTGATTAAGTCTCCAAGAATGATTGGTGGAGACAGTAAAAGGGGCGGGACTTTTCTGTAAACAGCTGTAGCTAAGGCTAAATCGCGGTACAGTCATTCTTATCAAAACGTCTTTAATAGAATCAAATAAACGCAAAGAAAAAAGTATTTTATGATCTTTCATATTCCTAACTTCTCAGTGTTTTATCAGGACCTGTTTGGATGAACACAGAGCTGGAATCCTGGAGATGGGAAATGTTTTTAGATCAGTGAATGAGGGCAATTTCCCACGGCACACTTGACCATCTCCCACGGCACACTAGTGTGCCGCGCCACTCTGGTTGAAAAACACTCCTCTTGAGTCCAGTGGCGGCGTGTTTTTCCACCGCTGCATCCGACGTTTTGCGTTGCACTTGGTGATGCTGCTGCTCGGTCGTGGAAACCCGTCCCACGAGGCTCTTTGCGTTCTGTACTTGGACTGATCCGCTGAAGCGCGTAGTGCAAAGAGGTCACTGATCAGCCCAAGTACACTCAGACCCGTAAACTGGCGTCATCCGCTGAACCACGGGGCGGCCGTGGTGTAGTGGTAGGGCGGTTGACCCATGATCGTAAGATTGTAGATTCAATTCCCGCCTTGCACAGATCATGTGTTGAAGTGTCCTTGGGCAAGACACTGAACCCCACCTTGCCTCTGGTGGTAGGTTGGCGCCAGTGTTCGGCAGCAGAGCCGCCATCAGTGTGTGTGACTGTAAAGTGCTTTGGGCCTTGAAAAAGGTAGAAAAACGCTATATAAGTATACGCCATTTACAAATGTGTGAAACAGTCTGCATGAATCATGCTTGATTTTGTACACCTGTGGCCATTGGGACACCCGAGTCTGAGCCTTTGGATGGGCGATGGGCCAATACTTTTGGTAATCTGTTGTAGATGTTGATGGTGCTGTGGCAGAAATGTGACTGTATCTGCTGTCAATCAAAGTGTTTCTGAATGAGTTGTCGCGTGATAATTAATTATGAGTTAATGGAAACAGTGTCAAAGTGTGTGTTGGTGTGAGGATATATTTCTCAATGGGATTAGACGTCCATGTGGGATTATTGCAGTGAGTCAGCAGGACTCAGGCAGCTTCCAACAAGTCATCTACATTTGAACTTCACTGGAAATTCAGATAAAACTCACAGTTTTATTAAAAACAGAATTATGTTATTTTGTTTGTTTTGTGTTTAACAAAACAAAAAAAAAGATTATTTTAAGCTTCATGTTGAAGTTTAACAACAAAGAATTTGTGTGTGGAGGAGGATCAGAGCGGAGGAAGTGGCGTGACGGCAACCGTAGCTGGGCATTATGGGATGTAGATAGAGTAGCACAGCAACTACAGGCTCGTTAAAACGACTTTTGACGGGATACTTGTTGCTTTTCACATTTTTCAATACGATCTGTGTGTCGGACACTCATCAGCGTACCGTGGTCGCGACCGCCTTGCAGCACGCCTCTGGTGCACCAAAGCAACAATAAAGAAGTGACGTTGATACAGACCTTCAAAGTTGATCGGTGAGCTGTAATGTTTGTCACGACAAGAACTGCAAAGAGCACAACTTCCATTATTGGTTAGCCCATTGTTTTCCTGTTTCTCTTTCTTTATTCTAGCATTTTCCTCCATTTTTTCCCGCTTAACTCCTGCAATTTTTCAGTTATTTCAACCATTTAACTATTAAAATGTTCAGCTCTTTCGGCTTTTTCCAGCTATGACTTTTGGTCCTTCAAATCCTTGAACTTTTCTAGATATTGCAGGATTTCCAGGCTTTTTGCCTCCATTGAAATACATGGGGAATCCTCGCTGGCATTTTTCACAAAATTTTTTTTTTGTTATTGTGCTGTTTTCACTTTATTTATGGTTAACTTTGATAATTTCTTTATTAAATTTTTGCCAGTTATTCCCCTTAAAGTTTAATTTTCATTCAGCAATATAACATTTTATTCTGGAAATGCAACTCCGTCTAGTTCTTTCTCTCGTTGCCCCGCCCTCATAATACCTGGCCAATGAGCGAAGAGATCTGAAGACATGTTTTTGTTTCCAAGCTTTTGGTTCAAATCAAATGACACTGAACTGGAGTTTGTCCTGACACAGGTGCTGTTATGAAAATAGAGTATCTTCTCGTCCTTCAGATTTCTGGGATTAAACCTGAAGGACGAGAAGATTTTACCCAGAATCCCAACAAAAATAAACATTTATAGACCTCATCATGGTGTCTAAAGCCTCTTTTGTGGAGGCAATGTTTCCTTTTCTTACATTTTTAAAAGAGTGAACATCGCAATCATAACTACAAAAACAAAACATTTTTATGTAAAAAAGCACAACAAAGTCAGTTATGGAATCAGCAGCGGATGTTCTCAGCTGAAAACAAAGGACTTTCCAAATCCCAGGATGGAGGATCTGCTCTGATGGTAGAAGACCGATGACCAGCCCAGAACCCACCAGGAAGGGTTCTTTCAGGGAATAGCGCCCCGATCTGAGACTAGCGTAAAACAGAACTATGATGAAAAAACATGTTTTTGTTTCAACTCAGAAGAAAAGAGGACCTCATGGTGCCAAACAGTCTGACCCTTAACCTCTGAGGAGGACAGAGTCCAGCCTGGAGAACCCAGATTACTCATTTTTGCAGAGTCTCCATTTCCTGGCAGATGCAACCCCACACCATAATACTCCCTCCACCAAACGATTCAGCTTTATCCCTGCTGCAGTCAGCACCTTCTTCACACTTTGGACCTGAGGTTCAAGCTTATGACGAGTCAGCAGCAAAAAGAGTATTGAAACAGGGTGTTTGGTTTTTTATAGCTGCAAAGCCCCTCCCACAAATGCTCCGTCCTTCCAGCAGTGGCTTTGGTCAAGAGGACGGCCAATCTAATCCCATCCAGTATGATTTTAGGAGCATCCCTGAACTTTCCAGAGGGAATCAGCGATCAGGAGTTACGCAGACACATCTGAGTAATTAAACCCACATCAAGAGGCGTCGTGCAAGTTCTGACACGGAAAAGTCAGCTTCACATCAGGACACGCAGCTGGAGGATCAAGTTTGGTATTTATTTTTGAATCCCAGAGCTCTGACTGGCTGAGCTCCCAGAGCCTCACCTGTGACGGAGAAGCACCAGAGGCTGCAGACACCGTTTACACGACTTGACATGACACGGGGCGGGGCCGGCCAGGCAGCACTTCCTGCAGAGCTTTACAGAGTTCATGCTGAGACTTTACCCCCTTTAGGTCACAACAGAGCCGTCTGCTCACATTATGCTAATCCCTCTGAAAAGCAGAGGCTTCCATGCTTGTTCTGATATCAGATCTTTTTCCAGAGAAAAGTCCGCTTTAAAATGAAATCTTTGGCAAACTCCTCCAAACCATGAGTCTCCCACCCACGTGTTTCACAATCGCTTGGTGTTTTCTGATCTTCCTCTAAAAAAATAAGAGCCACAATTTGACCTAAATATTCACTCAATTAAAATGTTTTATTTTGAAATTCTCCAAACTATAATTCTCCCTCCACTCTGCATTGCGATTGCTTGGGGTCTTCTGAACTTAATTTTAAAATTATTTATTTTAAAATTTATTCTAAATTCTCCATACCATGATTCTCCCTCCGCCGTGCTTCACAATTTCCTTTGAGAAATAAAAGCCACATTTTTACCTAGATAATAAAAAGACATTAGATGTATTTTGAATTCTCTAAACCATGATTCTCTCTGGACCGTGCTTTACCTTTTCTTAATGATTACCCAGTTTTCCCTGAGGAAACATGACATATTTGGGTTGATTCCGGCTGTCTGTCATGGGTGGTTGTTGTGGTGAAGCTGCAGGTGTATTTTTATCGTCTAAAGTTGTTATACAAAGGAAGGACTTGGATTTGTTGCTTCTATTTTGTCTTGTGACCGAACCTTTTCTATAAATCACCTCACACAGGATGTGTGACCTCAGCAGAAAGCAGGATTTATTTCTTAACTGCCCATCACGTGCGGTTTTCAGTGCCGACTGTTTATGGCGTCGGGACAGTTTTGTCCAGGATGGACGGACAAAACAGCAGATAGAGGACGGTAAACGGTTAATGTCTAAAAGCTGAGAGTCACCTGACGGCATGCAGCTGTTATCTAATGTGGCGCATGTGAATTATGTTTCTGGATCTTTTCCAGATTTCATCAGAACTCTTTTACTCACTTCAGAAAACAAGTTCTGCCAGCGGAGGAGAATTTAAACTTGTTTTTCTTTTTCAACCCCCATCCGTCCAGGTGGTTGCCATCGTCATGGACCTCCTGACGGACCTGCAGATCCTCCAGGACCTGCTGGACGCCTCGTCACGCCGCTCTGTGGCCGTCTACATCGTGCTGGAGGCCAAAGGAGTCGTCAACTTCCTGGATATGTGCTCTCGGCTGCAGATCAACGCCTTGCACCTCCGGGTGAGCGGGAGGGGGGGGGGTGTCATTGTGCAGAGCAGGGCGGGCTCCTGTGACGGTTGCTCACAGCTACTGCAGCTACTAAAAGGAGATAAAAAGATAAGAGGATTCCACATCCAGGTAACGCTAGTTTGAACCCTGCAGGTTTCTGTCAGGACTCCTGCAGGGTCGAGGAGCAACAATGGCTTTTTTTTCTGAAAGTTAACCACAAAACAGATCAGCTGTTTGAGGTATATTACTCTGTAAAACATTAAAACTCTAAATATGTTTTTGTTTTGGAAAGACCCACTTTGACCAAAATGGAAGTCTTGCAGCATTTTCCCATGATGGAGGACATGTATAAAGGAAATTGAGTTTCTTAGTATTTCTTTATTCAAATTGTTGAATCAGGAGAAGATGAAAAAAATGCAGTTTAAAAAAGGGAAATAAAGTTTATTTGTGACGTAAAAAATAGGCTGTGCAGGACACAAGCTCCCTGATCCTCGTAGACTGAGCTCTCAGCAACGAGGAAAAGGGAGGCGGGGTTGCACCTCGCCGACAGTCCCGCCCACTCACAGGTGGATTTCTAATGAAGTCCTGCCGCTTTGCAAACTGTGTCCTAGTTACAAACATCATAATCAGAAGACCACTTTGAAAATGGAACTTTATGTCCATTTTTTTAATGAATATTTATGCAAGTTTTACTTTTGTAGTTTCTTTGACTTTTAGTTTGTGTTAAAGCCCATTAAATATACAAGTATTTATGTATTCTGAAAAACCACAGTCTATATGATTGAATTCCATCATTCAGGCCTTTAGGATAGATTTATCTGTGGGCTAGGATACAGTGGCTCATTCAGATTAATGGCGTTCCTCAGGGATCTATTCTGGCCCCACTTCTGTTTGTTTTAAGGTTCCTGGTTGACTTGAGTGTCTGGAAACAAAACAATTCAAGTTTATTATAAAATTAAAGATTTTAAATTAAGTCAAACTTTGAGATGTTTAAACTTATTAAGGTTTTCTCCCTTTTAAAGGAACAGGTTTTTTTTTATGTTTGTGCTATTTTCTTCCTGTCTTTTCATGTTACAAGTTAAGTACATTTATCTATTTTTTCTTCCGATTGTAAACGAATATTACACGTGTGGTTATGTTTTACAGTTACTGTTTCTGAACTAACAGACAAAAAGTCCACTTTCTGTCAGATTCCTCCTTTTTTGCCTTGAAAGTCTTTTTTTTCTTCCAAATCTGGATTGTAAAGTTTGAATCTATTCAGTCTTCAGCGAGTGAAGGTGAGCTGCAGGTGAGCTGCAGGTGAGCTGCAGGTGAGCTGCAGCCCCTCTGAGCCGCTCCGTCACCAGATCTGCGCCGGGACACAATAGCCGGCCTTCTTATCTGGATGCACAGTTTCAGTCCGGTTAAAGCGGAGCAGTGGAGGTCTGCCCACGCCGGTGTCAGGTGATGCGGCGTGAAAGGCCTTTTCAGAGCGCCGGGCGCCGATACTCTTACTTCTTACAAGCGCTCATTCATGGACCGGGCCATCAGATCCCGTCATTTGATGCGTCACCTTCAGCAGTTTGTTGCCTTGGTCCGTCCCTTCCCTTTTGGTAAACACGCCGACATTTTTTCTTTTCTTTTTTGCTTGAGGAAGTTGCATTAGGCGTGTCTGCGCCGTTTGCGCTGCAGTCTGCACATCCCTGTGCAGCTGACTGACAGCTGAGCTAACCCTGTTTGCAGGGGGTTTCACCTGTGTGATGCTAGGCCTCCTGAAGTGTGTAACCAACGGGGTGTTTCTCTGCAGAATCTGCGGGTGCGAACGCTGAGAGGAGCAGGGCTGGCCCTGTCGTTTGGAAAGCTGCCCGGCAGCTTGTGCTCCAAATACATGCTGGTGGACGGAGAGAAGGTCATGTTTGGCTCCTACAGGTAATAAAGGGGCTTTTTCTCTCACCTGTGAGTCTTGGTCTGCCTCACAAAAGCAGTTTTCTCTGAGAAAAACATGAATTTGAAGCCTTTAGATCAGTAGTGGGCAAACTTTTTGACTCTCGGGCTGCAAAGGGTTCTAAAATTGGTCACAAGGGCCGAACCGGAGGCGTGGGAATCCACCTCATAAGACAAAGAAAGAGGAAAAAAGGATTTTCTGACTTGGGAAACGCACTTAAACAAAAAACAAACAAATCTTCTTACATCACATGAATGCATAATACCTTTCTGCGCCCAGAAAATAATAAATTGATTTCAATTTATTTGTAGTGCACCATCTATGGGTAGACACCAAAATTACAGGGATAATAAAACATTACTAAGGATTATCAATATGATTTATTCCAGTTTGGCGGGCCTGATTAAATGGCTTGAGCGGGCCGTAGTTTGCCCACCCCTGCTTTAGGGTCTCCTTTGACCCACTTTTTGAATCTATAAAGCAGAGGTGTGAGTTCTTCTCACAATTTCTTTGCATCTTTCTGGATTAGTTTGATGCCAAAAGTAGCATCAAACAGTTTTTTTTTAAGTCTGTAAATACGTCAGCAAATCAGAGGATTCCATTTCTCACGCGGTACGCAGCAAAAGACAGCCCCCGCCTTAGGAAAAATGGTCTTACTTTCTGGCTTGCAAGAAAAATAATCTAATCAAAGCAATGCATTTCCGTCAATAACATCAGAAACAGGAATAATTCTTCATTTGTCCAGCTGGGTTTAAATATAGATTTTGTTCTGGTGGAAACTGCTGAGTTGGAAAGTTTCATCTGCAACAATTTTAGATGGACTGACGGGTCATAATAATGGCATAATGAATAAATGAATAATGATAATGGCATAATCTGCAAACTACAGCCAGTTCATGAACAAGACTCACTGATGTGGTTTTTGTTTGCAAAACGTCACAATAAAAGTCTGTTCTGAGGAGCATACATGGGAGCAGCCTGATGTTTTGGGCCTGACGCTCCGTCTGTCTCCTGCAGCTTCACCTGGAGTTCGTCCCGGATGGACCGGAACACCATTACTGTGATGTCGGGACAGACTGTGGACTTTTTTGACCAGGACTTCAGGGAACTGTACGCCGTGTCGGAGGAGGTGGACCTCTACAAGGAGTTTAACATCACCAAGCCCCCTCTTCCTACGCCCATCCTGAAGCCGAAGGTGGAGCACGTCCAGCCTACGGCGGTCTCCACGTCTCGCTTTCAGGTGTCGGTGGGGGACTCGGGGCGAATGAACCTGAAGGTGCCAGCGCACAAGTACCACAATCCCAAATACTCCCTGGTTTTTGGAAACAGTGTGGGACTGACGGGGTCTCTGCAAGACCTGTCCACTCGAACAGACTCGTATCTGGACGGGGTGAACCAGGCGAACGGCCTGCAGAACGCCATTCAGGCTAACAAGGAGGCTAAGGAAAAGGCGGAGCAGGTTTCTCCGCCGAGTCCAGTGCCACCTGGGGAGGAAGATGAGGATGGAAAAGGGAAGAAGAACCTAGCCCCCGCTGTGAAGAAGCATCGCAGCTCTTTCAGGCACTTCCTCAAAAACAGAGGAGCCAATCAGAGTTCAGAAACAATCGAGGAAGGCGTTGCCACCCTTCAAAGCCCCGCCCACGCCAACAAAACTCCAGAGACTAACGGAGTCGCAGCCGACGAGCTGGAGGACTCGTTTGAGGTCGTTGTGAAACCAGAAGGTCTGAAGTTCAAACCCAAGAAGCCGTCAAAGCTGGTTCAGAGGAGCATGTCTCTGCAGACCATCAACACGGCAGACGAGGACGGTGCGTGTCCGTCCTTTCTCACCGTTTCAGGAAATGTCCTCAGAAATGAGCAGAAAAAAGACCTTAGCTGTAGATTTATTTAAAAAGTTAAAAAAAGAAGTTTCTATCATTTGTCTTGAGTGGTGTTGTCCTTTTGTAACGGATCCTTTGTCTTCTCTCCTTTGAGCAGGGTTCAAAGGGCGACGGCGGCCCCAGAAGAAGAACTGCATCCAGTCATGAGACGACAAACGTGCAGTCATGGCGATCCGAGTCACAGTGTCGTCTGAGTGTCTCGCCACTTTCTGAGCAGAGCGAGCTTTGTGTGTAACGCTGACTCAGTCCTCTGCTGCCATTCATCCAGCTTTTCTACATTTTGTATTAAATTATTGGATTGAAAGAGTTTTCTGCGTCTTTGCTTTGGCGTTTCTGAACACCTCAGATGAGCTTTAAGGTTCATGACGTCCCACTTCTTAGTTCCTCCTGTTGCTATGGTGCCATGAAACGCCATCAGTGTGGCCTTGAGTGTTGTCTTACCGTGGACCACTGTGTTTATACAGGCTGTAAATAATAGACAAGGACTCGCGAAGGAACATGAGGCCGCCGAATGAGAAAGTGAATTCAGATGAATGCAGCTAAAATTCAAGAGAAACCTAGACGTCAGTCTTCAAGTTCCATTTAAGAGGGTAAATTCAAGAGGAAGTTACGTTTATAGCATTTAGATTTTATTTTTTGGTCTGAATAAAAGACCTGCATAACAGCAGAGAAACGTCTAAATTAAGGGTCTGCAACACTTAAAGAGCCGTTTGGGTCGATTTCTTACTGACAATCACCCAATAAGAGCCTGAAAGTCTGACTTCATAGTTGCTATGGAGATTCAGAAAGAAAAAAACACTTTTGTATTTTGTTTTTACTTTTTTGGTTAGATAAAACAAACAGAAAAATAGCCTAGATACACAAATTAAATAATGGAACTACTTTAAATATTCTCCCACTGAATGCTGTAATTCTTTGTTTGGCCTGAAGGGGTCAGTGTTGCCTCACCAGAGATGCTGAACATAAACTCCAGTTTTTCTGTCACCATTGTGTCAATACTTAGAAAAGAAAAAAAGCGGCAGTTTTAACAAAACGTGTTTTGGTTTAAGATAGTTTCTAGCTTCAGGACTGAATCAAAAGCATTTTTTACCTAAAAAACAACAGAACTATCAAAAGATTAAAAGTACCACTGAGATCCTCATATATTTATTTATTATTAGTATTTTTTAAGCCTTTTCTTGTAACATACTTGTGATGATGGAGGACACGCATGAAGAAATTTAAGCTCAAAATAGAATTTTTGAGTATCCATTAATTTAAATCAAAGTGAATCAAGCAGACAAAATAATCCTATTTAAAAAGATCGTATTTGTGACGTAGAAAATCCGCTGGAAAAATCATCAAGAAAATTCATCGGAGAGAGGAAGGGGGGCGGGGTTGCTCCACCCACAACTCTGAGGCTAATTTCTACTGCTAATCTGCAACACAGAATAGCCTCCTGGCATGCATTGCTCCAGGAAGAAATCACAAAGTGATGATGTAGCGCCACCTGCTGGAGAAAATACTGCAGCACTCATTGTTCGTAGAAAAATTCTTTATTGTTTAGTCGTTTAAACAAGACAATATAAAAATATAAACAACTTTTCACAAATAAAATACACTACACAAGTAAAAAGTAATAAATTACATTTCATGCCTCAAACTTTATTATCCAGTTTACTCAGACAAAAGTTGAAATCGTTTGTTTTTCAATCAGATTAGAAAAATAACTGGGAGAAATGGTGCAAGCTCATTTAAGATCAGTTGTTAGATTACACACAAATTAGTCTACAGTTGTGTTTCTGTTGTCAGGTTTCGGATTATCGCACAATACGGGAAGGAAATAACTTTTTTGAGCGATCTTTGCAAAACATAGTTTTGTTGCCTTTAGTGCCTTCTACAAATTTAAACGTCTCCTAGGAATTAAAAGTATCGCCTCCAAACTCCTGGAGCATCATTGGGAGGCGACTGACAAAAAAACGTGTATTTTCAAGATTTTGAACGGTTTTATCATAGCGAGTTCGCAAACGGGGCGTTCCTTCGATGCTCCCTCATTTTTAACCGGAATATTGTGAAAATGTATTACCTGAATCGTTGACTCGAGCTGAACAAAACGATATGATTTGTTATACGACCATATTAGGAATGTGGGCGTGGTTGACAAAAACCTTTGTTGCTAAGGAAATCCAAAAGTGTACTTTTGCGGATTCTTCTGAAAATGACGTAGACCTGTTCGTCCCCCCAGGTCACCAAAACGTAGAATGGTTACTATGGCGATAAAGCAACAGAGAGGCCGTAAATTGGCTAAAAGCAGCTCTGACCAGGGTGGCAAGGGCAGAGGGTAAGAGGGGCATGTAGCCTCTCAGCCAGCGAGGGCGGGTTAAAGGTCGGTGGCGAGGATAGAGGCGGTTAGCGCCTGTTGGGCATACAACGGCGTGGCTTCCTAAATTTATTGATCTTGTATTTGATCAGAAAAAAACGTTCCTCATTTTTCTGAAGGTATTTTTCTGTCTCTTTGAATACTTCTTATGTCAGCATCAATTTTTATGTTGTTTATTTCCTCCTGTGCCGTAAACAAACAAAAACATGTAGATTCCATGCGTGAAAACCCAAATCTTGTTTTTTTAATCATCTTTGGATTTTCTGCATTTATAGTTGAATATTTCCACTTCATAACCTAAAGAACTTCAAAACCAAACAGTAAATAAAGTTAAAGTGCTTGAACAGCTCAGCCTGTGGGTGGAGCTTAAGAGAAATAAACAAAACTAAACCTTAACAAACCGGAGAGAAGCTGAACATTTGCTTGATTGGCGGATTCCTGGTTTTTGTTTTGTTCCCCTCTCCTAGCCGATAGGGCTGAAAAGGGAACACTCGTGGGTTTGATAAGTTTCTGATGAAAGTCCTGCAGATGTTTGCCCACAGTGAAGCTTGAAGAAGTGAAAACTGCTGCATTCATCCATGACTTCTGGTTTCCCCTCTAAGACTGCCAGTGTCACTTCTCCTTTTGTGAGAACTCTTATCTCATCAGCTTTTCTGTCTTTTTGTCCGAGCGCTGCGTGCGCCGATGGGATCCTACTGGGCCGTGTTGCTGATGACCTTCCTCTTTCGCACAGACACCAGGTCATAGAAAGGATCCTTGGTGATGCTCGCTCTGAGAATAAAAAAAACCCCAAGATTTTAGCTGAAACCAAACCCTCATCTTGAGGTTATTTTCATTTCTGCTTCTATAACCTGTCCGTCATCACCTGATGGCGTCCATCCAGTCGTCCCGCTCTTCTTCGCTGGCTGCTCTGAGCTTATAGGACTGGTGTTTCCCCTGAACCACTTTGCCCTTGTTCTCCGTCTTGCAGGCCTTGATCTTCTGTCCTCTGGGGTTGTAGATCTCCAGACAGAACTGCTCAAACATTTGGGGTAAAAAGGTTCGTTTAATCGTTGTGTCATCCAACGTTGGGTAGCTGGATTTCAAAATAAGAGACTCTACCAGTTTGCTGGAGTCTTGGACCTTCCTGACGCAGAGGTTTTCCAGAGGAATAATCCCGATGGGATCTTTATCCTGAAGGATAAACGTTGAGGTCAAACGACGCCGTTTGCCGTTTGTGAAGCCGCTCAGTGAACCAGACTCACCGTGGTGAATTCAAAGTAGTACAGGCAGCTGTCGGTCAGAATGAACCACCGTCTCTTCCACGTTTTGATGCGTCCGCCTTCAACAAAGAAGCGTAAAACATGATTGGGGGGCTTCCTTTTGGAGGGAGGCCTTTCAGTGTGTTGGATGGGGTGGACCCCGTCAGCTCACCCATCTTCATGAGCCAGCCCTCCCGGTCCGGGTTGAAAAACGTCAGCGTGAGGTCGTTCCCATCGTCCTCTGGGATTTTAAACGGCTCGTTGCGGATGCTGTTGTAAAGTTTCTGTTGGACAAGAGGTTTTTTGTGATCAACAAAAGTATGGAGAACAACCGAAAACATCCCTAGAATTGATTGCCAAAGGACAAAAGTCTTCATAATTTGTGGAATTTCCTTTGTGTTTGCCTTTCACTACTATTCCGGTGAGTTTTGTTGATAAAATCAAGAAAATATTATATAAACTTTCATTTGAACCCTAAGAAACATCGCTTGGAAAAATCTGGATCCTTTTACAGCAGGATTGATTGATGATTTGTGTCTTAATAGTGTAGTAATGTTTGCTCTTCTGTTTGTACATTTATTTCTATGTGTTTAGCAGCAAACTGTAGTTCTTTTCAAAGATTTTCAATAATTTTCAAACCTTTAAGGTTGCTGCACTTCAGCATCGCCAAAGTTCTTGTCTCTCATCTTTAATTTAATACTATGTCAATGATATTTGTTCTAAAAAAGAAAGAACAAAACCACAGCATGGTGACACCTCCACCGTGCTTTAAAATGAGGAAATTGTGGGAATTTTACTCTTTTAAATCTGCCAATTTTTATATATTTGTGTATAAATATATATTTTTATTTTACACACATCTTTCTTAGATCTTTGTTGTAAGTTTGATTTATGAATTGAATTCATTTAAAGCCTGTATTTCTTTCCAGCTATGAAAATAATTCACCAATGTTTTAGGTAGATGCTGCATTAGAGCCAAAGTGGTTTGTCGCATATTTGAAAAGTAGTGTTTGCCGTTAGTTTGGGGTCATCTTTAACATTTACGTGTCAAATGACCGCTACATTTGACCCTACGGCGTTGGCTTTACGACAAAGATGGCGACAGATGCACATAATTTGAGCCTGTGCCAACATAAACGGGTCCATCTTTGTTTGCATGTTCACATGGAAACAAGAACTCGCTCGAGAATTAGACTTCCCCTTTCAAGAGGCCAGCCCCCCTTTAAAATTAAGTGTTTAAATTACAAAAAAATGAAACTTTGGTTGCTCAGAAAGTTAGAAAATGTACTTTGTAGTGCAGATTTGAAATTCACTGCACTTATTTTTCAGTTTGAGGAATGAAAAAAAAGGTAATTCCAAGAGATTTAACTGAACAACTTGTAAACCTTATGAGGCTAAAGTACAGAAATGAGATGTTTGTTCTCTCTTGCATCATGTGACGTGCATGAAGGCCGTGAAAGCGCCGGACCGTGAGCAGCTCGGTGGGCAGGTCCTCGCCGTTGTTGATGCCTCTGTTCATGGAGACGAAGCGCTGCAGGCTGGGCTTGTCTTTCACGTTGGGGTTGTGGAGGCTCGTGTTGAGCATGATGATGGCAAAAGACAGGATGTAGCAGGTGTCTGTTGCAGAAAACCACATCTGTGAGCTGCAAAGCAGCGTGCGCCGACGCTCCAACCAGAAACGCGCTAGCGCTCAAGCGTGAGTCACAAGCCTTTTCTGTTGTTTCAGTTTTATTCCGAAACCTACCTGTGGACTGAAAGACCGACGGGTTACAGTCACAGTAACGAGTTGCGAACGCCTCCATCATCCTGTCAATCTTCTGAGCTTCTCCTGGGAGGCGAAAGCTCCACAGAAACTGCCTGAAATCACACAAAGAGGTTAAATGAAGAGCTCAAACTTGCCTCTGGATGCGATTCTTACTGTGAGAAAGGCTTTGACAAACCTCAGCGCCTGCACCAGATTCAGGTCGTAGAACTCATGCAGAGCCACAAAAGCTTTCAGGGTTTCCAGATGCATTTTTTCCCTGAGAGACGATGAAGACAAAAAGTGGGAGGCTCAGAAAAACAAACTCTGAAAAAGTGTTTGCTTGAAAGGAAGAGGAACTGTTTTCTGCTTTAGTTAGAAGAGCTGTTTTTAAGTAATACTAAAATGAGCTTAAAATAGTTAAATGTGAAATCAAATCTAATTCAGTGTAATAGTTTTGGAGGATTGGCAGTAAAGATGTCATCCCTCTCTGCTGTGCTTGGCTTGTAACCATGGCAACGCTACCATTTGTACAAAAGGTTGTCGGTTTCGAACCTTTCTCCCAAAAAGTTGCCGATAGCCGTCTTGTTCAGCCCCTCCTGCTTGTAGAGAAACTCCGCCACGGAGTCGGCTCGCCATTCCAGAAGGTCGTGTTCCACCAGGTACTTGATGCCCTGCAGGGGAAAGAGGCGGAGACTTAGCAGGGTTTGGAGGAACCCCACAAAAAAGCTGGGAATTGTCCCAGCAAAGAAGGATGCTTTTGGAGAGGGTGTCATCCGTGCTTTAAACTGTGGGACTGTAGAATCCGGGGCAGGATAAACATGGCTTCCTCTGCATAGATCAAAACTCTAAACCTGGTTTTCTGACCACATCTGCTCGTTCTTCGCAGGGCAGGTTTTAGCTCAGATAAAAGCCTTAAATCGTCCCATCTTCTGGCCTGAGCAGCACGGACTTGGTCTGAACCAGACGCCCAAAAAGACATCACTGCGGCGCATCTCTGCGCCACTTCACGGAAAAGGATGTGGTTTTTCTCGCTGTTTCTCGTTCTCTGCATCTGGCCGTGCGTGCACAGTCTCTGAGCATCACTGCTTTACGAAATTGCATCTGCTGCAGCGTAAACTAACTAACGCAGATCGAGTGAAAATCAGCAGAAATCTTTCAGTCGGATGCTTCGTCAGTGCTGCTGATGTCTGACGCTGATGTCTGTAGGTACAGTTTCAGTGTAATCTTTAAAACTGCCAGAAAATCACAAGAACCTGTCAGCTGGATGTTGTTGCACTTGAGGTGGAGTCCCATCTTTTGGTACCATCACTAACTTCAGACTGTTTTAAAATAGGTCACTCTGGCCAACAATATGTACTGTCTCCTTTACATTAAAGATCCAGTTTTTGGTGCTCTTTTCAACATGTTCTTGGGGGATTTTTCTGATGATGGAGGATGTATAGGAAGAAATCACTTTGAAAATAGATTTGAAAAGATGACCAACACATGTTTTTAAGATGGTTTGTGAAGTTTGACCTCCAACATGTTCAAAGGTTTCTTTTAAAACAGGAATCCGTTTAAGAAAAAAGCAAGAAACCATCATAGATCCTGGGTGGGAAGACAATGAGGAGATCAATGTAGACTCCAAGTCTGTGGCAGGAAGACTGAGTACTTGGTTGCAGACTTTAGATTCCAGATTGGATGGAAGTTTGTTGGTTTGTTGTTCGTTAAAAACCCTGTAAAAGAAAATGTCGAAACTGTGCAGTTTGGCAGAGGAAGAATGATAAAGTGGGACTCTTCCTTACTGGTTTTAGCACCACCTGTTACTTCTAGTTGCATTTCTTCATAAATGCAACATAACTGCTGTTTGGTCTCTATAGGGGAACACTAATTCACAATGTCTGACCCTCTCTTTCACCTAGAGGACAGATCCAGTTCAGCTTCTGGCTCTGTTGTCTTCAGATTTTGGTGTTTCACACTTCTGTAGTCTGCAGTTGAACGGAAATGCTGAAAAATGTCACCCCTTCATTTGGAAACTGTCCAGTTTCACAATGCGCTTTTGAGAGTGGACAAAAGCAACAAAACCACCTGGAAGCCTCATGCAGTTACACCCCCTGTTTTTTATGGGACACAGACACTGAAGAGAAAAGAAAAGCAGTCAAATCTGCTCCAATGTTTCCATCCACGAGGCGTTTTCCAACCCTTTTCACGACTCGCTCCTCTTCAGATTCACGTTGAGGATTCTCTTTGGTCCGTCTGTGTTCTTTTGTCATCAAAGTTCAGTTGCGAGTGAACTGAAACCTCAGGATTTCAGAAGAGCTTTGGCATCTGCTGAACCAAGCTGACTATTCTTGAAACGGAGGAGGACGTTGTTTCCTCACAGACTCGCTGCATCCATCAGGAGGAAACTCTTCAACCTCCAAGAGGCAAAGTCTGAATTGGTCAATCAGATGAGCTCAATGTGAGGAAAAACATTTGTTTGGTTGAGAAATGATGGATCAGTGAGTAGAACTTTTCTGGGAAAGCAGCATCTTGTTGTTACTAAACATTCATATTTTCTTCTTAACCTTTTTTTGGTGCTTTGATGCAGATCTACAACTTAATATGATGATCAGATGAGATTTTGCACCACCAGAACGAGAACGTGACAGACACTCACCATTTTTGGGTCCATGTTAAACTTTTTTTTCCCACGAAAGAACTTTCTATTCTTCACGACACTTTTCCTGCAACAAAACACATAAACGAGAGTTCATACTTTGCAGTTTTCCTGTTCCTCTTTGCTATTGGTGTCTAACAGTTTTACTATTGCAAAGAATTCTTAACGTATGGAGGCTTAGATGTCCATAGGGCCATGAATGCACCACAAAGTCCTGGAAACTACTGAGATGATGCAGCTTTTGCAGGAAACTTAGATGAACTCTTGACATAATATTTGTAGAACTGTTTATTAGAGACCCCCTCCAAAAAAGAGGCTTTTACCGTGTTCTTGAGACATTTTTCTCATAATGGAGGACACACATGGTTGTGTGTGTGTATATATATACATACATATATATACATATATATATATGTACATACAGATTAATCTTAAAGCTTAATCTTTATTCGAATTTCCGTAAATCAGGAGCTTGAAAAAGGTTGTTTTTAGTAGTTTAACCGCTTTATTTGCGTTTTGCCGGACAGAATTGTTTGAATTTGAAGGTTTTTCTGGCTTTCGTTGTTTGCATTAACTGGACTTTCAAGCAAAATCAGTTGCTTTTATGTGTAAACATCTCCGTTGCCGTGGTGACTCAGGATGACAGGTGTTTGACATCCCTTTTCTTCGGCTTTCCTTTGCCCGGATGTGACGTCAACATAAAAGAAGTTTGACTGAAACCACTCTCAGCTCCCGCCTCGTTGTTTTCCAACCTTCATCAAGTTAGTGACTTGATGAGGTGCTGGGTGTTGAGGGGTTTTTTTTTCAGCCACACGCAGCTCTGCAGCCACATGAAGATGTGAAATGTGATCTAAAAATGTCACCGAGTGTGAATGAAACTCAAAACGAGAAAAGAACTGCGAGGGTTTTCTGAGTGAGAAAAGAGCTGCAGCTCAGCAAGATAATTTAGAAACCCTGCAGGTTGAAATGATCAGATTAAGGTCTGTGGATGAGTCCAGCAGCAGGAATGGACCACTCACCTATGCTCGGAGGGGGGCACATCAGGCTTGAAGTGATTGAACTCCGACCTCTGGGAGAGACAGCAGCACCAGAAAACCCGTTTGTGAGATGAAGCTGTTTTTCAAAAAACAAAAGCAGAAAAAGAGCTGGATGGATCCCGTACCTGTCTGTGGTCCGGCAGCTCCACCATGCTGGTGCGGTCACCTGTCTTCCTCTCAGCTGTGGAGCAGCAGAGAGCTTCTGCTTTAGACTTTTCTCTGAAGCATGCAGCTTCATCCTTACAGAGCTGGTCAGAGATAAAACTATTGCTGCTTTTCTACCTTTCTTTAGCGACTCAGGCTGCTTCAGGGCATCAAACCAGCCGAGAATGTTTTATACACAAAATGTAAAATCCTCAAAGTTTACGTTTGAGCTGTCACTGCTGCGTGAGCTCAATCACAAGCTTAAATTAAAACACCAAAAGAAAAAGAAGCGCAAAAACTTTTAAAACAAGATCGTTTTCTCATCTGGAAGGAAGATTTTTCTTACCTCTCCCCCACAGGAAGCTGTCTCTTCTGCTCACTGCCATGTTGCTGCACCAGAGCGACTGACGGCTGCACAGGAAGCAGACTGTCAGACGGCCGGCCGGCGCTGCCAGACTGAGGCACTGAGCGCGCTCAGGAGCGCTAGTGATGCAGATCAACCGCAAAGGGGCTGAACTTTGTGCAAAAAAAAATCAAGCGAGCTGTCATTTCTGATCAAATGTGTGGTAAAGAAATCCCTGAAGAAGCTTTTTTTGGGCTGGGCTTTGCTAACATTTGTTATATTATGAAACTTTATGCAAACATTAATAACAGGATTTTTAACAACAGCCTTCTTTCTTGTGGCAATATCTTTAGATATTGTAGAATTTATGGAAATTTCTGGTTAATGTTGCAAACTCAAAGTCAAAATTACACATTTACTAAAATAAATCAGACAAAGATTTACATTTAATCCCTTCACACGTGTTTTTGCTTAAATGTATGTTATTTCTTAGTGGTTCGGTGCATATTCTTCGGTGTGACAGAGTTAGAAACAGAACATTTCTGAGGAGGGCCTTGCTGGTGCTTTTGTTGTCCTCTCGTGTTCACAAACCTCCTTTAAACAGAAACCTCTCCGGAGCTTCATGCAGGTCTCTGAACCCAGCTTCAATCAGACTAGCGGGTAAAAAAAAAACCCCAGCTCAGTCGTATGGAGTCCTATACTGTTCATAATTAAATAGATAAATAAATATGACCTCATGCAAATACATAATCAATAAATCTCTCATAATTATATAAAAAGATCATAATTGTAAAAAACCTGCACACTGATTTTAAATTAGCCACTATATTATTCAATATATTTCATTTTGCTTTAAAAACCTGTTTATTATGTTAAAACAGCATTTTAAAATATTAATTTTAGTTATGTTCAGCAGTATTATAAGTCTAAGTCTTTTTTTTCTTCTAAGTCTCGGATTTAAAAATCAATATTTTCTAAATTATCTTTGTTTTTATTTCACATTGCTGTTTTTCAGAATGACTTAATTATTTCATAATGAGCTTTTTCAGCAGAATGAGTCTGTCTGTCAATCAGTGAAAGTGGGTGAGATCTAAATACACATTGGCTGATCTCTGGAGATCGACTCATATTCCTGGATACCCGCTCTGCGGTGTCAGAGAGATGACATATTTCAGCGATATCTGCACGGCTTTGCTGACATTAGAGGATAGAATGGAGATAAACAATCTGTCTGCAGCAGAAGATGCAAACATGAACGTCTCTGTTTTTCTAGTTTGAGGGTTTGTGTGGACATAACCACAGAGGAGCTCCGGTCGTCCACATAGACAGACCGGCTGTGGAAAGCGGAACAAGCAGCTCCGGCCTCCTGAACCTTATGATATTTTTCTATTTTCAATGAGACAATGATTATAAATCAAATAAATAAAAATAAACCTGATCTCTTAACATTCTCCGTGTGCATTGTGCATCCATGCATTGTAAGTGAGATAAACACAGACACCGCTCCATGTGGCTATCAGGCTCAAAACAGAAGCTGGTAGCCCCTCCCACATTGTGCGTTCATGGAACTCCAATTCATAGAAGCTTAGTGGAACTCCAACTTAGTGGAACCGACCACAAAATCACTCGAATTATGCACACTCGGCCAAAGCCATTTTTATCTGCAAATTTAGAACTAAAACTGCCCAATTTCTGGCAACACTGTGGATGTGTTGAGGTGCATACTCCCCCTAGTGTTGAGGAGTGGGCATTGCGCCGTCACGTTCGCTGAAGCATCTTCGATCGATGTAGTCAGGGTTCTGCTGCTCATGTCTGAGTAAAAGAATAGCCAATCACAAAAGTGTCTCCGCCTTGTCTGGTTTGATTGACAGACAGACTCGGGCTGAAAAAGTTCTTCATGAAATAAATAAGTAATTCTGAAAAACAGCTATGTAAAATAAATAAAAAGATACTTGATTTAGAAATTCGAGAAAAAAGACATAGAATTATAATAATATTCAACATGATTTAAATGAATATTTAAAAATGCTGTTCTAAAATAATACAGTAAAATGAAATATATTGAATAATATAATGGCTAATTTAAAATCAGTGTGCAGGTTTTTCACAATTTCCTGATCTTTTTATATATTTATGAGAGATTTATTGGTTGATTGTTGATTTGATCATGAACAGTTTAGGACTCCATACAGTCGCTCTGACCTTCGAGCTTCTTCAGGCTGACTCCACGGTTATTTATTTCCACGATGACCTGGTTCTGTCAGTCTGTTCAGGCTCTCTGGCTTGATGAAAAAAATCACGTTTTAATAAAAATACTTTGTTTAAAACTGTAACTTCAATCTGTCATGAAGTAAATATTAATAAAACATCTTTCAGAGGTAACTTCCTGCACTTTGTTACTGATAGAAACTCTATTTTTCTGGTCTTTATTTATTTTATTTTTTTTCAAACCTGCAGAAGTGAATCAGACCCAGTGCTGAACATCAAACGTTTATCTGTCAGTTTTGTCAGTTGTTTGCAGTCTTAGCTGCTGTCAGTTTTCTAGTTGTTGTTTTTGTAAACAACTGCTCGCTCCGACACTTCCTGTACACAGGAGGAAGTGCAGGCAGACGGACACTTTCAGTACCTTATCCAGAGATTTCCTGCAGCTGAACAGTCGGAAATAAAGGCTGTGCTTTTGATAAAGTGTGTGCGTGCGTGTGTGCGTGCGTGCGTGCGTACTGAAACCCATCAGGACAATCAGCATATATGTATATTGCAAAGAAACAGCTACAGAAATAAGCGGTCCGGTTTGGAACTGTGACGTTTGAAGTCTGATTTTTATGCATTCATAGAACCACTTGTGGAGTTCCCCAGGAGTCTATTCTCAGACATCTCTTTTATTAAAAAAAAAGCTAATAAGGACAGTTGTGTACTGATTCAACATGCATCTCCACACAGTCCAGTTCTTTGACCTCAGTGGATACAATCTTGATATCTGTTATTCATTTGGTGTTTAAAACTATAAAAAGGCATTTTTAACAGAATTTTTTTTATTTACTTACAAAAACGATAGAGCATAAGAGAGTCAAACATTCAAACCTGCATTTCGGGTCTTTTAGGCTGTTTTGTTTCTATGTGGCTAGATAAACTTTGCCATGTTAATCTATTTATAGATTGTTTACAGAGCTGTGAAAAAAGGTTTATCATATGTTCAGTGAACACAACGCCCATCCCTCACTATGATCGGGGTCCTGGGACTAATGCTGACGTCACATTATGTTGTTTGGCTGTACGTTGGTCCGATGACGTGTCATTGGACCGTGTCATGCCTTCAGTCGAAAGGACCCCGAACGGAAGGTCCAGGCTGAACGGTTATGGTACCTACACTGGCTGGAATTGATCCAGCTTGGTAGACGCAAGCTTGTGATTGGTCGTCCTTTTGTTTGCATCACATGTGCATAAATAAGCAAATACAGTAGAGACACAACAGAAAAAGAACCTGACGGTGACCTTTTTACCAACATGATATTGTTGGTATCTGTGGTTTTTATTAATAGTGAGGTTACTTTCAGTACTGGATGGATTTTTGTATTTTTTTTTGTATTTTTTTTTACAGCCCTACAAACAAGACATTTTATGATAAAGCACCTATTTAAAACAAGCAGTGACATCACACAAAAGCAGATTTAGAGAAAAAACATTTGAATTCTTTACGTACTTTGACATTACCACCAATCATTCACCTCGTGGCTGAATTGGTTCAATGCTAAGGCCTTCTGATTTCCTGCAAGAATGTCGTATCGTGTTTTTAAATTTCCTTAGGGGTTATTAAAGGCCTATTCTATTCTATTCTATTCTATTCTATTCTATTCTATTCTATTCTATTCTATTCTATTCTATTCTATTCTATTCTATTCTATTCTGTTCTATTCTGTTATATTCTATTCTATTCTATTCTATTCTATTCTATTCTATTCTATTCTATTCTATTCTATTCTATCAGGAAGAGAACAGCTGATTGGTTGATATTCTAGGATCCGTGTAAAAACCACTACTGTCTCAGAAAACTGACATCGTCCATGGAAAATGGTTTACTTCCAGCTCCAACCAAATCAAGTCAATTCAGCTGACAATTTTTTTGCAAAAACGCCACGTTGGAGCCAAATAGTACGTAGCTAGTGGTCCGAGTCGATGCTTCTTTGGCAACCAATCTCGCCAATCAGGAGTGAGCTTATTGGAAGGCCACACCCCTACACACTTAAAAGTAGGCTAGAGGAAATCTGTCAATCAAACGTTTTTGATGAAGGATTTGGGGTTCAGCAGGCTCCACCTACTTTTTTTAAGCCATCTGATTAGTCAGTTTATAACTGTAACAACAAAAAGATTTAATGAAAACAAATGAATCATAAAGAACATGTTAAAAACAAAGGTAACAGAATAAGAATTGTTATTGCAACCAACAGAAGCCAGCAGGTACTTCCTGTTTTGAACGCCAGGGGGGAGGAGCCACTCCGTCCAGTTCTTATATACAGTTAATGGTAACAACAGCCCTTCAGGACCAATTGAGAGGCTGTTTGTCAAAACCTTCTATGTCATAATCTTTTAAGAAATCAGTCCAGTACCACTGGTCAGCTGTGGTGCAGAGGAAGAGCGGTTGACTTCTAATCAGAAAATCACAGGTTTGGTTCCCGCTGTGCCTGCTCAATTGTCTAAAGTACTAAAGATTTCCATCACGTCTCACTGATCTTTTGGGTTTCCGTCCTGAAAGTCTGGTTAGAGACTAGGCGTTTGGGGAGCAGAGCAGTTGGCACAAACATACGCCTCCACGTCTGCTTCCTGATGGATTGTTCAGTGTTGACCTTTTTCAAATTAGGCCGCTTTCCCCCTGCTGCCAATCATCAGCAGAGTCTGTTATGAGATGAAGTAATTTTCCATCTGCAGCCTGTTCCCCCTGCCATGCTTTGATCCATCCGTAATGGCTCCTGTTTTTCTATTCTTTGCTTGATAATGACAAATGTCTTGTACCTACGTCTCACGTTCAGGACAACGGACGGGAGCAAAACGGTAAAATGATCGAAACCGGAGAGGCTATATGAGCGACTGTCCGGGTGTCAGATCGACAGAACGGCTGCCAGTGAACAAGAGACCGGAGAGTCACTTGGATTGAACACGTGGCACCGATTAGTGAAAGTTTTTATTCACAAACATCAAGTGGGATCAGTTTCCCTCCATTCAACTGCAAGTGGACATTTTCGCTTCCGTAACTTCTGACACTGTTTCCTAGTGAATAAACTTTTCCATGTCGTTTCCATGGGAACTCCAAAGTTCTATGTAAGCGTTAATGGGCGACAAAGAGTGCATTATCAATTTTTTAACGCATGCCATGGAAGCCTGAACCGTCCGACTCGAAGCGAGCGCGAAGTGCGTTGAAAGTGATAACGCACGTTTCAAAGGCCATTAACCCACTTATACCATGGTCACTTACAAAAGAAATAAATATTAACCAGTTTTTAGTCCTTAATTCTTGTTTTTCTTTTTGATTTTGATTGCTTTTTTCACAAGAAGCGGACTGTTTGTTACGTGATGAACAATTTTAACCGCACCTTAGACATTTAGGGCCCCTTGGTGGGGAGGGTGAGGGGACATCACTGTGAGTAATCAGGAGATGTCCCCTTAGTTCCCTACCCGCCAATTTTAACTGCACCCCCCTTAGTACACACACCCCTCCCCCTTCAATATATACATTCCAACATAAACACACACACATGCACACACAAACCCTCTCAAACACACATACACGCACACACATTTTGCAAGGAAAGTGGGACCTAGGACCATCTGTCCCCTACCCCTTCCCTGGTGGGGGGTGCGGGCCCCTTGGCAACGGCGGCCGTGTCCCCTGGGTGCCGGCTTCCTGGGCCCGGCGATGCTCTCTCCGCGCAGGGTGGGGGTTCACATTACACCTGGGCCGGGGGTGTTCGTGTCCCTGGGGGTTGGGTTCTGGTCCTTGCCCCTGAGCGCCTGGCCCCGCCAAATCTCCAACTGTGGCTGAGCCTGGTCGGGCCATGTTTACAACACCCCTTGTGGGCCCCCTTTTTCCCTGGGGTGCCCCCCCCCCCTGTCTTGCTCCTCCCTGGACCAACCGTGGGCCAGGTGGCTGCCTGGAGTGCGGAGCCTGGGTGGTGATGGGGTGCTCGTCTGGGGCTGTGGGCGTCCTTCTCCGGAGGGGCCCTGCGTTGGGCTCTCCCGTCGCGGCGGGGGGCTGCTCTCCTGGTTGGGCTGGGGCAGCGCTCTCTTTCCCCCCGTGCTTCCCTGCTCTCTGGCTCTGGGGGCCTCGCGGCGGTCCTGCTGGCCCTGGCCTGGGTGGCGGATTTCGTCGACCGGGGGGCGGTTGTTCCCTGCCTGCTGCCGTGTGGCGTTGGGGGGATTCCGGCTGCCGCTGCTGCTGCGGCGGGGGTCTTGGTGTGGGGGTGGGTGGGCGCTCCCCCTCCTTCTTTTCACGTTCCACCATCCATTTTAGAAGAACATAAACACTCACCTGAGCACAGGTGTTAGCTCACCTTTGCACTAAAAGTTTGCATGATTGAATGACTGAAATATTTCACACTAGTTGGTTTTAAGGCATAAGTATGCGTGTGAACACTATATGTTTTGTATACATGTCGACAGGTGGACATTTTTGCAGCTAGCAGGTGTGTTTATAACATTTGAGTGTGTGTGTGGACAGGCCCCGCCCTTTTTGTACTACATTTGAACCTTACCGTAATGATAAGCAACCAGTAAACTTGTTGCTTTATGCTGCTTCATGATCTTATCCCCCCTCCCCTGCTATGATCCCCCTCCTACCCCCCCTCTCTCTAACGTCCCTCTCTCTTCTTCCCTTCTTTCCTTTTCCGTCCGGTCCAACACCAAAGATTTTCAAACATGATTGAAATTAATAAAGTTTGGCCTCAATTACAAAAGGGGTTTATTCAGACATACCTTTGGTTTGTCTGAAGATTAATAACCCCTCTTGTTAAAGTAAAATATGTCCAACACAAGAGGCCCTCAGCTCTCATCTGTCTGCCCAGCTGTTGGACAGGACAAGTTAAAAAAAAAAAAAATACAGGGTTACCTCATTGAGTATTGTGGTGAACCTCTGTTGTATGTATTTTCTGATAAAATAACAATCAAACAGTGTGATTTCCTGGATTCTGTCTGTTCACATTCTGTCTCTCACAGTTGAAGTGTTTCCATGATGGACTTTACAGACCAAACTCAGCTTCTTAAGTCAGAATAGGTCTTAATTGGGGGCTTGCAGCCCCAACCGGTGATGTTTCACACTAAAGCAGCGGAGCAGAAATATCGTTCTTGATATAAGTAATTATTGGGATGCCATACATTCCAATTTATGCCATTTAGGATCCCTCCGCTTTCACAAACAAGCTCTCTAAGTGTTTTGATTTGTTATTAGGCTTCAGATGCAGGAGCCGAAACCTGATGTACTTTTTTCCACGCAGCCCCTCATCCAGGATCCTGTTGTCTCATTCAGCTCCCATAGTAACCCCATATCTGCAATGCTAATGTTGCCTTATAAGATTGGAGAGGTTAGGGTAAAAAAAAAAAAGGCTGATCCACCGTCTGCAGGGAGCTGTGGGCTTTGTGCAGATGGAGCAGAGCTTTAAAGAGTGTCTGGTCTTGCATTCATTTACAGACTCTCACAGTCACAAGAAAATACACGAGTGCAGCTTCATGCTGGGAGGAAGCAGAATCTATTTAAGCGACAAACCTGTGTTTTCTTAGATGCTTTCTAAAAAAGAACAAGCAAAACAACTATTTCTTACAGAAATAAAAAAGGTATTACCAAGGAAAGAATCCTTTTTTTGTGGTATTGGTCTGTCTGGAAGTTGCCGTTGTTCTGGAAACCAAACCTCAAATCTCTGTATGATTGTAGCAGAATCAAAAATGAAGCAGACTTGGACTCTGAAGGGTGAGCTGTCACAGTGGTAAAGAGCAGAAACATGTTGATTTTCCTGAAATTTGTAATCATCCAATAGGGGGCAGCCGTGCACCAAATCTGCACATTTACATATTAAACACAAGAAAAGAAGAAGGGAACTGCTTAGATTTTCCAAACTCCTTGCTCTGTCTGAAGGTTGGAAGCGGGAACCTGCCTGCTGTGAGGCAACAGCACAAACCATCCCAACACTATTAAAAAAAATGAGAAAAAGTTCATTTTAAGAACACAACGCTTTTTTTATCTGCAGAAAAATGTCACTTCTTTGAAAAATATGAACAGAATTTTTCATTGAGCGATGAAGGTTGTGTTGCAGAACAGCGTTCTTTTGTGTTGTTTGTGAACACATTCAGCTCCAAATCAGGGCCGTGACTCACTGGAGATCTTTCATCTCCCCAGGAGTGACAAAGAGGCCCACAACTCAACCTTTCTCTCCGACGGGATTCGAACGGCTGTTTCACTCTTTCCTCTTTAAAAATGACTTTTTATGTCCAGCCTTGATTTGGTGTTCAGACGCTTTTCGTTCATCGCTGTGTGAATTGACTGATTTGTTTGGCGTTCCATTGCCGGCGCAGTAAACGGACACTTCCAGGGATGCTGGGAATCGGCTGCAGGAGCATCCAAACACACAAGTTACCAGAGAAAGCAGGAAATATAGATCTTCATAGCCTCACTTTGAAGATAGTTGGTTGTTTTTTATTTTCCATCATAAAATTTAAAGCTGAACGACAAACAGATGAACTTTGATGTGTTCCTTGGTGAATAAAGTTTATTTTCTGCTGTCAGAAGCTTTTATTTCTATTTTATCTGTTGGTATTTCTTTATCTTATTTAGATTAAAGTAATGGATTTGATCATTATATATTAAGTTGTTTATATATTTTCCTTTTTTAAACCAGCAGTGAGACTTTCAACAGCTTTTTCTTTAGACTGATGCGAAAACATTCAACTCCACAGGATAACCTTTGAAGTGAATCTTAATTAATTTCGTCTATCATCAACATTCTTGGAGATAGTTATAATCTTTAAAAAGAGTCACAGATCTACCATGTTTTGTTTGCTGATTCAATGAAAACTATTTTAATCAAAAAGCAAATGCCAAAACCCAAAAATGTCTCTGAAGTTTTTTGAACCATATTTCTTCAAATTGTTTTCTAAAGCTCTATTTTACATGAAAACCCCACTCAGATCATCTTTTGATCTATTTTCTCGTGCACGTAATTATAGATGAGCAGGAGCTCAAGCCCCCCTATGGGGCCGCCCCATGTGTTCACATGCCTGCCCCTCACCCTAAGAGAGGGTCCAACCTTTACAGTGCCTATAGCATGCATTTCTTAAGGCTTTTACAGTAAACTATATCCATATTTATGATAATATATTAACTTTGGAACACAAAAGAACTATTTGTTAATGAAGTACGAGTTATTTTTGCTGATCATTTTCCTACCCGGACGTAAGACGACTCGATCTCTGAGGCTCCGCCTTTCCCTATTTGTGGGCGCCGCCCATTTCATGACATCATCCTAGAGCCGGCCTCAGCAGTGTGTCTGCTTTTCACCCACGAAAGCAAACAACATCTGAACTTTTGCAAAGATGGATGGGAAGGTTGTGCGTATGTCAGTAAAGCCATCTCCACAGAGAAAGTGGGTGTGTGTGTTAGCCTGGGGGGCGGTGCCACCAGCACAGACTCTTCCTGGAAGGGGCTGTTCCTCCCTTTGTGACATCACAAACCCAGTCCTTATATGTATTTCTCTTTTGTCTTACTTGTCGTTTTATTGCGATTTGATGTGCTTTTGGTGTTTATAAGCGGCTGGGTGGCTCGGTTGGTAAGGTGAGCGGCTACCACACAGGAATCCAGGGTTCGATTCCCGGAGGGGAATAAACAATGTACAGAATCAATTACCATGTCAATTGAGCAATCACCCAGTGAGGGTCCTTAGGCAAGGCCCTTAGCGCTACTGCCTCCCGAGCGCAGTTAGGCTGCAGCTCACCGCTCCCCAAGGGGATGGGTCAAATGCGGAGAAGAATTTCCCCATTGTGGGATCAATAAAGTATCAATTATTATTATTATTATTATTGTTGGAAAACTTTCATTTTGCCCTCAAGGGACTACTGTTGAAAAATGTGCACCGTCCCTGTTGAAATACCAACCTGTCTCGTTTCAAACCATGTAATACCGCCGTTTGTCCAGTGCGAAAAACATAGCAATTGAACAAAAATGGGTTTTACATTGTAGGGTGGCTACGTTTCACTTTCTCCTTCATTTTCTACATTCTTGCTTATGATCTTTTTTAAACGGCATTTTTTCAGCTGCTCCTGATTTAAATAAAGAAATACTCAGAAATGGGATTTTAGGTTTACTTATCTTTCTAAATGTCCTCCTCCATCAGGAGGATATGAAATGTGTTGATTTTTGTTTTCCTCAAACGGAGGAAGACATCATGTGATTTGTAGTTGTTTCGTTCATTATTTTGACACGCTCTAACTGAACTCCCCGGCATTCACACGTTCACATCAAAGCCTCTCAGGCATCATTAGATGAAAGTGTTGAATTTGGCTTAAGGAGCCTTGAGAGCGACGGTCCTCTGAGAACTGCGTCCACCTGCCGTCTGATTACAGCCGTGTCAGGAGGCCGCCGCCATCAAAAGAAGGCCACGTCTGTGGAGATGCTGCGAAAGGAAGAACTCGAGAGGCAGCAGGTAAGCAGATAGGTTTGGAATGACAAGCATTCCTCAGAATCACCTGCTCTGTGATCCCGTTGCTGCCTCTTTGAACATAACAACCCCTTTCTGCAGGGCTTCTCCCCTCTATTATCTCTCTGCTGGTCATTTTAGTTCAATTCAGCTTTCACCTCACACAGAAAACTGACGCTGGAACACAAACAACACAGAAAAATGTCCGTCACAGCTCCTCAGAATCCTCCCTCCTGTTTCCTGCTGCCATGCTTCACTCTTTCTCTGCACCTGTTCAGTCCAGATTTTGCTCCTCGAGGCGTCGCTCGCTCTCAGCAGGACCGTCGTCCAGCTCCAGACCCCCCCTTAGTGTTCTCCGATCTGTCCAAACTTCCTCGTCTCGGGGGCTGGACTTTTCCAGTGACCTGTTGGTGTCTTTTGGGGTTTTGGATCAAAGCTTTGTTTGTTTGGATGTTGAGAGAATCCCAGAAAAAGCGATTTTTAATCTCCCTCGAAATGACATCATTGGTGTCATTTTTTTGTGTCTTAACTGTCAGCTTGATAGGTGAAAATCCAAAGAAATGCTTTTAAAGATTTCAGCTCCAGGACGTTTTTATCTGTGGTCCTTTGTGTCCTTCTCACCTCCCGTCTGTATGCAGCTCCGACTTGATATTGAGTTTTTACAAAGTTTACAGTTTACAAACAACTTTTTTTTTTAATGTACGATGTTAAAGTTGTACATTTTTGAGAAAAAAGTCATAACTGCTAAATTATGAGAATAAAGTAAATTTGCGAGTTTGAATCTCATAAATTCACAAGATTTAAAGTCGTAGATTTACGAATTTAAATCTTTAAGTAAATGTACTTTTTTTTTTTTTTGGGTGGCCCTGAAAACTGTCATAGATTTTTATCTGGAATATGTCTGGAAATCATGTTGAAAAAAACAACAGATGGAGTTTTTAAGGAAACAGTTTTGCATTTTAGTAACTTTTTTAATGTGTTTGCAGCTCAGATTGATTGTAAAGCTTTGTAAACCAAAGTGATGAAAGACGTCATCCCAGTTGAGTGTCGGTAAATGCCAACATTTAGATTCATTTTAACCACCTGACAAACAAGAAGTGAATTTAACAGCGGAGCCTTTTTTCTGTTTGGAAAAGGCTGTTTAATGAAGCACCGACCCCATTTTTCCCCCCTCTTTTGCGGCTTATTTTTCTGTTTTAAAGCGCCTCGGGGAGGAAACGCTGCTCTCATGAAAATACATGAGGCTCAAGCAGTTAAGTTGACTTCACATTGATTGGGACGAAGTCTTCGGAACAAGCTGGCCCGCCTCCTCCGAGGCCAAGCGGTGCAAACTCCACGTTTGCGTTTCTAATCAAGTCATGACAACTGGGGGAAGAAAGAGAAAACCGATCCTGACACCTCCTTTATGACTCCAGACTGTTGGGGTCGAGAGTCTGCCATCGTCTCGGCACAAAGGAAGGGCTTAATTTAGCTCAAGATGGACGTAATTAATGCAGAAACCAGGCTGTGGACTCGAGCTGGGATGGAGGGAAGCTACGCGGCTTTTAAAGACCCCATGAATATTTCACTTATTTAATAACTTCAGCAAAACACCAGAACTCGGTCACTTTTAAACATCTATTAGGAGAAATCAGTGGAGGCATGGAGAATTTATTCAGAAAGCAAATGAAAGTACGCTTAAGATCCAATTAGCACACGCTGAGTTCCTGCCTCTTCTTGATCTCGCTCTCTGTGAAACTTCATCTTGACATCTTCGGGCCCGGCGAGGCGACGGCGAGCAGGGCTTCCTTCATCAGAGAAATTAACTGGAAGGCACAAATTAAATGGAAATAAGCGGCAGAAGTGTGCGGCCTGACAGGGGAGCGTTTATCTGATGGCAGGAGCAGCCGCTTCCTGTCAGGGCGGATAAAAGATGGCGGGGAGAGGCTTCAATTATTTACTGGGAGAGGTGAATGATGAGCGCCTGAATCACAAAGGAGACGCACGAAAAGACGCTCTTGAACATTTGACCAAAATGTGGGGAAACATGTTTTATCAGGCCACTTTTATCCTGGTAATTATGTTTCATTCAGGCGTCTGAAGGATTTATTGATCCAAACTCCAAATGTGCTGTTTTTCTAGCAAACATGATGCAGAAAATACTGAGAGCCTGACACCACCTTTTTCCACATAATCAGGCCTGAGCTTCACCCTTTTCTGGACTTTCTGTCTTCATCTTTACAGCGTAAAGCCCACAGCTACCTCAAAGAATCGACAGAAAAGTCACTTTTTTTTTAAATCAAAATGTTTTTTTTTAATCCCTTTGATGAAATCTCCTAAAATCCTTTTTTTAAATGAGATAAAATTGTATAAATTTGTTTTTGAAGCTGAAGATGTCCGCGTGAAGGTTCTCCTGAAAGGACGAGCTCCTGTTTTGGGAAACGTTGAGACCAAAGTGTCTTTGTTTGATGGCGTTCGCACCACTCATGGCTCAGCCTCGCCAAACGTGAAGCCCCCGTAACACATGTCTGCATCGTGAACTGAGTCATCCTGGAAAGAGCCCAGAGGTCCTGCTGCTCTGCAGAAGCTCAGTTTCAGCAGGCGAAGGAACGTTTCTTAGCGGCGGCAGACAGTGAGCGCCTGGGAGCCGCTGGCTGTTATCACTAATAGATACTAATGTGGCCTTCCATGACAAAAGTTCTGCACAAAAGAAATGGAAATGTGAAAGGGTGCAGTTTGAAATGAGGGGAGTGTTTGCGGTTCAAAGCTCTGCTGCAGAGAGGGCAGGCAGGAGATTGCATTTGGCTCGGTGGTGAAAGCTTTCTTCTAGATGTTGTTATCCTCTGAGCTGAGGGGGAATCCATTAAATGAGCAAATGGAAGACGGCAGACAAACAAAACTGGGCCACACTCGTCCCTTGTTTCCCTTTTTCCTCCTCCGGCACAATAGAACATGGGATTTAATTATGCTTTTCTAAAGTTGCGTCGCTTAGATTTGATTCTGCTTTTGTTCTTTCCTTCCTGCTTGAATAATTCTCTCATTTATCCAGAGAGAAGACAGGTCTTTGCTTGGAAATGGGGCGCTGGGTTCTGAATCTGCTCCAGCAGGACGGGTCAGAAACCCAACAGGTTTCATGGCTTTACTCTTAATTATTTCTTGGAGTTTGTGCTGCTTTTGTTTTTGTGGCAGAACAAAAAAGTGGCTTTATTGCAGTGTTTTTCCCCGTTTATTAACGTTCCAAATTCTCAGTTTCACGTATTCACTGATTTCTCCTCCGGTTCAACACAAAAATTTAGATAACTCGTTGATTTTCAGTTCAACGCAGCATATGGCCGCTCCAATACATATCTCAATGTTTCACAAAGCATAAGAAATGTGTTTTTGATGAGTGAGGACATTAGGTTCAGAGTTTTGTAAGTTAACACATGAAAAACAGTAGAAACACTTTTCGTAGCAAAAATTTTGAGCATGAATTTCTCAGTAACACCATAACATATACATTACTTTCTCTCTGAAATGACGCTTTGTATTACTTATCCCGACCTTTAGCGTGTTTACCACTTTTCCTCCACCGCGGCAGAGCGAGGTCGGTGCACGCTCAGCAGCCGTTACCACGGCAACGTGTCGCACCGCATATCAAATAGACTGCTTCTTGAGGCTTCAGACTGCTTCTTGTGAAAAACTGTTAAAACTGTAAAAGATACCAGAGTAAGTAATTTAATTTTATACACTGACCAAAATATAAATTTGTGGCCAGTCTAAGGCACACCTGTGCAATAATCATGCTGTCCAATCAGCATCTTGATATGGCACACCTGTGAGGTGGGATGGATTGTCTTGGCAAAGGAGAAGTGCTCACTATCACAGATTTAGACAGATTTGTGAACAATATTTCAGAGAACTGGTTATTTTGTGTATGTGGAAAATGTTTCACATCTTTGAGTTCATACCATAAAAAATGGGAGCAATAACAAAAGTGTTGAGATTATATTTTTGGTCAGTGTATGTATTTCTTTCTGAAGTGTCCATGGTGTAAGTGGGATAATGTCCATTAGTTTCTGATAATTGGCACCTCGCCGGGCATTATCCCTAAAGAGAAGAGCCAGTTGTTGTCTTACATGTAAACACATGTTATCATAAATCCAAATTGTAGCTGTTGTTACTTTTAAATCAGCTTAAAGACCCACTCCAATGAAAAGGGAGTTTTTGGTGTTTTTAACATGTTCTTGTGGCATTTCTCCTGCTAGCTCCGCCCACAACTCATTGTCTGAGTTTAATTTCTGATGAACTCCTTCCTGACTGTTTGCATAAACTTAGTCCCAGAGAATGACACAGGTTTTTTGATTTTGACTAAAACTGGCACAGTCATGACCAAAAACCACTGGGAATGCTTTGAAAATAGACGAACATGTAGTTGGAGTGGGACTTAAGGTTCTTTCTAAGTTTTAGAAAAAACCTGAAGTGCGAAAAAGCAGGTGTGAGAATTGAAGACTTTTGTTATACTTTTTGAGCTTTAGTTCTTCAGTTCTGCTTAGTTTGTTTGTTTTCTGTAGTTTGGCTTCCTGTTCCTCGTCTGCTGAGTCATGTTTAGTTACAGTTCTGTGCTTTTGCATCTGTAGCGTCTCTTCAGGTCGATGGATTTCATTCATTAAGCTGGTGTTTCCATCTCTGTGGTTTGGGTTTCATCCTGGTTGGATTCTTGTCGAGTCATGTTTCCTTTTATTTGCGAGGTCAATGAGGTTCCCATCAGCTGGTCCGTGGCGTTCTGCGTCCTCCTCGCCATCTTCTCATGTCATTTCCTTTGACTTCAGTCCTTAAACGTCTTAATCTTCGGTTTTATTGTAAAATGTTTGTATCCACTAACCAGATGCAAAGTTTGGAAGTTGTTGTATTCTTGACTGAAAAAAATACATCATCAGACTTTCTAAAAATGAACATATTTCACAGCAAAATTGTCACTTCAAAAGGCCACGCCCCCTTTTCCAATACAGTTCATGACAAAACTAAACAATAAAAACTCCCAAAGCAGTTTAAAGGAGTATAAACTGAAGGGAACTGAATTGCTTGTGTAAACACGCCCCCTTGTGGTCGTGTCATGAACAGGCCTGGTTTCAATGGGCTTAATTGATCCTTTTCACTCTTTAATTGAATCCAAACTTCACACAAGAGGTTTCAAAAGAGCTTTACTCTCATCATAAAAATGTTAACATAAAGGCGATTCCAAATGAATCAATTCCATCAGGATTAGGACTTTAATTTTCAGAAATGGCAAGGCCGGTGTTATCTGGGAATGCCTCCTCTGATGCCGACATTTATCCTTTCAGCGAATGTTTTTGACTTTTTCGCTGAAGTGAAAGCAGGTCACAGGGGTCAGGATCTCGGCTGGCCTCAACCGTAATCCGCCTTCATCCTTTTTCCAATTTTTAAATGGCGCTCTTTAAGGCAGATAGTAAAAGCTTCAACCCTGGAAAACACGCATTTTCCTGGCTGGGCTGTCGCCGAGGTGCGTCGTGATCGTGCACACACTTTAGCTGATTGCTAGGGGAAGCTGGACCCCCCCCTCCAGACACCGATTAGATGTCAGGAGAACAACCTGAAAGCAGTTTCGATGAAATTCATGTTCTTGTGGCATTTTTCTGACGATAAAAGACATTCAGACGCTTAAAATTGCATTTCTGGGTATTTCTTTATTCAAATAGTTGTGAATCAGGAGCAGATGAAAAAACGCTCACGGTCTCAAAGACCCCTGCCACCGCGCGGTGGGGAGGCATTGACAGAATCTTCAAGACTTCACGGCGCCGCCTAATTTAAAAAAATATCGTTGGCGTGTTCATGAAACCAGGCGGCTGTCAGTCAGGTGGGGATGACGCCATTCTAAAACCGGGTGGCCACAGGGCGGTGGCGCCAGATCGTCGCCCGGCAGCAGCTTTGATTGGACGATGTGTCAATGTCTCCCGACGGCGGCCGTCCATATCAAGCGCCACTGGCCGCCAGCTACCCGGTAGCTTGGGGGTTTATAAAAAGTTAAAGTTACGTTGGAATCTTGTCAATTTACACATTTTTAGACAACGTGCCTCCTGAGAAAGCCAACAGGGACAAAGCCCCAGCGACCAAGAAAACAAAGGTACAAGTGGTCCAACCATTACTGGAGGAAGAGCATTAATGCAGCATCAATGCCAAATACATATTTGGACCTACAGATGGGCAGATTGTTGTCTGGTCATCGCCGGGCCCCCGGCCCATGTCAACAGCCCTCGGGGAATTCCCACCCTGCTACCGTAGGATTTCTAACTATCGGACGGTGGCGGTGGCACGGGGGCAGGGGGCGACTTTGGGGACCTTGGAGACCCTCCCATAAGTCAATTATCACTCTGCTGCCTTCCTGCCACCCACCTGTCACTGAACTGCGACCGTCGGACCTCCAAATGTGCTCTGGCGGTCACCGACCGATGGCAAAAAATCGTCCAGTCGCAGTTTCTAAAACAGCCACTTGAGATGTGCGTAAAAATACGACTGTTGCCCCCCAAATTCAAATGCCGTTGCCTTTAGGTCGCCCTGCGGTGGCATTTTGGGATAAGTGACCGTAGTCTGGGAAAGTAAGTGTTTGTTATGTAGAAATCCGCTGGTTTCTGACACCAAACTGTATGCTATTTTCTCGCCATTTTTGTGAGCTTTTTGGGAGCTGTAAGCCAGCGGGGGAGCAAATAAACAGATGGGTGACGGGAAGTGGGGGCAGGTTTTCTCCGCAGAACCTTTGTCCCATACAAAACAGCACAGCTTTTTACATTTTGACAAAAAAAGGGGAACTCATAATGAAAAGACCGCTGAGAACACTTTTACAATAGATCCAAAGACTTTAACATTTCATGTAGTTCAAATATGAAAAGTTAACATTTTATGAATTGTAAAATACTTTTTTTTTGGTCTTCTCCAGCAGCTTTGTCATCAACATGAAGAGGCCTTGCCCTTTCTGTCTTCCTTTGCTCACCAATTTGCAAAAATACCAAAATAAAGCTGAGTTTTGTGCAGCCTTGAAGGCCAAACATCACTCACCCACACCTTGTTTTCCACGTCTGACTCACGGTCTTTCCACAACTAAGTGGTGGATCATCAAAACGTCTGCCTCCCCCAGCCGTGTGCAGGATCCCGGTTTGCCCTCCCCAGCTTCTGTGTCCGACACTAAACGGATGCTAAACCCGCTGTAGACTCAGCTCACAGTTAAACTGCTCTTCATGGAGGAGCAGAGGTGCTTTCAGCAGCAGGGATGTGGGAAATGGGGGTGACCTTTCCGGCGCCGTGGGAGTCGGCTCCCTGAGGCGCTGTAACCTAAGTGTATGACCAAAAAAAAAAAACACACTCACAGCACTCTGAATTATGAAAAACTCCTTTTTTATTCAGCTGACTGTGACATGGATAAATAAACGAATGGCCTTCAGCTCACAATAAGGTTCTCTGAATGACAACTCCACTAAAAATGTACACTCTGTGTGTTTTTCAACATAAAACGCTTGTTTGAGACATTCAGAGATGCTAAAGAACAGCAAAGAGGAGTGTGGTGGACGGCCCATGACCCTCCCTGATCCCTCTGGGGGCACAACCTTCCTGCAGCCGTCCCTCATCCCACACGACACACCCACAGATGGGCACCACGTCCCGCGACGACATGGGTTGTCAAATGAGGTTATGTCGAATGCCAGTAGATTTTTTTAGTAACACTTCATTTTTAACTTTCCTATGCCTTTTCGGGGTTTCCCAGTGGGTACGTTTTCTCTCTTTCCTTCCGCTTTAGACCCACCCCGGTGCTTTCGGTGTTTTTGACATATTTTTCTCCTGATGGAGGACATTTTTAAAGAAGACATATTTCTTTATTCAAAGGAATCTAGAGCAGACAGGGAAATGTTGTTTGAATATAAAATATGCTGGGCGGGGCCTCAAGCTTCCTGCTCCGCTCCATTCTTTTGGATCCACTAGTACAGGGGTCGGCAACCCATCGTTTCGGAGCCAAGTGTGGCTCTTTCATCCATCTGTTGTGGCTCCCTGTGACTTTGGAAAATAATGAGGATTTTATAATAATTAAATTTTATTTTAGTTTTTCATTTTTCATGGCATTTCAAATGCGCTCATGGCTCCGTACGAAGCGCGAGCCACGTAAAAAACAGCTTCGTAATGAGCTCGTATTTATCGGGCGAGACCTGCAGAGGTGATAGCAGGAGGAGACACGCGGGGCGGCTTTAATAAACACTCCGATCTTCTGCCGGGAACTTGACGCGCCGCGGGGCAGAGACTGATGACAGACTGAGAGTTCACGCCAGCGTTGCCAGATAGTCACAGTTTTTCAGCCGAAAAGTCATCTGTTTTTGGCCAGACCCAGCCAAAAACCGCCCAACACAGCTTTTGTTGATGTTTTTTTTTTCATACTGGACTGATAAAATAAAAGATTTTTCTAAATAAAAGATAGTTCAGAATAATAATAAAATGTGTACAATGTTGAATATTTCTTCAGCGGGCCGCCTTCTTCCATTCATTTGCTTAACCCGCTCTATCCCCGCTATAACCTGCGTCGGGCTCTTTCATCCTTGTGCGGCGCTGGAGCGCCCTGACCACCGTATTTTGCGCTCTCTGTGTAGGACACACCGGGAGCGCGGGGGAAACAACTCTCAGCTGCAGAGGATGTGAACAGGTGAACAGGTAGAGAGGAAAAGCAGGTAGAGAGGCGGAGGAGGGGCTTTGGCTTCAAACTCTGTCAGAGAGATGGAAACACGGGCGTCAGATTGAGACGCAGCTTTCCCTGCAGGAGTTGAAGCAGAGAGTCTGGGATTTATGAACTCAAACATGGAAACATGATTACCAAGTAGATCTCTTCAAAATAATAAACCTGATCTCTCCACATTCTCCGTGTCTACCATGCATTGATGAACACATCGCTCCATGCAGCGATCAGACCAGAACCAGTAGCTCCTCCCACACGCGGCCGCATTAACATCCTTTAAAGAACATAATGTGCATTTGCAGCGACGTATGCTTCAGACGATGTCCGATTGGCCAATCTACATGTCAATCAAGTCCCGTACTTCTCAGTGAGGATTTTGATTGGCTAGTGGATTTTAAATAAGTACTTTTTTTTTTTATCTTTTCTGGCCCGCGATCTCCACTCATGTCATTGAAGATCGACCGGTCGATGCGATGGACGTAATGAGCACCTTTGAATAATATACACATGCATAATATATATAATGATGTCAAAACGGGTTGTGGCTCCGGGTGCTTTCTTTTTTATTAGGGGCGGTCCCAAATGGCTCTTTGAGTAAAAAAGGTTGCCGACCCCTGCACTAGTAGGTAAACAGTAAAGAGCATGCAAGCAGATGGATGATGGGAGATTTGGTCAGGCTTACTCTGCGCCAACGGGACCGCCCACATCTCAGAGGTGACTTTCTAATGAACTCCTGCNGGGTGAGCCGCGGTGATCACATAATTTGTTGACCGCGTTACTTGACCGCGTCACTTGAGTGGGTTTGGAAGCCTGTTGTCACTGCTGGAATATTTAATTTATCAATCGTTTGGACTGTATGGATTGGAAACCTGCAGAAGAAAATAAATACTTCGCAGCCAGGCAGACGTTTGGGACTTTTCATTGGAACGCGCGTCGGACAAAGAAGCCGCAGCTTAGCTCACGGCGGCCCTCAACGCTGTTTAGCCGCAACATTGTGGACATTTTTTAAAAATGACGTTGTGCATTAAGCATTGAAGACTGAGTTGTACTTTGTCTTTTACCATCAACCAACCTAAAATGGTGTGCATGTCATTCACATTGGTCCAAAAAGGGCAACCAAGAGCCACCCTGGCAGCTCGATTTTGGGCAAGTTGTAATTTTTTTAGATGCCCCTGTGTCGCACTAGACCAAATGACTGGGCAATACTCCAGATGTGACAAAACTAAAGACTGTACAACTGTCCTCATGACTGAAGGTGGACAATATTGCGCACACCTCCGAGCCAGGGCGATTCCTCTGCCCATCTTGGATACTATATGATTAATCTGATCTGTCCAAGAGAGCTGATCATCTAATTTGATACCCAGAAGCTTGGTTTTAGTCACTTGCTCAACTAAACTATTGTCAATCCTCAAATTCAGGTAACATGGTGCATTCAATAAATATTTTGTACGGAAAACGATGCATTTTGTTTTAGATGTATTAAGAACCAATTTATTCAACTTAACCCAATTGGTAACTAAATTAAGTTGATTCTGTAGCGCTGTATTCAGCTCTGGGACAGTAGCAGATGCACAAAATACAGTTGCATCATCTGCATATAACACCACTTCTGCATTTCTCATCTCCTGGGACATATCATTTACAAACACTGAAAATAAAAGTGGACCCAAACAACTACCTTGTGGAACACCACACGACATAAACTTTGTTTCAGACAAGCTACCATTGAAGAGGACTTTCTGTGTTCTGCCATTAAGATAATTTCTTATCAGTGAAAGAGACAACTGTGAAAATCCATAACATTTGAGCTTTGCCAACAGAATATCATGGTCGATTACATCAAAAGCAGCTGTGAAATCTAAAAGCACCGCACCCACATATTTTTTATCATCCAAATGTGTTAACCACTGGTCTACCATATGTACTAATGCCGTATTGGTTGAATGACCTGGTCTGTAGGCATGCTGTGCACTAGTAAACAGATCATTTGAGATAAAGTAGTGTAGCATTTGATTAAATATTAACCTTTCAAAAATTTTACTCAACACAGGGAGAACATGAACTGGTCTGCAGTTTGAAGCAGTAAACTCTGACTTTTCATCCTTAATTAGAGGTATAATTTTTGATTGTTTCCATTGGTCAGGAAACACTCCACTGATCAGTGCTCTATTGAAAATATGACATATTGGTTTGTCCAAAACATTTGCAACTATTTTAAGGATTTTACCATCAATGTAATCAATCCCTGGTGTTTTATCATCAGGTAATGAGAGAAGCAAATCTTGAACATTATCCTCACTAACAGTGTCGAACACCAAGGAACAAGCTTTATTTTCCATTATCAATTGAATATTTTGACAAGGAGAGCTTATATCCTGCGCAACCATAGAGGATCTCAGCTTTTCAACTTTGTTAATGAAAAAGTCATTCAAATGATTGGCAATATCAAATGGTTTACTGACAATAATCCCACCAATTTCCATATTCAAATTAAAAGTCTTTGTTTTTTTGCACATCAGTTCTTGTAACACTTTCCACAATCTTTTACTGTCATTCAAGGAACCACAAATTCTTTGTCCAAAATATTCTTTCTTTTTCAAAAAGTTTAATTTTGTAACTTTATTCCTTAATATGCGATAGTTTGTATAATCCTCTACATGTTTAGAGTTGGAAGCCACCTTTTTTGCGTTGTCTCTCCGCTTCATGAGTGATAATAATTCCTCATCTAACCATGGAGCACTATTACTTTTTACTGTTCTTTTACGAAGTGGAGCATGTTTCTCAACAATCTTTCCGAAAGTTTCCATAAAAGTGTTTAAAGAAGCATTTACATCAATTTCCTGCACAACTGTAGACCAATTCGAACTTTTGATATCATCAATAAATAGATTGGGATTAAAATGTTTATAGGATCTGCGATACATGATTCTTCCACCGGATTTAGGCATTTTTGTTTGCTTTGTAATGGCTATCAAATTATGATCAGAACACCCTACTCCAATAGAAACTGCCTGGGAGCATAAATCAGGAACGTTAGTATAAATGTGATCTATACAGGTTGATTTAGATGAATTATCCATAGCAATTCTAGTTGGTTGTGTCATGACCTGTTTAAGATTACATGTATTAGCCATTGTAATGATCTTTTCAAACAAAAAACTTTTTTTTGAAAACCAGTCTATATTAAAGTCCCCAAGATGAAACATTTCCCCACATTTATTTGAGACCATTTCCATATTTTCACATATTTTTTGTAAGTATTCTGCATTGGAGCTAGGTGGTCTGTAACAACAACCAACCAGTGTTGGTTTACTAAATGGAAGATTAATTTGCAACCATATTACTTCGATGTCTCTGCTCATTAACTCTGATTTTAGGGTAGCAACAATATTCTCCTTTACATAGAATGCTACTCCTCCACCATTTTGATTCCTATCTCTTCTGTATAATCTGTACCCATCAACATTTAGCATTGAGTTTTCAAAAGTACTATCTAGGTGTGTTTCAGATAAGGCTAAGACATGAATATTTTCAGTCAAACATATTTGTGTGATTTCATTAATCTTGTTTCTCAAGCTACATATATTTAAGTGTGCTAAAACTATACCTGTTTTGTGGCCCATTTGCAACTAAACAGAACATATTTGCATTAATACAAAACTTTAAACATACATTACAATACACAGTTTTCATGATTATTTAATCCGATTATGGCCTCTGTCCATTTGCAGGCCAGATAACAAGTTTGTCATACCTTAACTCAGCTCTTTCCCCTTTTACTCTGGCTGCTTTCAGCTGGGGCAGCAATTCCCTTCTCCTCTGCTGCACCACATCTGAAAAGTCTTCATTAACATATATACTTGTTCCCTTTAACTTTTTGGTTGAGGAAAGGATTCGCTGGCGGTCTTTGAACCTGAGAAGCTTGACAATAATCTTTCTGGGCCTTCGTCCTTCTTGAAACTTTCCCAGTCGATGTGCCTTCTCAATTTCAATGTTTGAGCCATCTAGACCCAATTTCTCAGATAGCATTTGTTGGATCTTGATTTCTAATCCACCAGCGGTTTCTCCTTTTTCCTCTGCAATCCCATCAATTAGAAGATTAGATCTCCTTGACTGGTTTTCAAGATAGTCCAACTTATGAAACAAGTCCTCCATTTCCTTCTTGAACTTTGCAATGTCATTTTCAATTGCTTTGATTTTTACATCAGTACCTTTATATGTAGATGTCACCTCTTCCACGATGCCCTGGGTGAATTGTAGGCTTGTTTTCAGTTCATGGACTTCTTTGATAACACCATCCAACCTTTTTGTATTTCCATCCATGATGATCTGAATAAAACTCTTGAAGTTTTCTTGTTGCTGTTGTAGCATTTCTTTGTAGAATTCCTTTTGCTGATCCATTAAATGGCTCAGTGTACTCATGGTCACAATAGCATCCTCATCAAGCAATGTTTTACTTGATTTAGGAGGCATTATTTCTCACTCACTCTTACCAAGATGTACCAAGGAAATATTAAAGTGAGGATTGTTGTTTAGGCCTTGAGGCCTTGAGGCCTAGAAGCCTCCAGCCCCAACGTGATCAATTGCAAATGTTAAAGTTCCATACAACCTCAATATTGTTAAAATCTCCAATACTCAGTCCAACCACTGATGTCAACCGAGTATCAGCTTTATGTACTGATCTCAAAAAGGATTACGTTGATTTTGAGTAGATCATGAGAGGCCAAGGATTCAGACAGAAGCCACGGCAGCCATCTTGGAACATATCTTGGCTGAACCGATGCAGTCCTTGAAATGCAGAGGGAAGTCAGTAGTTCAATCAGAGAGGTGGCCAAGGAGTTGGGCGAAATCAAGACCGCCCTGACTGAAATAAACTGCACGATGAGGGAATTCTTAAATAAATAATATTTTCCACACCTTTTGTTGTTCTTTACAAGCGACGCATCACTTCCAAACGCTGGCGCACAGCAGCAGCATTTGGCTCAAATGCGTGGGGATGGGGTTCAGGGTCGGGACCGACACAGGAATCAGCGCCAGGGGGTAGAGGCACGTTTTTAAGCTGTGCCACATTGTGTAGTACAACACATGCCAGCACGATTTGGCACACACTGTCAGTTTCACGTGTTTCTTCCATCTGCCGACGGTGTCGCCGTTTCTCATTTCACCCGTTTTTGTGCGTACGCCTGGGTCAGAGCGTGAAGGACCGCACATTTTCCCGTCAAGTTTGCTTTTTATAAATCTCAACTATTGCGTAGAGAGTGGCGTACGCCTTCTTTTGTGCGTACGCAACGTTTATAAATGAGGCCCCTGATCACTAAACACTGACAGCTTCACACTGAAACTGGCTGTGGAATCAGCGGATGTTGTCGCCTGTCAAGTGGACGTTGAGTCAACATTATTTCTCATTTTCTTGTCTTTTTGTTGACAGTTCTGAAAGGTTTTGGTCCAACGACACGCTTGCTTGCTGTTGACATTCGTTCTCAGTGATGCTTTTCTGTTGCAGATTAAAAAAATGTTCATTGTTTTGTAAACAGCAAAGAAGAATTTATGACATTGTACACTCTTTTCTTTTTGTTTGTTTTGTTTTTTAGATCACCTGTGGCGTGAACGGCAAAGAAATGCAATTGTAGACATAAATTTCTAAAAATAAAATAAAAATAAAGGGTTTGTAATCTTTATGGGAATATCCTCGTAAATAAAGTTCAATATTAATAATAAATTGTACAAATATACGAGCCTGTAGGCAGAGATTTTCACACAAAACCTGAAACTAAACTCCAGTTTGAAGAACAGCTGCTCATCAAAGTGCTTTGGGTGAATTTGTATCTTTACAGGAACATTTCTTTTTATTTTGGTTTAGATTGAAAAATAGAAGTGATATTGTTGGCTTGCTTTCTGGTTTGAGGCCGGGTTCAGCCTGGATCCGGCTGCCAGGTCAGGATCTGATGTCAAACCTCCTGATGGTCCAAATCTGCTGCTGGAGACTTGAGAGACTTGAAGACAGAAAAACCTCATCTTTACGTGACAAATACCTTATTTTTGTTTGTTTTTTTACAGCACAACCGCAGCAAAAATGTTCCTGGTTTGAATCCTGGTTATTTCTGAGTTTTCTTCCTGGCTTTCACTGTCCAGAAAGCCGTTTCATGGTCTTTTGTGGTTGGAAGTGAGTGTCAGACTGTCTTTGTGATGCAGAGATGAGCTGAAGACCTTTTCACCAATCCCACCCCCCATGATTTCACTCAGGATGGGGCAGGTATGTATAATGAATGAATGAAGGAATGGATTCTGTGTGCCGTATGTGTCAGGAGCTGAATGGAGAAGTTCTGCAGAAAAGGATAATGATGGATAATGAGGATTTGACTTTTGTGCTCCGTTCTCCTGCAGGTTTCTGCCCCGTTTTCAGACCCTCATTATGGAACATGAATCATGAGATGAATCCTCGTCTTTCTGGCCACAGACGTGCAACCAGATGGGCTTAAAAGACCCAGCAGCTGTGCTCCAGAGATGAGGTTTCTGCGGCTGCAGGAACCTGCAACAGAAGACAAAAGGCCTTCCATTTTCAATACATCTGTCCTGCAGCAGCAAGGACCAGCAGTCCGGCAAAACCATTGAGAAAAAATGGATGAGGCTAAAATCAAAGTTTCAGTGACCTTTGACCTTGAGAGGAGAATGCCATCTTGAAATAAAAAAAAAGAAAAGATCTTTAGTTTTTCCTGCACATTTAAACTCCTCCCTTTGGGATTTGGATCCATCCCCTCCAGACTGTTCGACCATCATTGGGAAGCTACTTGGTGGGAAAAATGCTGACTAGACGAGCTCACATAAGTGGCGTTCCCCTGTTGCTCGCACATTTTTCCCCTGGAATATTGTAAAAATGTAATCCATAAATCTCTGGCTCACGCTGAATGAAACAATATGACAGATTATGTGGCTATAATAAAAATATGGGCTCAGTTAACGAAAAAACGTGTTGCTAAGGAAATCATAAAATTTACTTTTGCAGATTCTTCTAAAAATTATATAGACCTGTTTGTTACCTCCAAGCGACCAATAAATAGAATGGTTGCTATGGAGATAAAACCAACAGAAAGGCAGCCATTTTCAAAAAAAGTGTTATTCTTTTTAATGTGAATTTGTCACATGCAGCCCTGACCAGTGAGGGTGGCTCATTCCTCTTAGGAAGTTATGGAAGGGGCATAAAGTGGACGTTTAAATTTAAAAATCAACTCGGGAGTTTTTTTCAAACAGCTTTGAAAAAGATGTTAAACTAAGCTTTGTGTTGCATTTGAACCTTTTTACCACTGAAGATTTTTGTTTAAAAAAATCTCAAAATGTGCCTAAAATATCTTGTAAAACAAACTATTAGGTTTTTTTCATGTTTTAAATTCAAAACAACGGTAGATGGAACTGTTTCGACTGTGAACCCGACACACGCTTTGTGCTTTAAATACAAAGCAGTTAGGGACGTTGGTTTGCAACATTACTGCACTTTGGACACGCATCTCTGCTAAAGTTGATTCAAATTAGAAGTATAGAATCTTTGTCTCAGGCGGTAGAAATATTACTAAATCCTGCCTCCCTGAATCTGCCAGTGCCAAACATTAAAAATAACAGACAAAATAATTTATGCACTTTGCTGTCTGTTATCTTTCTCCTGTTGGCAACAATAAATGTTTGGAAAAACACGGAGTTCTTTTCCATTTGGCAGCAGCGGACTGTCTGGGCGCTCAGCAGACTTTCAGTTTCCTGAAGGGCTTCAAATGAGGAGCTCAGATGAGTTTTTACGGCCAACGCAGCAGTTAAAGAGCAGAATTTATCCAAACGCCTTCGGGCCAGAGCAGCCCCGAGACCTCATTTTGACACAATTTGTGGTTGACAACACGATTCATAGTCGAATTGGTTCATTTTAAAATATCCTAAAATTGATCCAGAACACAGATCACAGAAAAAAATGCAGTGGCCCTTACTGGTAACCCTCTTTTTTCATTCACAGTTTACATTTTAGAAATGAGCTGGAAAGCCTCACAGACGAGTTTACAACGGCTATAAATGTTATTGTGCCAACCACAATCAGGAAAACGCACATGTGGTTTATTAAGAAAATGCTGGTGGCTGCATGTTAACAATTTTATGAAAGGAGCCGGTGGCCGTCACCACGTTGGAACCACAAATCGTCAGCAAGCAGTGATTGGTCCGTGCCAGTCTGAGTCTTCGTTTCCACGGTAACCGCTTTTGCCAGTCAGGAGCGAGCTTGTTGGCAGACCTCACCCCCCGTTCCACAGAAAGCGGGCTCCGAAGAATCTGTGGACGTTCAAACGCTAAACCTACTTTTATTGAGAAATATGATTGGACATAACTTATTTAATATGCACTACAGCATAAATATCATGAAAAAAATAGAATTCAAAATAGAAAAAAAAAGGTATCAGAGCAAGAATGTTTATTCTGACCAATAGAATGACTGAATAATAGCTGTTTATGTCTCAATAGATGTCTTTGGGAGTTTGGCTTCTTGTTAGGAACGCAAGGGGGGGAGGAGTCACTCAGTCCAGGTCTCATCCAAATGTAGTAAAAGTATATATTATAGAATAGTGTAATATTTGATGGTACCTCGCTTGTAGTGAGATGGGTTTTTCATTTGACTCCCAGCTTTCTGGTGACAGACGCTCTGCAGTTCTGCTGATAAAACCTTCAAAAACACATCGATTTGTTGTTTCTGTCTGAAGCTGCGGCTCGCCGGATTCAAGAGGAGCGCCGTGTCGGAGAGATCTGATTGCAGATGAGATTCTCTGACACTATGATGAGCATCTGAACCTTTTAAACGGCAGACTCCAGAAACAGGGACTCAAGCTTCAGGCCGTTAACCGGGACACAGGCGGGAATTCCTGCCTCTGCAGTTTTTTAAGGACTCCTACTTTAGGTTGTTTAAATTCCCAATAACCAAGAACGTGAGGGCATGAGGGAGCGACAGCTGAGGGGTCAGAGGTGCTCGTCCTGGGCTGCAGGCTCTTTCATTTGCACACACTGACAGGTGCAGCTAATGAAGGAAAATGCAGCCAGCTCCTGCTGCCTCTGCCTTCATACCTGTGTTTGCTTGAAGGACTCCACGCTGAGTGAAATGAACTGGAGGAAGCAGGCGTGAGCTGAAATCTAAAAGAGCCACAGAAGGAAGATTTTCTGTTTTTCCGGCGGCAGCAGAAAAGGACAGACTGAAGATCCGGTACAGAGATCCGGTTCCTCGTTTTCTATTTGCTACATGCAGCCTGGATTTTGCCTTAATACAAAAGAAAACAACTCTTCATGAAATTAGCTCTCATTAAGGGGAAACCTGATTTTTCTGTGCAGAAAACCCCTGGATTAGTAAAAACTATGAAAACCAGAAGGCAGGTATTGACATCACCTAATGAAACTGTTTGATTTGAAAGATTTCATTGCATAGATTGATTGTGGTCAGTCCTGGCTTTCATACTCTACTGTTGGCGTGTGATGTGCAGGCGTCCATCTCTGCAGGATTTCTTTCTTGGAAAAAGCTCCCGTCGTTCTCAGAGCAGCCTCTTACTGCTGCTGCTTGAGTGGAGGAAACACAAACAAGCAATCAAGACCGCACATTTACTTCCTTGATTACTGGAAAATGTATTTGGAGAGCCATCAGACCAGAGGTTTTTCTTTTTTTTTTATGTCCCCTGGCAGGAGGGGCACTCCTGAACACACTCTTAGTAACGTCTGAGGCTAAATTGTGCTGAAAGGAGGATGAATGCTTGTTTTCAACAAGTGTAGAGCATTTGATTTTACAGAAATGCAAACAATTCCACGTGTTTGTTTTTTTTCAGATCAAATACACTTTGTTGGCCGTGCTGCAAATCTTTCCTCTTCAATGCAAACCAAAGTAAAATTGAAGCATCAAGCTTCAAACCGACAGTTTTTTTTGGCCCCAGACACTTTTGTTTCTTAGTGTCAAGCACGGAGGTGGAAGGATGATCATTGGGCTTCAAATTGAGACTTTGTTTGTTTCATCAGCTCTGGTTTTATTTTGATTTCTCAAATTTAAACAAAGCCAAACAAAAAGGAGATTCTTTGGATGAAGCAGAAGATCAACTTTGAACAAAGTTTTACGAGGGAAAACGGGTTTAAAGAAATGAGTCTGATTCCATAAATGCTGAAACTGGGAGAAGAACCTCTGTCTGGGTTTGATCACAGACATTCTGAAGCATCTGCTGACTTCAGAATTGTTTTCTGAATCATGTCTTCTCATCATAATTTTTTACATTGATCCAGATCCAGTTCCAGAACTGGATCCATCCAGAACCTCGTGAGCACCTTCTCCATCCATCAGGTTGGTGTCCTCCTGCCTCTGTGCCATTCCAGTGATGCAGTCATGGAGGAGGCGGATCCTGCAGGACATTTGGGTATCAGACCTTATTTTTTGGGCTAGTCATGGTGTCGTCCATTTCTGTCCATCATTCTGCAGCTGCGGAAACTCCTCAGACCTCTTCAGTTCCAACTGAAGCCTTTTTTTCAGTCAGCCTGTCTGTATGAAAGTGGTTTTTTTTTCTCCATCCATACATCACTACCATATGTGAGTCCCTGATTGGTCAAAGTTCAACCTGGTTTAACTTTCACCATGAATTCAATGGCCACGTTTTGTAAGGAAAGACCAAGAATGGTCTTAGAAACTTGCATGGCTACGCGTAAACAGGTTGCTAGGCTCCCACCGACCACGTGCGGTGCATAAAAGAAGATGCCACACGTGGTTTCATGAGCATTCTGGCGGTGTTGTTTACACAGTAGACAAGCAGAGAGCAGCAGGGAGGGGCATCTTTTTCTTTTGATTTTTTTATTGTTTACCCGCACTCGTCCGTCACTTACAATCGGTAGAGGCTTGGTGCACAAAGTCCAAGCAGTGCAAATCTCATAAATCTTGCTCTAGGTTTTTCCTTTCACAGCTCTGTTAGCATATATGACTTGGTGTCATAAAATTCCGGCCAGACAGAAAAAGGCAAATATTAGTTTGTACTTTGCGATAATGTTTACAACGGTCGGTACTTCCATGATCGGAAATGGACGCGACCCATACGTCACTATCAAATCTGAATCCCTAATTGCTCATAGTCCAGCAATAGATTCAAGAAGTCCAACCGGTTGAATGCCTGCTTTGTCCATAGAACCTGTGACCAGATCAAAAAATATACACAGTGACAAGAATACGGAAGCGCAAAAATTCAGGTTGACGTGGATGTACATATTCTTTTCACATAAGGTGCATTCAGACCGGCTGCGTCGACTCGTGTTCAAGTGGCCACTTTCATTAAAAAGTTTACGCAAACGCCCGTAGACCAGAGTATCAAGCTTCCACGTTTGGAAGGCGCGTGATTACATGTTGCTACACAAGTTTTTAAGTCTGTCTCTACGTACAAATCGGGCGTTGAAAATTCAACCCGTGAAAAATAATCACGCTGAATCACGGCAACGCAGCGCTGTGACCAATCGGGGACTGGGATTCAATAGTGATGTGTATGTTAGCCTTCAAAACACGCAAGTACCGACCTTTGTTAACATGATCACGAAGAAGAAATTTGTGCGCATACAGATTAATATTACGCTAAGATGAACATTTATAGGAACATAGCTGTGAAAACAAAAAGCCTGAAGCTAGATTTGTGGGATTTCCACCGCTTTGACTTTTCACATCAAGTTTCATCACACAGTAGGCCGCAGACGAGTGCTAGTAAAGAAAAAAGAAGAAGAAAGAGTTTAGTTTAGAATGTGGAAAAGCCCAAAACACCTATTTGGGCGCGTTTACATTGACTTTTCATTAAAGGGGCTCGCTTGACTTGCCGAGGGCGTTGCTTTAAAAACAGATTTTTCTGTTTGTTTGTATTTTTTCAGAGTTGGATTTGACCAAATCTTTCATTGGCAGCCAATCAAAACACCATCTGGGAGGTGACAACATTCATGTTTTATTTCAAGTCTTTCCATCAGATGAGCTCTTGCAGTTTTCCTCACAACATGGTGCTCTGCTCCCGGCATGGAGGGAAGGTCTATATTTATGTTCTGAGCTTTTAGGAGTTCCAACAGTAAAATTCCTCTCAATCTGCGGCTTTGGGCGCACGGGAGCCTCGGTGCTTCTATGGGAATGTAAAGCTGTGAGTCACTGATCTGTGCGCCGGGACGCTTCCCTCACGCACCAAAGCCTTCCCCTCACACCTCCTACAGCAGAGCTGTTACCTAGATACAAGCTGGAGTCTGCTGTGATGCTGCGACGCTGAGAGCATCACTCATTCCGGCGGCAGACGGAGGGAGAGGCCGGGGGCGCACGATGCGGAGAGCGGACGGAGCAGCTGCGTCTGCGGAGCCGCTTCACCCTTAAACCCTTCGGAACCGCGCAGGTGAGGAGGAGGACTGTCCCTCTGGAAGCTGCGTTTGGATCTCCTGGTTTAGCTTCTTTTTTTTACGCAGAAGAATGAAGGAAAAGCTGCGGGGATGTTGAGGTTCCCATCCACGCAGGTTTGGAAACTTCTGAAGGCTCAGACTCGCATGAAAAGTGTCGCAAATGAGCTAAATTTAAAAAATGGATCAAATGATATTTTTCTTTTTGAAGTAAACTCTGTGAGAAAAATGAATTTAATTTTATACAATCCTGCAATGGAGAGATAGAAATATGGACAGCAGGTTTCCTGACGCGCAGCCAGACACTGAAAACAAACATTTTTCCTAAAAAATTTCGTAAGTTTATTCGTTTCTATAATCCATTTTTCTGCTGCTATTTTCCTTTTTTTGCAATTTCCTTGAAAAAAACCTTTTAAATTGCGCGTTATTAAGTCTTGTTTCTGCTCTGGGTTTTCCAAAAGCTCGCTGATTGAAGTTGTCTCAGAAAATGACGTTGCGCAGAAAAAAATATGGATATTCTAAATTCAGTATTCATATTTTTTTAATGCTGGAGCTTTAAATGTGTCAAGAGTTTTAGAAAGATGATCATCAGAATCTAGAGCCTTTGAGCAGGAAAGCAAACGAGATGGTTTAAGTTTCTGAACACATGATGAGAAAAGCTGTCTTCCATCATCATGTGTTTCATTTAAATTCTTGTTGTTTGACAGGCTTAGCTTTGTGAAATGTTCTTAGAGAGTGATTGTCATTTTTGAAAAGCAGCCTGAAAAATGTGCACAGAAATAGTCATGGGTTTGTCTTTGATATCTGTCCAGGTTGCACGTCCACCTGTTGGTTCTTATTGGTTTCAGCAGAACCTCTGATGAAGAAGCTGATTTATAAACTGAAGGTGTTGCACATTTTTGAAGCATTCTGTCAGTTTAACGTTTGGAAGGATTTGCTGCTCTATGTGGAAACTTACTTTAAAGCCTCTAGTTTGTCATTATTTTCCATTTTTGAAGAGGGAGGAGCTAAAACTCTGCTGATTAATTTTTGTTGTCATTTTTGCTCCTGTCGCCCCCTGCTGGCCACCAAATATAATATTATTCTCATTTTTAATTTCTTTCACAATTTAAAGTGGCAGTATAAGTGAGAGTAATTTACAAACTGTCCTCCTTGTGTATTTAATTATATGTGGTCGGCGTTCCTCAGGGATCTTGACTGGAGTCTCTTTAGATCTCCATTTAAAGACTCCATTTTAAGAATAGCTTCACTGTGACTGTTTTACTGATAACATGCTGTTTAATCCATGAAGCCTGACAAATTATTTGCCCCCTGATGTTGAGCAAACAGCCTTTAGCTTGATAAACTTGTGGTGGATGCTCATGTGTCTTTGTCTCAGCCTTTTTGGGTCCGAAGGTTTCTCTGGATGTCTGTGGATTGTGGATCCCATTTTCTAGTTGTAACATTTGAAAACATTCCTTTGAATGGAAAATTTTTAAATGATTCCTTGGGAAGAAAAACGAAAATTTCTAAAGTGTGGAACTCATTATGAAACTGATTTTGGGCTTGTAGCTCAATCAGACCTGGACATGTGAACCGGATGTTTTTAGTGAAGGGTTTTTGCATGAAAAGTTGTTTTTAATCCTCCCTTGTGCTATCCTATTGGGTCCAGATGACCCGATCTTTACATTGACGTGTTCTCCCTACCATGACAAAGGTGGATAAAGGTGGAAAGATTTCATGTAATCCATGGACACCAGTGAAGATCACAAATCATTGAAG